>JAJEJO010002979.1:15289-221806 GCA_020662805.1 Glaucomys volans
AAAAGAAAAGAAAAGAAAGGACCTTGCTGGAGGCTGGAGGCTGCAGGGCAGATGGTGAGGGGTCTTCCTCAGATTGTGTTCCCTCCTCAGAGGATAGGTTGGCTTCCAGTTCTGTATCACATGAAGAATTCGGCGTTCTCAAACCCAGTGTACTCATGAAGGAGACACTTGAAACCTGTTTCTCTCCCTCAATTACCCAGCACCACTCCAGGTGCAGTGGGATAGATCTGTGTGCAGGTTCCTCTCTGTGGTGGTGGCTTCAATTAGCTGTAGGCAGTTGGAGACTCCCTCATCCCAATGTAGGCTCCAGGAAGAGCCCAGCTTTGGGATCAGCAGACCTGAATCAGCTGGTCCTTAGGTATCTGACCCTGAAAGAATCATACAATGTCTTGGAGTCCCAGTTTCCCAATTTGTAAAGTGGGAATAATCAGACTGAGCTCAGGTACTTTGCCTTCTTTATTTGATTTTTAATTCCTTGACAACTCTGTAAAGTCGGTGGTATAGTACTGTGCTGCCTAATATATCTGAAGTATTATTTCAACCTGTAATCCATACTTTAAAACTATCTGTGAAATATTTAACTTTTTTGTTGTTGTTGTTTAGTACTAACACTTTGAAATCCAGTGTGTATTTTACATGCAAAGCACCTCTCAATTCAAACCAGTCAAATTTCAAGCGCTCAGTAGCCCCATGTAACTCATAGCTACTGTACGGGGCAGTGCAACTTCGAAGTATCTAACACTTTTAGATATTAAACTTTGAAGCTCCAACAATGAACAGTTTAGCATTGGTATAAGAATAGACTGCTAGGAAAAATAGAATTTATCTGTGACATCACTTAAACTGAGGTTTTCTTTGCAACCAATTGGAGATGATTTGCAGCATAATCCATAAAGAAAAAAATATATATACAGTTATACATTGCATAACATTTTGGTCAATGACAGATTGCATGTGTGATGATCACACCATAAGATTACAACGCTTAGTGATATCATAGCTGTCTTGGTTTGTATAATTGCTTTCTATGATGTTTACATGGAGACAGAATCACTTAATGATGCATTTCATAGAATGTATCTTGTTGATAAGTGATGCACTCTGTCATTTTATTGGTGAGAAAACAGAGGCTGAAAGAGGTCAAGTAGCCTGCAAGTGATGGAGCAGACCTAAATCTAAAAGAATGAAAAATTGGTGAAGTGATGGCTGTGTTAATTAGCTTGATTGAATTGTTATACAATGTTCATAGATAAAAAACATCACATTGCATCCATAAATATATATACACTTATTATTTGTCAGTTAAAAATGAATTACTATTTAAACAGGTCTCATACAGGTTTCAATTGGGGTGAGACCTTTCCTTCAGCCCAGGGGATTCAGGGATGACAAAGCTAGGTTGGGTATCTGAGTAATGCCCTCTGTTCTCTGGAGGGCAGAGGTAGGTGAGGCCCCCAGAGCCTCTGCCCAGGTGTTTTTGCAGCAGGGACCAGTTTGTCCTGCTGGGATCTGGATGAGGAGCTGGGTCTTCCCCCAGCTGGGAGGTCTGAGCCAGTGGCTGCAGCCTGAGGAGGCCATCCATGTTCACAACTTGTGCTCAGCCTGTGGGGAACACCCTCCTGCTCTGGCCTGCAGGGCTTCTCCGACTTTTAACCTTCTTCTTTTGGCTCTGTACAGATGAAGGGTTTTCTCCAGGGCCAGAGCAATAATGCTTTATCTGTCTGCTGGCTTTCATTTCCCAGACTGTTTCCGAATTAAGTTTTATGTATGAGCATTCTTAAATAATATCATTGTGTTTATTTGGATCTCAGCTTTAAAGTACATTTTTGAGTGTGCACATCATTCCTCCAGAACCAGGGCCTCCTTTATAAAAGGATTTATCTTAAGTTAGAGAAACATTTTCTAAAGTCTGCTCTGCAAAAGGCCCTGTGCTCAGTGCTAGGGACATAGAAATGAAGGAGCCTGTTCTGTCCTTAGGCAGGTCATAGTCAGGGGGATGAAGAGGAAAGATCAGCCAAAAAGGGTGTTGCCAAGGTAATGTCCAGAGGTGCTGTAATAGGATGCTGTGTTTTCTTTTCTGTTTTTTTTTTTTTTAAGGCATATTCACAACTAAACATTGTTTTTGAATGTATAAAATATATGCTCAGTGTCCATGAAAACAAAACAGTATTAAAAAAATATACACATATGCCCCAAACATGAAACCTTACCATTTGTGATAACCACTAGGGGAGACATAATGCTTTCCCCAAAGATGTTTAGGCCCTAATCCCTGGAACCTGTGAATATGTTGTATTATATGGCATGAGGGAATGAGGCTTGCTGACGAAGTTAAAGTTGCTAATTCATTGACTTTTGGAAAAGTAGGCCCAAGGAAATTGTAAGAATTCTGAACAGTGGAAGAGAGAAGCAAAAGGTCAAAGTCATAGAGACTGGAAGAGGTTGCTGGCTTTGAAGATGGAGAAAGAGGCTACCAGCTAAGAAATGTGGGAGGCCTCTAGAAGCTGGAAAAGACAAGGAAACAAACTCTGTTTAGAGTTTCCACAAGGAATATAGCCCTTCCCATGCTCAACTTTAGCATAAGGAGCTCCATTTTGGACTCCTGACCTCTAGAACTCTACGATAATTAAGTTTATGTTGTTTTAAGCTGCTAAGTTTGTGGTGATTTGTTACAGTAGCAATAGAAACTCAGCCACTGCTGGTATTTTGGTAACCATTTTCCAGCTTGTAACACATAGAACTTTTTATAAATGGGATCCTGTTATTCTTGCTCTTTTTATTAGCTTATTTACTGTAGGTTTATTTTTTATCTCTTTTCTGGCTTCTTGACTTAAATGGTTATTTCATTAATTTTCATTCCGTTTTATAATGAACAGAATGAGCCTGGTGCTGGCTTTGGTCTCACCTACAAATTTTGATATTCTGAATTCTCACTATCATCACTTTAATAAAGTACTTATGATTTTGATTTTGATAATCTAAGAGCTATTTAGGGAAAAGTTTAAAAAACTTTCAAGTGGTTGAGTTTTAGTCTGCTAACCTGTGATGTTAATTCCTAGCACAATCCACATATTCTCAGAAGTCAACATCTGTGGGTTTAAATCAGACCTCGCTAGCATTGACATTCAAATTTCACCATATCAGAGATATCCTATCCCCTAACTAGCACAGATCCCAGTTTTCTGCAAAGACCTGTTTCTCCTTCTACCACCGTCCCCTTCAAACATTTCTGGGCATCTCCAGATTCTCAGGTCTGTAAAGCCTGTCCATGTTCCTCCTACCATGTGTGTATTCTGGGCATCCATCATGTCCTAGCCAGCATCTCAGGCTCTGAGGGTGTCTTAGTCTATTTGGACTTTTATAACAAAATACCATATACTGGATAACTTAAATGCAATAGAACTTTATTCCTCACAGTCTGGAGCCTAAAAAAAATCTAAGATTAAGGTGTCACCTGATAAGGTATCTGGTGAAGACTCACTTCTTGGTTCATACATGGTATGTTCTTGCTTTGGCTTCATTTGATGGAAGGATCCAATAAGCTCCCTCAGTTCTCTTTTATAAAGACACTAATCCCATTCATGAGGGCGCTACCCTCCTGACCTCGTCACCTCCCAAAAGCCCCACTTCTTTAAACCATCACCTTGGGGATTAGGATTTCAGCATATGAATTTGTTTTTTGGGGGTGAGATATAAATATTCAGTCCATAGCAATAGGGTGTCAGGCACCTTCTACAGCTACCAAACTCTGGCAGAATGGGAAGAACTAGTTTCCATGGAGACTTGGTACAGATGCTCTGGTCCAGACTAGACACCCTGAGTTATGAGCACAGAGGCACCCTGGATGTTCTGAGCCTTGGAGAATTTTGAAATTGCCTTTGTCTCCTGGTGTTTGCTCAGCTTTTGTAAATGTTAGGTGGGCTTTTGAAGAGAATATGTTCTGTGTTAGAGGGTCAGTGCAGTACGAGGGAACCACTAGCCTCTGGTGTCATGGAAACCAAAGAGCTAGAAAGAGGCTCAATACAGAGGGTGTGAAGGTCTCAGGTGGCCATCGTAAGGAGGGACAGAGGTTGTGGGTGCTGGGTTCAAGGAGAGGGACTGTGGAGGCCAACCTGCTGATGAGGGTGGGTGTGAAGGGGAGGAAAGATTTTGGTGGTACCAGGAAGGGGAAGAAGGAATGGAAGAGCAGGCATGTTGCCAGACTGAGAGAATGAACCCTGGAGCAGAGGTGGCTGAAGGGACAGCAGGCAGAGGGAATAAATAATGCATTGAGACTCTTAAAGAAGTCAGGTGGTGGGATGGGGTGTCCAGGCTTGAGGGAATAGCTTTTTCTCCTCTGAGATTGTGTTAAGAGGTATTAGTGACTTTATCAGCTGGGGTGGGGAAGTTGAATATTATAATGCAGGAGCCTAAGTCATCCCTGGGGTGTCAAGTCGGGGTTTTGAGGAAAGGTCCAAGGAGACAGTACAGGCTCCAAGGATGTGAGGAGGGCACTGTCAAGAGAAAGGTGTGGCAGACTGTGCTGAGGGGCTCCTGACTGGGGAGCATGGTCAGGAAGGGAGTGAAGATGGGGCCTCCCCAGCTTCCCCATCCAGCTTCCACTCTTGGTTCTTGGCAAGGAGAGGCAGAGTCTGGCAGTGACTTTATGTTGTGGCTTTGCTGGGAGGGTGTGGTGGGAGGCTAAGGGTGCAGGTTTGGGGGTCCTATCTGACAATGTCAGGGGATTCATCCTGGGCAGGCAGGAGAGGCCAAGATCAATTTCTGTAAATGTCTCTACATGCTTATAAAGAATATCCATTTGCTTTCAGTTATAGGTTGTCATGCACATTCATAAATCAACCTTAGTCATTTCATTATTAAAATAGCAGATGCCCCTCTGCAGGGGTCTGTGAGATCCTTCATATGCTGAGAGTGGCTTGTTCAAGTTTTCCTCAGACGTTGTTCTTGGTCCACTTTCTTCTCATATTTCTAAGAGCCATAGATGCTGCATGACTTAGTTTGTAAAACTTGGTGATGGAGTGTTTTCACTGTGTGTTCTTGAACCAGAGGTCTCTTGGAGACTTTTAGTATTTCTTGCTCAGAATTATGTTTTATGTCATTAAACATAACTTGCTTTCTGTGTTTGCATTTTTCTTTGCCTCTCTTTTTTAGCAGATTTTAGGTATATCTTTTAAATAGCATGCCATTTAAATAATAAAAAACCCCTAATCTGATCATCTTTAACCGTAAGGTTAAACCCACTGACAGTCGGCTTTGATGATACAAGTGGTCTGTGATTGTCTTAGTCCCTTCTGTTGCTAATAACACAATACCACAGATGGATACATTTTAAGAAAATGAGTTCTGGTCCAAGGCAGAGGGGCTGATGGCCTTCTTGCTGGCAGAGTTCCAAGGTGGTGAAAATGATCACATGGTGAGTCCTACCTAGACCAACTGGCTTTTATAGCAGACCCACTCTTTATTACCCAGTAATCCATGTTCATTAGTCTCATGAATGAACTAATCCAGTCATGAGAGCAGATTTCTGATCACCTCTTAATATCTCATGAGTGTTAGAGGGGACAAACCATATCACAGCAGTACTATTGTCATAGTTTGTAGGCTTGCATCCTTGCAACTTTATCTTTGACTTGTCCACTTCCCCTTGGCCAACCATGGCTCACTCTCAGGGGCAGGCGGGGAGCTGAATTCATAGGCACTGGGCCTCTGACTCAGTTTGAGGTGCACCCCTTTCTAACCACCACTCCTCCTGGCCAGGCTGCCCTCTCAGGACCCTGCCATGGAGCCCCATCTCCACCTGCCTTCTTGCCCTTCCTTATCACACAGCCCCTTTTTATTATACTCTCTCTCTCTGCCAGTACTACCCACTCCCTAGTCTCTCTTCTTTGGTGAATTGTTGGCCAAATCTCATCCCTTCTCTCTTACTTTCCTGCCTCCAAGCAGCAGACGTCCTCCAACCTGGCTAAAGGATTTATCTTTACACTCCTGATTGCAAGCCTCTGGAAGAAAGTGTCCTTTTCTGGTGGGACTGTCCCTTCTCCCCGCTCACCTAATGAGATCTGTCCACTGTGTCTCCTGGAGCTCTCCCTGAAGGCCATTCCCTTCTTCAGGGCATAGTCAGGCCCTGGTACTGTTCCTTAAGCTGTGGCCCCTCCAGCTCCTGTAGTTATCCCTGATTTCCTTCATTGCTCTCTTTCTCAAAAGTGTTGCCTCTTGCCAGGCGTGGTGGCGCACGCCTGTAATCGCAGCACTTGGGAGGCTGAGGCAGGAGGATCACGAATTCAAAGCCAGCCTCAGCAACTTAGTGAGGCCCTAAGCAACTCAGTGAGACCCTGTCTCTAAATAAAATACAAAATAGGGCTGGGGATGTGGCTCAGTGGTGGAGTGCCCCTGGGTTCAATCCCCAGTACCCCCCCCCCCAAAAAAAGGATTTCCTCTTTCCTTTGCTTTCTCCACAGTCCCCTTGTGTCATCCAGAGTGTCCACCAAAGTCCCCAGTGACCATGGAGGTGTGGATCCTGTGGTCATTTGTCTGTTCCCGCATGTCAGGGCTCCCTCCCACTCTTCCTTCTTCACTATCACCACTTTATGACACCATTGACTCCTGGATTTCCTCTCATTCCACTCTGCCCACTTTGACATGGTGGCAATTCTGGGGGCTCAATCCCATCTTCCCTTCATGCGCTTATTCCTAGGGTGACTGTAGCCATCCTTAAGCCTTTGAAGAACACCTTATTGCTCAGATGGACCTTTCCCTGAAATCTTGTCTTTCCACACTATGTCTCTATGGGCCTGCTTGGCTGACTAAGAGTTGTATTGAGGGAGACAACTCCAAAAAGAAAGTCTAGGCTTCTCTCACCCGCTCCTCCATCCTCAACCCCAAACCAAACAGAAAAAAGAACTCAGTTCTGCCTCTTACCCTGAGCTTTCTTCCATCTTGGTAAAGTGTCTCTGGGCAGGGGCTCCTTTGGGATCATAGAGTTGACCTTGGTCCATCCCTATCACACTTCTGGTCCATGGCACATTTTCTCAGGCTACCTGCAAAGGGAACCTTGGAGCTGTCCCTTCTATAGCTGCAACCAGATCTCACCCCTTGCCTCCTGCAAACTCTGGTGGCTACTTATAGCTTTCAAGTAAAACCCACAATCTTTGGCAGGGCCTACTGGCCCTGCTTCCTGCTTTATCCTCTGAAGTCTCCTTTCCTTCCTCTCCTCTCCAGAGCTCCTTTCCACTTGAGCTCAGGCTTGTTCTGTTTGTGTGGCCTGTATCTTCCTTTGCTTTGGGTCTCAGGGAAGACCATTGCACTCCATTAGAAATTAAACATATTTTTTTTCTCATCTTTTGCTGTCTAGACTATGCATTATATCTAGACTATAAAATGTTTTCTACATGTTTTGTCTTCAGCAGAGGTTTAGAAGATCACATCCTGTTTTTTTCTTACTTGCCACTATCTTTGGATTTAAAAACCTTCCTGATGTTAAAGTTCTCTAAGAATCGGCATCAGAATCCAACTAACCTCCATGGTCCTGTCTATCCTGCAGGATTGGAACATTTCATTCTTTCTTATCTCCCACCCACTCCTCCCCACCCCAATCACATTAGCTCACATGATTCTATTGTGGATTTGTGAGTAGAATTTGGACTTTTCTGTACTTGTTATTTTATATATTTAATATTCTGTTTCAAGAGTTGTCTTTGTTTTCCTTTGCCTTTACTGGTTGTGGTGTGTTCTGCTTTGTTTTTGCAATAATGGGAATTGAACCCAGGGACTCTCTACCACTGAGCTACACCCCCAGCCCTTTTAATTTTTTTTTAAATTTTGAGACAGGGTCTTGATAAGTTGTGGAGACTAGCTCAGAACTTGTAGTTTTCCTGCCTCTTAAGTAGCTGGGATTTATAGGGGTGTGCCTCTGTGCCTGTCTTTCAGGTAGTTCTCCCCTTTGGGCCTGAGCCTTCTGTCTGAGTGATTTGCATTTTCATTCCATCCCCAGTTATCTTCCAGGTGGTGGAGCCAGGGAAGGGCACTTTTCAGCTGCGTGAGCTATTATCTGAATGTTTGTTTCTTCTAAATTCATATATTGAAACCTAATGCCCAATATGATAATATGAGGCAGCCCTTGTGGGGGGTGATAAGTTGTGAGGGTGGAGTCCTCATTAATGGGATTAGTGCCATTATAAAAGAGGCCTCAGAGAGTTCCCTTGTTCCCTCAGCAAGAATGACTATGAAGAAGTGGGACCTTGCCAGACACTTAATCTGTTAGTGCCTTAATCTTAGATTTCCAGCTCCTGAACTGTTGTTGTTTACAAGCCACCTAGTCAATGACATTTTGTTATAGCAACCTTATTAGGCTAAGACAATGCATGATATCCTCAGTGGTAGGGGATTTCACCAGGCCCATGGGCCAAGTGCACTGGAGTTGTATGGGCTGAACAGGTCCCTCAGACTCCTGGTCAGGAAGGACATTTCCCCCAAGGATGAGATAGAGGATGCTTCCTGCTTCAGTGGACCTTTCCTTCTCCTAAGGGCCGAGCTGGGGTTTGCACCCTGCCTTTACTCTGAGCACAGATCTAGAAAGTAGTCCCAGTGGCAGTTGGAAGGGATGTTTGGGGTGTGTATGTGGAGGATGGCCTCAGTAGGTCATTCCTAAATTCCTTCCAGGATGTCCAACCCATCCTACCCTGACTCTCTGCTTATCAGAGACCACCCAAGACAGCAATAGGCATTTGTCTTGCTTAGAATGTTCCAGGTCAGTTTGGGGTTCTGTTTGCCAAGTCTGTTGTGGATGCCAGGAGTGCACTAACCCTGTGTGCTTCAGGGAGGACATCAGACTGGGACATGGAAACTCCTTTGTAGGCACTTGAGATGGGGTTAGCACATGGGCCTGAGAGTGAGGCCTACTTATTGGGGCAATAGTAGCACCTCAGATCAGTCAGGATCCCTGAGACACTGGGGTCCAACTGATGGGAGCTGAATGAAGGCATGACTTAACAGATCTGCAGACAGGATAAGGGAACTCACAGGGATACACTTAGGAGCTACCAGTGGCAGGAACTGTAGCTGGCCAGGCCAAGCAGAGAAAGAAAACAGAAAAATAAAGCCTCTGCTGTCCTTTTGGTTCCTTCATTTGCCAAGACAGCTAGAAAGAGCCAGTCCATGGGGTGAAGGTAAGGATAGATGAATGGAGAGTGGGGTAGTGAATGGAGAACTAATCCAGAATGTCATGAAAGGAGAAGAAGCAGGCACCACATTCTTTTCTGTGTCTCTTCAAAGTCAGATTTCCTTTCTAGTCCAGAGCCTATTTATCCAACCTGCATAAGTGCTGGGCCTGGTGCTGGAAGCTGTCAAATCCTTGAGATGACAGACAGATACAGCAATCTCCATCAGGGTGCTTGAGCCCTGGTTTCAAAAACCAGTAGGAACCCTCCCAACTCTTCTATATGCTGTGTTCCTCTGGGGCTCAGTAGTTAATGCTGAGGTTTTCCTTTATTCCCCCTTTAGGCTGTCTTGGTGATTCTCAGCATTTGGTTCAGAAAAGAGCCATCTTATGGAGTGTATGCAAACCCCACATCAACTTAACTTGTGGGAGAATCAGGAGATTTTCAGGGATAATCTTACACTTCCTGCTGACTTGAGAAGCAAGCTCCTTTCCTTTCAACCTGCAAGAAACTTTTATAATGGTAAGGCAAAGGCCACCTTGCAAGCTGGGAGTGCTATTCTGTGGATGTGGGTGAGATTCCTGGGGATGCTGCCCAAAAGTGATGGGGTCAGGACTTGGGATGGTCCTTATACCCACTAGAGCCTGTATGTGTTTTGGTGACAGGCTTACCATTCATGAGCTCCACAAGCTCCCTTCAGAGACATGTTGGATGGGTCAGACCCTCTGGGGTGCTTGGCATTTCTGGATCAGGCTGACTGCAGCACCACCAGGGGTGGGTCTGTGGGGGTAGCCCTAAGAACTTCTGGACATGGGACTTCCTTGTTCATAGGACTGAGTAGTCAAGGTAAGGGCATTCATTGAAAATAATTGACTGTTTCTGGGCTCTCATCTCTAATTATAAGGCTATTGCACCTTCTGTCAGCTCTGTGCACCTGGCTCCCAGTTATTAAGGTAAATGTTAAGGACATACAACACCTAGGGAGAAAAGACCACCCTGGAGGCCAATTCCAGTGGTTGTTCTGGACTTGGATCTATAAGGCCATTGGCACATTCTTGCCTATGATAATGGAAAGTGATATTCCATCCTTGTCCTGGGCTGTGAACTAGCAGCCGTTATCATGTCAGGTTCTTGTCCATGGTAATGTCAGGTGATATTCTACATCTCTCTGAGTCTGTAGCTGAGTTGCTTCAGTTAAAAGGGAAAACACTCTTCAAGTTAATGTTAGTTTTTTCTTCAAGTCTAATTTCTGATCTGTAAACAAAGCCTGTAAGAACAAGAAGCTCCCCATGTGCAAATCAGCTCATTAATTTGACTTAGAGGAATGCATAGCGCCTCAGTCTCTTTGGTAAAGATTAGCACTTTTTAAGCAAGTGAGAGTCTTGTCAGGACAAAGCAATACAATTATGTGCCCCTTATTTCAAGAGAACCGAGGAAAATGGAACCAGCCTGTCTTCCCTGGAAACAGGAAAGGGAGGCTTCAGGTTAGCACTTACATGAAGTGCTGTGAGTGAGAAGCCATGGACTGTCACCAGGGTGAGGTCACGGTGCCTGGAATTGTAGGAAGGTCAGTTCTCATTCTCCTGGGGAAGATGGCACAGGGAAAGGGGACATGGTGGGTATAAGCTGGGATGCTGAGCCCCTGACAACCTCTGGAAATACAGGAAGTCTTCTCTTTTGATGAGATTGAGAAAAACTAATCCTGAGTCACATAAGCCAAAGGGAATTAAAGTCAAGCTGTCAGAGTCTGGGGATGGAGGTTTGGAAATGGGTACCTTGGAGGGCCCCAGCCACAGCCTCCAGAAACTGCCCAGGCAGTGTTTAGGGTTCTGGGATGGGGGGGTTGGGTTGGTCTTGGTCATATTTTTCCTGTCTCAGGTGCACATTCTGAGGAGAGTCACCTTGGATAAATTAACCCTACCCCTTCCCACCTAGGCTTCTTACCAATAGCTCTTCTAGATAGCTCCCAGAGGCATGGCTATCCTAGTGTGTGCAGGGATTCTGGGCTTCTATTTGATTAACATGTGTGTGACCAGATTCATGAGTTTATGTGGGGCATGTTGAATGAATCAATGCCAATTTAGAGGAAAAGGGGAGGAGAGGTGCTAACATACTCATTTATTGCCCAGTTAGTGCTTGTGAAGATCCTTGTCAGCATGCAGATCCAGGAGCAATCATGTCATGTCCTTTGTTGTCAAGTATGCTGTTCCCAGCTAATTTCATATTTCTAATCTCTCCAGTTGGGGGAAAAGTAGCAATGCTGTTATTCTTCCAATGCATGGCTCTTTGGAACCTGTTTGTATGGACACATTGTAGATTTTTTTTGTCTTTGCATTCCCTGTGTCCACATATTTAGTGCCAGTTGTGGCATGTCTCCCATCATGGCTATGACTCCCTCGAAGATTTTTCCTGTACTTTGTTGATGATGACCATCAATGCAGATGGTACCAAGAAGATGCAGGAAAATGTGATCCAGTGTTCATTTTCTGATCACATTAAAATTTACCATTTGGCACTCAGTAGGAAGGGAAAAGCTATGCATCCTTCAGCCACATGTTCCTTGCAGTCCTCAGGTTGTTACCTAGATTGTGACCTCATCCAGTGTTGAGTGCACCCCTACCTTCTGCACTCTGTCGCCAGCAGGTGGAGTGAGAAAAGTGGCTGTCACCCCACTCCAGGATTCTGGAACTTGGAGGTGGCACTGAAATTGGAGCACAGGTGGATGATGTTGACGTTGTCATATTCAGCACACATGTGTAGGCTAAGCTCAAGACTTGGGCAGAGCCCTGAACTCATTCTGTGTCTGATGGGAGTGTGCATCACCAAAAACTGTATTCATAAAGGAAGCAACCCTTCGGCCAGTGGGAACAGCTTGCTTATCAAATAACTTGCCCTGGACCTTGTGACAACCTCATAGACACAAATAAATCTGGAACTCCTGGAGCCCCAAGTGTAAGACGAAGGATAGAGAGTGCCCTAGAGGGCGGAAAAGAATACACTTGTACATTGTTGGTGGGACTGCAAATTGGTGCAACCACTTTGGAAAACAGTGTGGAGATTCCTCAAAAAACTCAGAATGGGACCACCATTTAACCCATACCTAAGCTATCCCACACCTTGGTGTATATCCAAAGGAGTTAAAAACAGCATATTACAATGATACAACCACAGCAATGTTTATAGCAGCACAATTTGCAATAGCTAAGCTTTGGAACCAACCGAGGTGCCTCTCAACAGATGAATAGATAAAGAAATTGTGGTATATATACACAATAGAATGTTACTTAGCCATAAAGAAGGATGACTCTATGATATTTGCCTGTAAATGGATGGATCTGGAGACTGTCATGTTAAGTGAAATAAGCCAATTCCAAAAAATCAAAGGTGGAATGTTTTCTCAGATGTGTGGAAGGTAACCCACAATAAGGGGGAGAGGGAAGAATAGAATTTTAGTAGATTAGACAAAAGGGAATGGAGGGAAGTTAGGGGGGATAGGAAAAGGAAATACAGTGGAATGAATCTGACATAACATTCCTATGTACATATATGAAAACACCACAGTGAATTTCACCATTGTGTACATCCACAGGAATGGGATCCTAAAGAGACTAAGATATGTGGCATGCTTGTATAATAATATTAAAATGAATTCAACTGTCATGTATAACTAAGAAGAACCAATAGAAAAAGAAAAAGAGAGAGCACCCCAGAGGGATCAACAGGGCCCACGTGGAGATAGTCCCTCTGCTCAAGAGCACTGCTTTGGCTGTACTGTTGCTAAATTTTGAATTTCCCACCCTCAAAGTTCATGTGTTGGAAACTTAATCCCCAAAGTTGTATATTGATGGTATTTAGAAGTGGGGCCTTTGGGAGATAATTAGGATTAGATGAGGTCATGAGATGGGGCCCTCATGATGGCATTAATGCCTTTATAAGGAGAGGAGAGACATAAGCTAGCACATGCTTACTTTCTCCCACCGTATGGTGACCCTGCTTTGTTATGATGCAGCATGAGGCCCTCACAAACTTCTAGCAGATGCTGGCACTATGCTTAGACTGCCCAGCCTCCAGAACTGTGAGCTAAATAAACTATTCCTTTATTTTACCCTGTCTGTGGTTTGAGGATAGAGCAACAAAAAATGGAACCATATACTGGTTCTCCCTGATGTTCCTGGACTGCACCAGGCCCTCTTCCTCCTTAGGGCCTTTGCATCTGCTTCTTTGCTGGAACTCAGCCCTTCCCACAGGTCCTGCTTCCTGAACACCAAGGATGTAGTAGTGAAGCTGGGAGCCTTCATTCTAGGGAGAGGCAGTGATGTAAGGAATGAACTTGCCAGAGGGCACTGACAATGACCAGGGGCGCAATTAAAAAATGTGTTTACACATTTTATTTTTAATTAATGGTAGACCTATGCTATTTTTTAAAAAAGAAAAAAAATGTTGAAGAAATAGCAAAAATTTCTTGTATGCCCTTCATCCTACTTCCCCCAATGTTAACATTTTGTATCATCTTAGAACAAGGACTGAAACCATAACCTTTTAACATTGGTAGGATGCTATAACACTATACCTAAGTGTGTTTTCTGGTTCAGAATCCCATGCAGGATCCCACATGGCACTTGATTGTTGTGTCTTTTGTCCCCTCCATCTGAGATTTCATGACCCGGACCAATCTGTCATTCATCACCCAGACATGTTTGAAGAGCACTGGTCAGGTCTTTTGTAGACTGTGCCTCTACAGAGGTTGTCTGTTGTTTCCTCGTGTTAGATCAAGCTTATTCATTTTTGGCAGGAATTTCACAATGATGTGCCTTGTGTAGGGCATCACATCTACGGTGGGGATGTTGAATTGTCTCATTATTGTTGATGATGATCTCCAGTGGTTAAGGTGCTCTTCTGAGATTCTCCCTTGTAAAATGACGACCGTCCCCCTTATTTGTGGGAGATACATTCCAAGACCCCCCAGTGGACGCCTATAATTGTGGATAGTACTGAATCCTATATAAATACACATATATATAATGTATATACACATATTATATTTTTTCATACATATCTATGGTAAAGTTTAATTTATAAATTAGGTTCAGAAAAAGATTAAAAATTAAAAGTGTAATAAGTCTACTGTAATCACCCTTCTTTTTGACTGTGGGTACCTGAAACCTCAGAGAAACTCAGATATGGGGAGATTCTTGAAATTTTTCCTTTGTAATTAATAAATCTCTCATAGATAATTTGGAATGATGAAAACAATTTGTCTCATTGTATTTTTGCCCACTAATTTTGGCATCCATGGGTGATACTTCTTTGCAGCAATCCTTACTATGGTGTATGCTCATGTTGCTTATGAGGGTTATTTTCTGTCTTCATCATTTTGCCTACAATTATGAATTGCTCATGTTGTTTATGAGGGTTATTTTCTGTCTTCATCATTTTGCCTACAATTATGAATTGAGTTCCACTATGGGAAGTGCTCCCCCCATTTATTATCCAGTCATTAATTGACACCAGTGTAGAGTTGTGGAGATTTGTATTAGTCTGTGGGTTATAGTGTGTTATTATCATTCTTTATTTTTTTTTTGTTCAAATTATCCCAGGTTTGGACATTGAGAGTCCCTTCAGGTTGACTCCTCTGTCCTTTTTCCCTGTCCCAGATGTGATTTTACATGGGGTAGGGAGCCTTGGTGGAAATAGAACCAAGGAGAGGAAGTGGGCTGGGTCTGCAGCCTGCTCTTGCAGACAGCCTGGGGTGTACGTGGTCTGTACCTGGCCCAGAGCTGTCGGGGCTCACCTGCTCTGATTACAGTGGAGTCCCTGAGAATGGGAGCTTGGCATTGCTGATAGGTGGGGCCATGCTGTGCCCAGGGTATCTGTGTGTTGGGATTTGGAGCAGGCAGGGTAACTGGATGTATCTCTGATGCCTTTCACAGCCTGGGACTTACCACTGTCTCCCAGTGTAACACTTTATGGCTAGGCTCTGAGTGGGGCAGGATCCCATGGGGTACCTGATCCCTTGGGGTAGCCTTCCTGAATTATCAGTGGCATCCAGTGACGGTGGGGATGCTTGACTGAATGTGCCTTTATTTTGGATACAGCGCCTTTGGTCATGACTAGCCTTGCTGCTCAGTATCCCTAGCTAGGCTCTGATGACAGAGGGACCTAGGTGCATGTGAGCTGCTGTCCTTGCTTTGGAATAAAGAAACATCCCAATGTCACCAGTGTGGACTCACTGGTGCTGGGGCCCAGCCCCTCCCTGCAGATCCCCACTCACCAGGTGAGGACACATGACTGACAGCGTCTGAAGGCCTGCAGAGCAGCCTGGCCACAGCCCAGACAACCTGGCCCTGAGAGCCCCGTCTCTTCCCATAAATAAACCAGACGAGATCCTTCGTCAGATGGCGTGGCCTGGTTTTTGTTTTGGGAAATCTGGACAAGAAGGGGCAGCAGACAGCCTTGGGGCCTGGCAGGGTTACCCGCCTGGGAGTGGCAGCTGGGTAGGCGGGCAGAGGATGGTCAGCGGTCAGCCTGCTCCGGATACCATGGCAGGCCCCAGAGATCAGAACAGGAAAAGAAGCAGATTTGAAGGAAACCAAAGTCAGGCAGAGCTCCAGGCTCAGAATTATGTGGGGCCTGTAATGTCCAGAGAGGGGCTCATGGCCTAGAGAACCAGGGAGGCAACAGTTCACGGTGGTAAGGGAAAATCAAGGTCCTTTGCCTGAGGAAACTTCAAGACCTGGGCACCCTAGCACACGTAGGCACAGAGGACATGCCCCCCCGAACCCCCACAAGTATCACCATCACACTCTGAACCCTTCATTTCACTTTGGGGAAAACTGAGGCTGAAGAAGGGGAAGAATTATCCCCACATGAAGTGGAGGGTCGACTGTATCCCTGAACTTTTCCCATCGAATTGATGTGTCTGCTCTCACCTCTGAGGGGCACATTTACTGGGCAGTGTATCTTTCCCAGCATGTGTGGACACGGGCCAGCATCCCTGCTTCCTTTTGTGGCCTTGACTACCTCTTGCTATACCCCAATCTGATCAAACATGTGGTAAGGGGAACTTAACTAAGAGTTAAGTTGCAAGCTTCTTGCCCTCTGAACCAACCTTTGTCTACCAACCAGGTAACTGGGCCCTTGGTAAGCATGGGTCTCCTCTCTGATCATATGGACCCTCCTGGAGGACCACCCCATGTAGGAAGGAGCAGGGTACTGTCTCCTGCATCCCCAGGACTGAGGAATTTCTCTCTGAGTCACATTGCCCTGGAAAGCAAGATCCTGTTTAGAACATGCTGTACCTCTGGAGTTGTGGGCCCTGTCCTCTAGAAACTGTACACTTAGCCTTGGGATTGTCCACAAAATTCTATGAGCACTGGAGATCCCCTTGGCAGGAGTCTTAGCCAGCTTCTGGAAGCATAACAAGCCTACCCACAGGAATGAGGGTACCAGCCTGCAGCTGGCCCCAAATTCTTGCTGGTCCCCAGAAAGAGTGAAGCGGGTTGGAAGGAGAAGGTCCTGCCATCTGCTCACTGACCTTTGGCTATACAACATCTGGGTCTGCATTTACAGCCCTGTGTCACACAGGTGAGAATAGCCTCTTTTGAAGGGAGGAGGTCCCATGTGGCTAGCCTTGGGCATACTTACACTTCATTTTTCTACTTGTCTGATTTCTGGCACTTTGGGGAATGATTCAATGACCTGCCTAGGTGGCCCTCCTCCTTTCTGCCTGAGCCACAGCTCTGCTCAGCTTTGTCCAGATGGTACCCACGGTGCCCCTGTGAGCAGCCAGCTTTGTTTCTATGTGGTGTTGGTGCATGGTGGGTAGATGAGCTAAATAGCCCACCATTCGTATGTTGACATTCTTACCTGCCTGCCCCAGAACTTCAGAATGTGACTATATTTGGAGATAGGCTCTTTAAAGAAGTAACTACACTAAAATGAGGTCACTAATCCAACATGACTCGTGTCCTTAAAAGAACAGACGTACACAGAGGGAAGACCATGTATAGACGCAGGAGAAGAAAGCATATACACCAAGCAGAAAGACCTCAGGAGGAACCAACCTACTGACGCCTTGACCTTGGATTTACAGCCTCCAGAACCATGAAACAAGTTTAAGCTGTGTAGTCTGTGGTACTTTGTTATTGCAGCCCGAATCACTAGTACGGACATATTGGAGGGGGTGCTGGTGCCAGGGTTTTGTGGCAGATGTGCTGGGAAGTTCCTCTTGGAGCATTAATCTGGCAGAAGTGGGGGTGCTGCAGTGATTGCCCACGGGTGGCGCTGTGGATATAGGTAGCTGATGGTGCTTTGGCCACAATGTCACTTCCATCAGTGATGTTGGTTTTGGTGGTACTTTGCTTCCTCTAAATCTTTCTCAGACTCCCAAATGACATATCTAGCAAAAAAGCATACGTTGGCACTCCTAGACAAATGTTCCTGTCATTCCAGCTGCCTGGCCAGACCATGCAGGCTGGGTCTGGGCCAGAATGGAGGTAGTGGAACTTTCAGGGATCAGTAAGAAAAGTGGAATGGCAGAGTGCACAGGCCTCCAAGGAAGCAAGGAGGCCTGCCGGGAATAGCTACACAAAGGTGTTGGATTCCAACTGGCATCGGCTATTTCAGGGCCGGGTGCCAACCCAGTGAGGGGCTTGTTGAAGGAGGAACTTGGACCTTGCTCTGTGATCTCTCTTCCACCTCACATCTCAAGGCCATGGTCTGCCATGGCTGGTGACATATGGTAGCTCAGGAAGAAAAATTTCGCTTTTTGATAATTTGGCAAATGTTCTTGCAGCAAGAGTCATTTTTCTTCTTTAGTGGAGAGCTCCCTGTTATTTATGTGAATGTTAATTTGCAACGGGGGACATTCCTCGACGTGGTCTTCATGCTGAGCGAGACCTGGGAAATGTCAGCAGGAGCATCTGGCAAGGATGAGTGTCAGTTCTCGTGATATATGGGCAAGCCTGTCCTGGTCCCAGGGTCTCAGTCTGACCTGCTGACCCCTTTGTCCTGACCAGGGCTGGCAGGACAGCTCCATTTCCTGGAGGCCTCCCTGGCTCTGGAGTGCATAAGGGCCATTAGGATGAGTTTACAGAATGTCCCCAGAGTGTGGGACATTCTGGATTCTCACAGGCTGGACAGGCCAGGCCCCATGGGAGCAAATTTAGTGTTGCCTAGTTTAGTGGGAAGCTTTGCCCCTGTGAGGCACCCTTGCTGTCATATTATTTATGCCATTTTTCTCTCTGTCTCTTCCTGTCCCTGTCCACCCACCCACCCTACTCACTTTTCTCTCTGCCCTTTCTTCAAACAGATTGTCCGTTTTGATACATTCTCTCTGTAAAAAAATCTAAAAAAACAAAACAAAAACAAAAAACAAATAAACCACAAAAATCAGAAAAGAGAACCAAAACATGAAACTCACCCTAAACCTTAACACTAACTCTTTGTTACACTTTTCCAAGCAACTCTCATGTCATCACAATGGTAATAGGTTGTTTTATTAGGTGCTATGCTGAGTGCTGCATGTAGGGTATCTCAACCCTTGCATCAACAGTGTAATTCCTGTTGTGAACCTCGTTTTATATTCACAACACCGAGACTCAGAGTCCTCATAGTTAGCCAGTGGTGAAGTCAGCACTTGAGGGGAAACAAAGAGACTTGGAGACCACACTCCTGACTGTAAGGTTACACTGATATTAGGCACAGCCATATGACTTTACCCAAGAGGGTTGACTTGGACCTGGACCTGCCTTCTTCAGGCACCAGGTTATCATGGATGTATTTATTCCCTAAGTGGTGAAAAAAAATCCATGTTTTAACTTAGTATAAATTTACAAATATAGTAAAAGTTTTTGCAGGACATTAAGTTTTTTTGGAAATAATCTAATCATTTACAATTATTGTGCTATGGATTATTGTTCTGTCATTTAATTCATATATGTGTATATACACACATATTTACATATATATTTATATATATGCATATATATAGAGAGAGTAGATTAGTCTTTCATTTTACTATTTACTATATGGTCTATTTTCAGTAATACATATATGTGTATATGCATATGCACACACATATATATATATAGAGAGAGACTACATATTTGTGTGTGTGTGCGTGTGTGTGTGTATATATATATATTATATATATATATATGTAGAGAGAGAGAGGTAGAGAGAGAGAGAGAGAGAGAGAGAGAGAGAGAAAGAGAGATAAGTCTCTCTAGTCTCCCATATTGCTATATGCTACATGGTCTATTTTCAGTAATTGGGAACATATATATTTAGTTTTACTAGCTGTGGCTCTTCTGACTTCAAGTAGTATTCTTAAAATTTTATTTATTGACTTCAGAAAATTATTTGTAACTGTTGATTCATCTATAAACAATTAAGAAGTCATAGCAATTAAACTACTTCTTTCTGCTTTCCTCTATCCTTTCTTTGATTTTTGTGGACTTGTCTGGCAATCCCTGCCCCTCCCACATCTTGAATTAACTAATGGCACATTTCATTGCTTTCCTTTTCAGAAGATCTGACAAGTGACTTCTTGTTGGTAATCCTGATCATATCATAATTCTCATGCATAGTACTGAGATCATAATTCTCAGTACTCTAAACCTGTGACTTCTGTATTTGTGGGCACTCAATTTTGAAAGCAAGTTTGGATTGCATAAAATGACAGGTGAAGAATAATGGAGAGAGATGCAGAATGGAGCTGAGTCTGGATGCTTGTGAGAGGATCCCCCAGTGACAGGGATGAGGCACAGTCCCTTTGTGCACCCCACTCCCTAAGGCTCCAACTGCTCAAGGTTGCACACCTGGTTAGTTGGCAGAGGAAAGGTCCTTGGTTTCTAATACGGTATTTCTTTCTAGGTCAATGGTTCCTTCCTAAGGTTTGACCTAGCAGATGAACTAATGCGGTGCCAAACATGTCATTAGAAGGCATTGAATCCTATCAAAATCCCAGCTGGCTTCTTGGCAGACATTGACAAGGTGATCCTAAAATATATATGGAAATTCAAGGGATCCAGAATAGCCAAAACAATGTTGAAAAGGAAGAACAAAGTTGGAAGACCCTCACTTCATGATTTCAAAATTTGCTGTAAAGCTATGGTAATCAAGATCGTGTGTTCCTGACAGAAAGATACAGATCAATAGAATAGAACTATTAAAAATAAATTCTCACATTGATTTTTGATATGGGCGACACTTTCAATGATAGAAAAGAGTCTTTTCAACAAATTATGTTGGTACAACTGATTATCCACATGCAGAATGAAATTGAATCCCTTCCTCACACCATACAATGTTAGAGCTAAAACTTTTTATAACTCTTGAAAGTGTAGAGTAAATCTTTTTTACTTTGGATTAGGCATAGTCTTAGATATGACTTCAGAAGCACAAGTGACACAAGAAAAATCAGACAAACTGGACTCAATGAAAATCTTTTAGGACTTCAATGGACACTATCAAAATAGGGGAAATACAACCCACCAAATGAGAAAAATTTTGTAAATCATTTATCTAATGAGGGACTTTCATCTAGAATATATAAAAATCTCTAATGATTCAATAAAAGATAAACAATTCCATTTAAAAGTGGGCAAAGGATCTGAATAGATATTTTTCCAAAGAAGATAGATGAATGGCCATATATTCATATGAAAAGATGCTCAACATTTTTTACCTATCAGAGAAATCCATGTCATACCCGCTATGATAGCTAGAATCAAAGATCCAGATATAAGCATTGGTGAGGAGAAATTGGAACTCTCATACAGAATGAGTGAAAAAGTGAAATGGTGTAGCCACTGTGGAAGAGTTACCATATGACACAGAAGTTTCACTTTAAGAGAAATGAAAACCATCTCTCCACATAAAAACTTGTACACAGATGCCTAGAACAGCATTATTCATAGGAATCCAAAAGTCAGAACAACCAATTTTCTATCATTGTACAAATAAAATGTGGTATATATATTTGAAGGAATATTATTTGGCAGTAAAAACAGAATGAAACACTTTTTTATTGCCATGCTACAACATGGATGAATCTTTAAAGCATACCAAGTGAATGAAACCAGTCACAAAGAACATATATGGTAGCATTCCATTTATATGCAGTGTTCAGAATAGGAAAGTTCACACAGACAGAAAGTAGATTAGTGGTTGCCAGGGACTGAGTAGGAGGGGAGTAGTTGGGGGCAACATGGAAGTGACTGCCAATGTGTATAAGGTTTCCTTTTGGGATGAACATTTCTAAAATGGAGAGTAGTAATGGTTGAATTGTATACTTTCAAAGTACAATTTAAATGTGCGAATTGTGTGGTATGTGGATTACAGCTCCATGAAGCTGTTACATATTTCTAAAGCATTGAACCTCATAGTGAAAAAATTACTCCCTTTGTAATTATGTCTTGAGCTTTCTAAGTCAAGGGGAATCTCATTTCATGCTGACAGATCTTTCATACCTCTCTAATACTTACCAATCTCTCTTTTTTTTTAAATAACAAAAAGAGATCAAAGTTCAGGTTCAGAGTGTTAGCAGATAATCTGACTGGAATTTAATACAATTGGGTAAGGCAAAGGATGGCTCTGATGAAATGCTGTGGCTTGGTGACCCCCATGCCCACCCACAGTGGTCCTCCTAGGGGTGGATGTGGGTAGACCAGGGCTGTGTCCTGGAGCCGGCACACTGCCCCATTGGGACATTTGAGTTAGTGGCTTAACTCTTAACTTCTTTTGGCTGAGGGTCCTCTGTAAATAGGGCATTCTGCCTCAGAACTTTAGAGAAGTTTGAATTTCCACTGTATCTGAAAGCCCTCACAAATATGCAGGCTCATAGGAAGGACTCAAGTCTAAAGGACAGGAGCTTGTAGATGCTTGAGAGAAGGGCAGTTGCACTGGCACTGAGGTGTAAAAGAAAAGCCCAAGCATGGAGGAGGAGGGCACTTGGGAATGCTCCCAGGGCAGATGATGGCTGCTGTGGCCTCATGAAAGGCCTTGCATGCTAGAGATAGCCTTAGTGCTTATTTGTAGACAGAGGTGATGGTGCAGGGGAGGGGTGGGTTTCTGGTTTTTAGTTTGTTTCCGTGAATTGTGGAGCTCTCCTTGGTCCTGTTAGAATCACAGAAGGATAATTGGCTATCTGATTCACTCCTCACTTTGCAGAAGAGGAAACTGGACCTGCAGAGGATACAGGACTGACCCCTGAACAGAATTTGAAACCAGGTCATTTTGCGTTGTGTCCAGTTTGCTCCCCATGTCTGCTGTTTCATCCTCCCTGTGCTTCAAAGTGGGGTTCAGCTTAGGACCCAGCTGGACACTGACTTCAGTACTGGGGGCATGTGACTATTAGGACTCCCTGGACTGAACCTCAGAAACTGACTCTGGCCAGATTAGGTCAAATGAAGGACTTTCTGGAGTAAAGGATCTATATGACCTGAGATTCGAAGCGGGGGAAGGGGGGCAGGACCTGATAGGTAAAGTCTTCAGGATTCTTTGGAGCTCATGGACAACATTGTCTATGGTCACTCAACCCTAGGTGGCCCAGCTTTGGCCTCAATTTCCCCTGGTCCAGGAGGACAGAACCTTGGACAAGCGGTCAGTGCTAAAGAAAGGGAGTGACTGACACTTGACAAGGACCACATGCGTCCACCCCAAATGCAAAGAGAACCAGGCAAGCAAGGGCTTTGCTACACAGGCATTCCACAGACAGACCTTTCCAAAAGAGGGGATGCTCCAGAAGGCATGGAGCAGGAGCTGATAGAAATGTAGCAGGAGAAGGACAACGCCTCCTGACCCTATGGACAGCTCTTGTCTGCCGGTGCAAGGTCCCCCAACAACTGCTGTCCCTTTTGAAAAAGTGGAAAATCAATGTACAAAACATCCCTTGGGATACTGAACTGGGAAGGAGCCCCTAGAGGTTAGGATGGAGTGTCTCAAACCAATGCAACTTCCCTTCCCAGCCCTATGTCTAGTCAGTGGTGAGGGGTCCAACCTCTTTCCCATAAAGCTCCCAGAGTTGCTGTGGTCTTCCCCAGGTCTCTGAGAGGGGCAGAAGACTGTCTGCCAGAGCAGGCTTTGTCAGGAGGTGCCCTGGCAGTGGGCTTGTCTCTCTGCAGGGAGGCTGGGTGGCCATTACCCCATTGTCCAAATGAACCTTCAGTTCATTACCTAAAGGAAAAAGGGGAGAAAAAGCTATGGCTCTTTTGGAGTTAATAGTTTCAGGTGCAGCAATTTGAGGGATTCCGAGGGCTAGTACGCAAGGTGTGTGTGTGTGTGTGTGTGTGTGTGTGTGTGTGTGTGTGTTTGTTTGTTTCAGAGCAAAGTTGACTTTGGGGGCAATAGGGGGCTGAGGCTGATGCACACTGCCTGTCTTTTGTCAATGTCTGGTTCCCTCTGTGTCTGGATCAGCCCTCTTTTTTCTTTCTATTCTTGATTGTTACCTCTGCAACCTTGACGAACACCTGACAGTCTTTGTGACAGAGGTTGCAGAAATGACAAGGTTGAGTGACAAACCTGGTTTAGGTCACTCACGTGCTGGAGCCTCTGGGGTACTGCAAGCTTCAGCTCCCAGGTAAAGAGCCAGTAAGGATGAGCAAATGGCTATGCTGATGGAAGCAGGATACAAACTTGTGTTTTGTATGAAATCCTAACTTTGAGGGTGTCAGTGTTTTGAGTATGTTAAAAATGCAGATTCGAAGTAACAGGGGATAGCTGTTTCAGCCCTTGGATTCTTATAAATTTTTAACATTTAATTTCCATTTCTAGTGACTATTTCACCATAAATCAAATAGCAAAAGAGCAGAACATAAAAGAAAGAGGTAGGGTAGGCATTTTATGATTCATCAAATCTGAATACTGGCAATTTGACTTAGTAGCCAAGGTATTGCCATGCTCTCTGCTCCAGCTGTGATAACCAAGGTTGGGGACATAGTCCTCCCTGGGAGCCTTCTTCTGTTCCAAAGGGGAGTCCTTGGTTGAGTTTGGAAGTCACAGACTTGCAGAGTGATATCTGAGCTTAGGGCGCCAGACTAGACAGACATGGGATGGAACAGACAGGCCACCAGCCAGCTCCCAATTGAATGCTCTACAGACTGGTAGGCTTGGGGAATTTCTTAAATATTTATTGAGTTGGGAGAGTGAACTGATTCTTATTAATAAAAATTACATGTAAAAACAGATACACTTGCCACTGGCAGCAGGAAAATCAAAGTCCTGGAAAAAACTCAGCAAAATGTAGCTCATATTTTGTGCCTTGTTCTCCTGTCAATTTTCTTCTGTAGTTTTTTAGACAGATTGTTGCTGGGATGCATACTAAAATGTTTGAAAATCAGCATTTTATTAATGAACCCTGCTTTCTTTGTGGAGAACCTTCATCCAGCATTATTCAGGCCAGTAGTCTTGGGTGGCAGTTAGCTGATGGGCTCGGGGTGATCAGTGACTGGCTTCAGGCTGTTAATTTAGTAGTTTGGGGGGCTATCATCCCCTGATCTTGGGGTAGCCATCCATTGGCCTTAGGAGTAGTCATCTATTGATCTTGGGAGTGGTCCTCCATTGGTCTTGGGAATGTTCATTCATTGGGAGTGTTCACCCATATCCTGAGAGTGATCAGCTGCTAGTCGTGGGTTGTTCAGCTCCTGGTCTTATGGGTGGTCATCAGTTGGTCTCACAATGGACAGCCACTAGTCTTGGGGAAGGTGCCACCCAGGTTCATCAATGTGACATACATTTGTGCATTTTATAATATCCATCAGAGATGGGTTGATGCTAGCAAAGAATATGTCACATATCTCTACTTAAGAATACCATTACTAGAGGTCTCTGGTTGTGTGAGGAAACCTGAGTGATCTGGTCTCCTAGTTTTGATTTCTCTCAGTGTGCGCTAGTGTACCCTTCAGGTAGGAACTTGGGAGGACTGCCTGCTAGACAGCATGGGCTTTGGCTTCCTGATCATGGCAACATCAAATGAATCCAGTGTTCTCATGTCAACCTGATGACCTCCCACCAGAAGGCTGGCCAAAGAAGAGAACCCGACCTCTCATGTGCTGGGAGACCCCAAACTGTCCCTTGAGGTCACTCAGCCTAAGAGAACTACTCTTTACCAGGTTGGGCATGGCCATGTTGTCATGGTAGGTACTATCAGGATTACCACAGGGCCAGGGAATGTGCCACAGATGGCTTCAGCCATCTTTCACAAAAGGGGTTGCCTTATAGGGCCCTTTGCACCCAACATCCTCTTTAATTGCCCTAGTAAGTCTGATCTGGCCCAGGGGCCCACCCAGGAGAGGCCCCTTCCACAGGGTCTTGGGTTCTGATTCCTAGACTCTACATATCCCTGGCAGGCCTTCTACCCCCAAACCTCAGTTTCCTCATTTGGAAAGTGAACAGGCTGGATGACATCACTTGGGTTAGGAGCACTCACAGTGTATACCCTGGTTCTGAGTGTGTCCCAGGCTGCATATACTCCCATAACAACTGTGCAATGGAAGGGAGGACTGACCCCATTTACAGGTGAGGAATTGGAGGCCCAGGGAACTTTGGTGCCTTGCCTGAGGCCACCCAACCAGGCAGAAAGGGTGCCAGGAATCCAGAACACTGGACTCTCAAGATAACTTGCCCACTGCTGCCTGCAGGGGTTAATTCCCACACTTCTTTGAATAAATTCTATTAATAAGATGTATTTGAGACACCAGTCTCCCCCAAAACCACACACCATGGCAATATACTGGAAATAAGTCTTGCTCTTGTAAACATTCTCACCATGTACCAGTGGACCTCCATGCCCTTCCTGTCTCTCTGGGAGGATATGTCCTGATGTTTTGGGGTCATTCATTCACTCAGCCCACAGCATTTGCTGACTCCCTTTGCTGGAGGTGCCCTGGGACCCGCAGATGAGTCAGAAGTGTGGGGGCCTTCAGGGTTTCCACCAGACCTCCTCCTCTCCTCTCACAGACCCTGTGACTTAATTCTGCTATTTCTGCTGCCTTTCCTTGACCTCTTGGACCTCCTCCCTTGCCATACACCACATCCTTGTAGGTCCACTACTCTTGTTTTTCTTCCTGTGCCTCTCAGAGAAAGGCCTCACCCATCCTTCATCCTACCACTCATTGGGATCCTGTATTTGTTTCTTGTGGCTGCTGTAACAAGTCACTTAAAAGGACTGAAATGCATTTTCTCACAGTTCTGGGGGGCCAAAAGTCTGGACTTAGTACAGACTGACTGAAATTAGGGTGTTGCTAGGGCTCAGCTCCCTCTGCAAAGCTCTAGGAGAGAAGTTATTCCTGGTCTCTTCCAGCTTCTGGGGGCTGCTGGTGTTCCTTAGATTGTGGCCATTTGCTCTAGTTTCTACCTCTGTGGTCACATCACTTTTTTCTCTTCCTTGTCAAATCCCCCTCTTCCTTCCTTTTATGGGGAAATGGGCATGTGATTGCATTCAGGCCTGCCCTGATGATCTGGGACAATCTCTGCTATAGAGCCTCAACTTTCATATTTGCAAAGTCCTTCTTTACTGTATAAACTGCCATGCACAGGTGTCAGGGATTAGGACCTAGACAGCTTTTGGGGGGCTGTTTCTCAGCCAACCACAGATCTGGAAGCCCTCTTGAGCCCTGGTATCTTTCTCATACCTGAATAAGGTCTGTTCTCAAGTCCTATTCCAAGTTCTACTTCCTCAGTTCCGTGGTATCTGTCCCATCCAGGATCTGTACCTGTCTCTGGGGCATCTGCAGCACCTGCTTCTCAGCTCCCTGGACCCCTTTATGTTCTTCTAGTCTTTTCACCTTGCAGGAACCAGCAGGTTCCCGACAATAAGTCAGATCCTAGTGATTCCTGCCCTGAAGTCTTTAAGCTGCTCATTACCTTTACCCAGGAGACCTGCTCTGTGTGACGTGTCACTCAGCAGCCCCATTGTTCCCAATCACACAACTGCTCAGTTCTTTCCATTGACTGTGTTTGCCTCCTGGGACTTTTTATGTGAACCCCATCCCTCTCTCTGACTCTTTGGCCATTGTGAAGTGTTGGAACAAGTTTCACGTAGACATTACCACCCTCAGGTGACTTTCTTCTTTCTAGAGTTGGGGCCTGATGCTTTGTTCTGTATTCCTTTGTACCTCCACCAGTCCCTACTATGACTGTAACTGCCTCTTCCTGGTTTGTCATCCACATAACCCACTGGCACCTTGGCTCCCCCAAGGCACTGGCCGAATGTGTCAAGTGGATGGCCATGTCCCACTCTAATGACAGATGCTCAGCAGGCCCTATGGGAATGCTAACTGTTTCTCTGTCCTTGAAGGCTCCTAGCTAGCATCAGGACAGGGTCCAAAGAGTACCCTGCAGGTCAGGGAGAAGGAGGGCAGCCTGTATATCCACTCTGTTCCCTCTCCCAGCCAGGACAATGACGTGGCAGAGGCCATTTGGGTTATTTTGGTGGCATGTGGTTTCTGAACATCTGGTTGGGTATTGCCAGGGGTTGCACACTGGAGTACATAGCCCTGGCTGGACAGGAAACCCAGGCAGTGCCAGTTAAGCCAGTGTTGGATTGGCAAAGAAATGTTAGTTTTTTGGAGAGAATCTGGAAATTTGGTCACTGATGTGGAATCTCCTAGTTTTTGCATCTGAATAACCAAGTCAAGCTTTAAAGAAAAAGCCCTGCTGTTCATGATTGTGTGATCTAAAGGAAGTACATATGTAAGTTGGTCACAGTGTAAGTTCCTACTGTGAGATCTTTGGTTTATGGATAGTGGACCCAAACAAACAAACAAACAAACAAACCCAAAGTTTGGAAGCCTGGAGCATTTCTAGGACAGGTGGGCTGAGTACTGATGGCAGGATGGCTCTGAGGAGGGCAGCACCTTGCAGCTACATTGGAGTGGAGAGCAATTGGGGAGGATGTGAGCCAGGTGTTGAAGCGGAGTTTACCAGACGACTAAGGTGGGAGCTGGTAGCAGGAACTCCCACACTGAGTACATGGCAGGCGAGTTTGGTGACCTGATGCCTCAGCTGTGTGCATGCACAACTCAGTGGCCAGTGTGAGGGCTGGGAGAGCAGGGGGAAGGCTGAGAGCCCTGAATGCTACAGAACAGGACAACCTGAATCCAGACATACATGGATCTAGCCAGGGGTTTGCAGCAAGAAAGGTCCATGGCCCGTCTTGGTGGGGAGGCAGCAATGCACTTGCCTGTATTGTCTGGTCCTGTGGCAAATTGATGGGGGACAATGGGGCACATGTCTGTCCAAGATTTCTACTGCTGGGCAGTGTGCAGCCCACTTTGGTCAGAGGTTGTATTTTCTAAGGAAAGTTTGAAATTGCATTTTTAAAACAAAATCTCATCATTTTGAGTGTTGGATTCAGAGCTTTAAAAATATCGTTTGGCCCAAACTGAACTTGTCTGTGGGTGGACTCAGCCCACAGCTGACAGCTTTGACTTTTGTCTTCAACTTTGGGCTCCTGAAGGGTGAGGATGGCCCTTGGCTCTTATTTGATGCATCTTGATATCCTCCTAGGGCCACATAATAGTCTTAGAGCTGCAGGCTGTTCTTGACATTGGGTTTTACAGGTACAGTACTTTTTCTGGAAGGTGAGTTGAGGTATGGGGGCAGGAGGATGACTCAGGCAGAGCCCCTTCCTCAGAAAGGACTCAGCATTACCTGGTGGCTATGCCCTCTGCAAATGGAGTCTCTGAGCAGGTGAAGGACCTCCTGCCAACCCAGGGTTCTAACTGAGGACTAGATGGGATGCCAGACAGGATCCTCAGCTGGGAGATGTTACCCACTGGGACCTTCTTCTCTGTTCCCCCTCCTTAGTCTATTATAGTTGGGAATTTGAACCTCTCAACTTTGCCCCCTCAGGCTGGTTTAATCCGGACGGAGGAGGAGGAGTTCTTCATCGAGCCTCTGGAGAAGGGCCTGGTGGCGCAGGAGGCTGAGCAGGGTCGAGTGCACGTGGTGTATCGCCGACCGCCCACCCCTAAAACCCCTCCTCTGGAGGGGCCACAGGCCCTGGACACAGGTAAGGCTGCTGCAGGTGGGTGGGCTGCATGGAGAACACTGTGTGTCTTCTTCTGCAGACTTGATTAAAGACTGAGGCCAAGCCCCAGCCCTACTGGCTCACGAATGGGCCAACCGTGTGACTGACTGCATGGCATAGTGGGGTGTTGGGGCTCCCAGTCCCCTGCTGTGGGTGCATGTGGTTGATAAACAGCCTAAGAACTCACTGCTTACAGGTCTGGACCATGTAAGCAGTGGACCATCCTAGAGGAAAGCAAAGACTGTCCAAGGACACACATTCTTCTGACTCAGGGTTGGCAGTTATTGGGGAACAGGGAGACCCAGACCAGGCCTGCATCCTGGCCTGAGTGCTTTGTCCATGAAAAAGGCATTTGTGTCCCCTAGGCAGCCCTCTTCTCTTTCCTCTGTGCAGCCACAGTCCCTATGACGGTCCCCATAGTATGTCAGTTCTTCCCTGACTGCTCATAGGGAAAAACTCTGGGTGCCGTCTCTGAATTCCTCAGAGGGATGATGTGCCCGATAAAGACCCTAGAGATGTTCTCAGAAGTCTCAGCAGCCTCTGCACACATTCAAGGGATTTTTGTCTTTCTCAACTAAAGCATGCTTTGGGTCCAGGAATGTGGAAGTAACTTCTGGGTAGCCTAGGGTGACTGGTCACCTAGCCATAGCCTTGTAGATCTGGTGCCACTATACCAGTCCAAAATCTCCCTGGCATTCTCTAGATTTCTGGTTCTAGATTGTGAAGAGGCTGGGGTCAGGGTCTGTAGTAGTCCTTCAGGGTTCACAGTTCCCAGGAGCCCTTTGTGTAAATTAGACCACCTCACTTGTGCCTAGTTCTTGTTGGGTGATGAGTGACTGTGAACTCAACCTTCAACCTTTGGCCCTGGACTTCTGGCCCTGGACCCCTGGCTGAGGAAAGCCACTGCAAGTGATTGTACGTAGGTAACCTGCAATCTTGGATCATGCACATCTGCATGTTTACAGTGAATGCTCTGGAGGCTCCTGGCTGGGCCAGCCCCCAGTGCTGTGATTTACTGAAATACTCCATCTTTCCAGAGCAGCCCTGGCTCATTTATTTTAGGTCTCCCTAACTTCCCATCTTGACAGATCAATTGGGTGCAGCTTGGCAGGGCACCATTCTAATTTCAAGAAACTGTGTCAGATACCTTTGCAAAGGAATTGTTCCATCAGGAAGCCCAGTGTTCTCTGGAGCCAATCAATACTTCCATGGCCCCTTCTTCTCTGATGATGAATTGCTGTCCACCTTGCCTGCCACCAGGTGGACCACTGGGTGCTACCTGCTCAGCCTTGCCCAGCCTCAGCCTCAGAGTAACCTTGTAGGGCAAGAGTGGAAGTGGGACAAAGGGGACCCCCAGATCTCAGGGAAGAACTTGATTCTTGCGGACTGTGGGCAAGTTTGGGTCTCTTGTCTCTGCTTTCTCTTCTGTCTGCTGGGGTTAGAAATGCCTGTTTCCCAGAGAGCTCAGGGTTTGGTGGCTTTGAGCTTGGTACTTCTTGGCTGGCCTCTACTGGAAGATTCTGGGTGGTTCTGAGCCTTCTACCCACCCCAGGCAGGGTAAGGTGGAGTCTGCACAGTGGAGCTGGCCAGGTGCCCTTCACTATTATTTGGATTCCAAATTCCATATGGTGCTTATCTTCTTAAACATGTAAACCCTTCTCCCATGGCCTAGCTGGCCTGACTTTACTTTCTGGACTTCTGGTGTTTTGGCATCTTCTGTTGAATCCTCCCTCCACCTCACAATCCCAGTCCATGTATCTTTAATGAGAACTTGGAACTGAGAACACAGGAAAGGAATTTCAAACTCAGAATAAGCCCAGAAACCACTGACCTTAGAAGGTGCTGGATAAAGCCAGCAGCAGAGGTCAGGGGGTGAGGCTGGACTGGAAGGTGGGTGGGGTAGGGGTTGGTAACCGGCTACTTTGGAAGGAGGTGAACCTGTCCAAAGCCGAGCTCTAGGGCTCTGTCCCCAGTAAGTAAGTAAGTAAGTAAGTAAGCTCAGAGTCCCTAGTTGGGAGTTCAGGCTGTGGGTGTGGGTGTGGACCTTGAGCTATAAGTTCAGACTATAGACCTGTGCTCTGGGTTTAGACCCCTTTCTTTGACATCCCTGTCCAGTGTCAGCATGACCTTCCATGAGTGATTCAGGTCCACAGAGAATCCCCCTGGATGTGCCTGATTTTTCCCCTTATGTCCTAGGTCTGAGGTCAACTCACTGACTGGAGGGGATCCAGACACAGTTTATGCTGGGTCTGGGCTGAGGGCCTGGGGTGACCTCAGATGGTTCAACTTTCCATTGGCCTGGGCTTTTTCAGGACCCAGAGTGGCAGCTGGGGATATATAAAAGCTATGTCCTGTGGCTGGGCATAGCAAGCAGACACATTCTGCTGGGCACAGAACCCCAGGACCTCAATGTAAAGGGTGTGTGTGTGTGTGTGTGTGTGTGTGTTTAAGTGTGGTATTATGGTTTATGTGTAGTTCATCCCTCAAAGGTTCATGTGCTGGAAACTTGGTCCCCAGTGTGGTGGTGCTGAAGTGGTGAAACCTTTAAGAGGTGGGGCCTAGTAGAAGGTGGTTAGGTTATGGGGGTTTCACCCTCAAGAATGGATAACATTAGTTTTATGAAGTTGATTGGGACTCATGAAGGCAGATGGTTAAAAAACAAGAACATCCTATGTGCTTGATCTCTTGTACACAGCTGTTTCCCTTTCTGCCACTCCACCAGGTTGTGATGCAGCCAAGTGGGTCCCTACTAAGATGCTGGTGCCATGCTCTTTGGACCCTCTAATCACCAGAATTATGAAGTAAATTATGAAGTAAATAAACTCTTTACTTATAAAGGACCCTGCGTCAGGTATTTTTTTTTTTATAGCAATGCAAAACACTAGGGAACTGTATTAGTCTGTTTTCATTACTGTAATGAAATACCTGAGGCATGCTAACTTTGAAGAAAACAGGTCTATTTAGCTTACAGTTTTTGAAGCTGAAAGTCCAAGATCAGGAGATCCCACTGGTTGAGCAGCTGGTGAGGGCCTAAGGGCTGATGGTATTAAAATGGCCGGAACGCATATGAAAGTAAGAGATCGCATCTCCAGAAAGGAGGCCAAAGGGCAATTCAGAGGTCAGGCTCACTCTTTTAAAAACTGCATCTTACAAGAACTCAGGGGTCCTGCAAGAGCTACCTTAATCTCTTCTGAGAGGAGCTGCTGCAGTGATCTACAGAGTTCCTGCTAGGCCCTACCACTTAAAAGTTCCATCACCTCCTAGGATCACTACTCTGGAGGATCAAGTTTCCAATGCATGAACTCTTGAGAGACAGATCATATCCAAACCATAGGAGGGACCCTTTCTTCCTGGGAATTCTGGTTGAAACCCTGCTATATCCATGAGCTTCTGGCTGAAACAGGCATGAGGTGCTGACTCTTGACTCCCCAAGGCAACTTCTGGAGGTGGATTGAAACATCCCACTCTTCATCAATGGGTAATGGTTGTATTGAGTCCCATGGAGAAGGGGACACATCTAAACTGGGCTTGTTTTTTTTTTTTTTTTTTTTTTTTTGCGGTGCTGGGGTTATCCTGGGCTTTTGAGGTGGGTGATGCCTGAGCTTTCCTGAGGTCCACATGGCTGCTCCTCAGGGGTGCTGAGACAGTTGTCGTGTTTTCTCTGAGAAACCAACAGGCTGCTTGGGATGATCCCAGGGACTCACGGAGCCTCAGAGAATAATTTTCACTAATAGTCTCTGTCATGTTCGATCAGTTGCTGGGTTGCAGTTTGCCTGGGGAAATGAATGGAAAATGAGGGTTTTAACATGCTTTCTTAGACTCACACTGGGGTTGGGTGTGTGTGTGGTAGATGGTTTAGCTCATAGCAGTCTTGCCTTCTAGCCCTGGATGAGGCTGTTAAGAAGAGTGAAGGATTGGAGCTAGAATTGTGGCTCAGTGGTACATCACTTGCCTAGCACCTGTGAGGCACTGGGTTCAATCCTCAGCACCACATAAAAATAAAGGCATTGTGTCCATCTACAACTAAAAAAAATTAAAAAAAAGAAAAGAAAGGTGAAGAAAGAAAAGAAGGGTGAAGGATTGAAGAATGGGGAGAAACCTTTTTTCTCCTCACTGTCCCTACTGGTATCTGTAGAAACATTTCTGCTTAGCTCTGCTGGGATAGGAGGCAGAGCTCTGAGGCCAGGGCACCAGGATAGCCTTTTGGGGAGAGTTGTCCTTTTGGGGGGAGGTGGCCGAGGCATCACCCAGGCCTCCTTGGGGCTGTGAGCCTTTTTTCAGATGTATGGGTGCTCTGAGTCTCAGTTTTCTGCCCTCCCTAAGGCCAGCCTTGAGATGCTATTTTGTGGGGTGAGGTATACTGTGTGTTATGTGCATGCGCGCATGTGTATGTGTGTGTGCATACACACGCATGTATGTGAACAGGGTACAGCTCTGTACTAGAGCCTTGCCCTGGCTTCCATCTCTCATCTTGGGGTTGTTGAGGAGGGTGCCAGAGAGACAATACAAGATGAGGAGCCTTGCTTGGGGCCAGAAGCCTGGATCTGGAACTAGGTGACTGACTCCTCACTCCCTGTAAGCCGCGGACTGCAGTGATAACACCAGTTTGGGGCTTAAAACAATAGAAATTTATTCTCTCACAGTTCTGGGGATCAGAAATCTAAAATCAGTTTCACTGGGCAGAAATCAATGTATAGGCAAGACTGTGCTCCCACTGGAGTCTCTCTAGGAGAGATTTGTTCCTTGCTTTTCCCAGTTTCTGGTAGCTGCCACTCTCCCTTGGTTTATGACTGTTTCACTCCTATATCTGCTTCTGTGGTCACATCACCGCCTCTTCTGTCTCTGTGTGTGTCCCTTTGCCTCCCCTTGCAAGCTTGCATGTAATTACATTTTGGTTTCATCAGGATTATCCAGGAAAGTATCTCCATTTCAAGATCCACAATCAGATCACATCTGCAACGTCTTTTTTTTTTTTTTTTTTCTTTTGTTTTTTTACCATATGAAGTACCAGTCTCAGGTTATGGGAATCAGGACTTGTTATCTTTGGGGTTACCCTTCAGCTAATTTCAAGAGGTGAATTGACCCTCGTACAAGGCTGGCAACACAGTGGATGGGGCACACATCTCTGAAACACCCATGGAGGGCCCATGTGCAGGAACATCTAGTTCTAGTCTCAGTCAGATGGTGCCCCACACGTGGAAAGGCTAGGCCAGACTGTGGCTGGGCTGATCCCAAGACCATGTGCCTAGAGAAGGTGGCCTTGTGTTGGCATTGAGGACCTGGCTGTCTCAGCCTTCAAGGAGCTGAACCTGGGACTCTGTGAAAATCCCTAGAGCATATTCTGCACATGTAATCTTCCTTTTGAATGCACAGTGCCATTTGTGGAAAGTCCTGATATCCCAAGACAAGAACTGCAAACTCAGAGAACTGCAGGGCCTGGCAGGTAATGCCAATGGGGAGAACAGCAGAGAAAAAAAAAAATTGCACCCACCCTTGGTCTGGTTTTCATTTCCCTATTTTTGATGTAAACACAGATGACAGAGAAACATGTCTGTAGTGGGGAAAAAGGTACACTCATACATTGCTGGTGGGAGTGCAAATTGGTGCAGCCACTCTTGAAAGCAGCATGGAGATTCCTCAGAAAACTTGGAATGGAACCACCATTTGACCCAGATATCCCACTCCTCTGTTTATACCCAAAGGACTTAAAATCAACATACTACAGTGAAGCAGCTACAACAATGTTTATAGCAGCTCAATTCACAATAGCTAAGCTGTGCAACCAACCTAACCCTTCAACAGATGAGTGGATAAAGAAACTGTGGTATTTATATATGATGGAATATTACTCAGCTTTAAAGAAGAATGAAATTCTGAGAGTTGCTGGTAAATGTATGGAGTTGGAGAATATAAAGCTAAGTGAAATAAGCCAAGCCCAACAAACCAAAGGTTGAATGTTTTCTCTGATAATGTGGAAGCTAATTCACAATGAGGGGGTGGGGATAGGGAAGAATAGAGTTACTTTATATTAGGTAGAGGGAAGTGAAGGGAGGGGAAGGGGTATGGGGGAAGGAATGATAGTAGGGTGAAACAAATTATTACCTCATGTTCATGTATGACTGATATGATCCTGCAATATGTATAATCAGAAAAATGAGAAATTATACTCTGTTTATGTATGATCTGTCAAAATGTATAAATGCATTCTACTGTTGTGTTTAACTAATTAGAACAAATAAAATAAATTAAAAAAAATGAAAGCAATAGCACCTGACACCTGCCCTTGGCCTTGTCATGAGTACAGGGCAGACCAGAGACCTCATCCAAAGGGACAGCCCTTCCTTGACCTTGACCTGCTGGAAGGTTAGATCTGGGGTAGCTGATTATTGTACTGCCAAGAGAATTTCAAGCATCATAATTTGTATGTGAATCTTCCTGATTTTAAAGTGTGGTTTCAAATTTCTGAAAAGCACCATATGGACCAAATAAAACAAGCGTTTTTTCCCTCTCTCTCCTCCCTGCTTCCACCCCTGGCATTGGACTATGCTTTTTGAGATGTACAGACAGAAGTATCCTCTGCCCACTTCCATGGGCTGCCCTCTGTGGTCCCCCTGGGTATGCACTGGAACAGAGGAGGTGCAGGTGGTTCCTGTCCTGGGGATCTGTCACTGGACTGCTGTGCCCTCAAGCCCCACCATGCACACCCCACCCCCGGGACTGAGGGAAGAGAAGTCAGACAACCCTGTGCCAGTGACCTTGGCTGCTGCCTTCTCTCAGAAGCAGCCTGTGCCAAGCCTCTGCCCGCTGCTGTCAGGCTGTGGTGTCCTCCCTGATGTGCAGAGGAGGCAGAACACCACGGGAGCCACTCTACCCTGCTGCTGAGAGAGGATGCCCCCCCCCCCGCCCCCGTGCTGGGTGGCTCTTCCATGTGGCTGAGTGCTGCTGGCTGGCCTGCCTGCAGTCTCCACCTGTTGGCCCATAGCCAGCCCTTCCCAACTGTGACTGGGAGCCAACTCCTCCTGCCTCATACCTCCTCCTGTTACTTGCCTTGAGCCAGATAGGAGTTTTCTAGGCTGATGAGTGAGAGATGGGGGGCAAAGCTGATGCTGGGGACTTTTTGGGGGCTGCAGCCTCCAATGACTTGGACCTGCTCAATCTCCCACATGGAATGGGAGGGCCACCAGGGAGTTTGTGGAAAAAACTTGACTAAGAATTTGGTTTTAGCAAGCCTGCTCTGGTTGCAGTGTGCAGAGGGGGAGGCCAGGGGGATGGCTGGAGCATTGACCTGGGGGAGACACTGGAACTCTGTCTCAACAGGCCACACACAGGGTGGGGAAGTTGGCTGAACTCCATTTATTGGCAGGCAAGCTTCCGTGACATGTAGTGGATGTCAGGATTAGGGAATGGGCCCATGCAGAGTTGAGGCCTAGTGGGAGTGGGGATTTGAGAGGATGGGGCAGGATTTGAGAGGGTGGGGTTGGGGATTGCAAATTTATTGACAGCTAGACCAGGGAGCCTTTCTAATCTGCAGTTGTTGATGTCTGTCTTAGCTTCCTGTGGCTGCTGTAACAAGTTATCACAAACTTAGTGACTTAAAGCAGTACAATTTATTCTCCCACAATTTTGGAGGTTAGATATCTAAAATGGGTCTTTAAGGACACAGTTGTCCACAGGGCTGATTCCCTCCAGAGGCTCTAGGGGAGAATCTGTTCCTGACCTTGGTCGGTTTCTTGTAGTTGCCGGCCTCCCTTGGCTTACAACTGCATCATTCTAGCCTCTGTTTCTGTGGTCACATGGTCTCCTTTTCGGTAGTCAAATTTCCCTCTGTCCCCCCTTTATAAGGACACTCGTGATTCCTTTTAGGGCCCATAAGTGATCCAGTATAGTCTCCCTATTTCAAGATCCTTAATCACATCTGCACTCTCTTTTGCCATAAAAGGTAACACTCACGGGTCTGGAGAGTAGGATGTGGACGTCCTGGGGGGTCATGATTCAACTGACTGTCTAAGTGGTCAACCCTGGGGCCCTGGGGGAGGCTGGAGAGAGGCCCTTGGGCTCGATTCATGTCCTGAGCCCCAGGTCTGGCTAGTGTCTCTGCATTAGGATCTCTGTCTGTGTCTCCCACGCTGGCACTTCCTGAACTGCTTGCTAAGTCCTGGAGTCCAGCTCTCTCACATGGTAACCCTGGGGTTCTTAGTTCCCCAACTCAGCTTTGTGCCCTGCCAAGCTGGCTATTGCTAGTGCACTGCATTGCATTTCTGTTTTTGATTCCTCATGCCCTCTCAGTTCCTCCTCCTCTTTCCACCACTGGGCTGTGTCTGAAGCTTGGGGACCCAAGGAAACCAAAGGAGAAGCACTCGTTGTGAAACCCGAGTCAACTGGTCCTGGCTCTGGGAGGTGTGTATCAGAGCTGAGCACACCCTTGGCAGAGGCCACAGTGCTCCTGTCCTGTGGGCCAGGCCCTTGGGACAGCTGTTGGAGATGCCAGGGCAGTGACGTGGCCCCACACTGGGAAGGGTGGGCGGGGGCTGGCACTGGGAAAGCCGAGGCTGCACATTCTCAGAAGCCTGAAGTTGTCTGGGGTCAGACTTGGGGAGAACACTCCAGAGCTGTCAGCCAAGCTGGAAGGGCCAGGGTTAGCTCTAGCCTGGCTGTTTTTCTGGGCCAGGGTCTTCTGCTTATGAGCCCAGTAATGTGGGTACTTCCCACCCCTGGGCTATCAAGGCAGAAGCAATGCATGTGGCCAGGACCCACCTCATTTCACAGTGGAGATATGATGAGGAGCCAGAGTGTGTTCCCCACAGTGCAGTCTGTGACTGATATGCCTCCTCCCTAGCTGCTCCCCTGTTTCTACACCAGTGCTGACAGCCCCACATGCTTGGTTCCTCTCTTCCATGTCCAATGTAGATTTAGCTGTTCCTGTGTCTCAGATCTGCCCTTCCCCCACTTTTCTCTTCTCATGTTTCTATGGGATCTAATTCAGAAGAGGCAACCAGGTGAATGTGGCCCAGAAAGGTCCTGGATTGTTGGACAGATGAGCAACGTGATCCAGAGGATGGCAGACTCAGTCCTGGTTTGGCTGTGGCCCTAACTCAGGTACAAGGACAGTCTACATAGATGACCTGCATTTCAGTGGCTGCTCCCAGCATGTTGGACAAGTGGAGTGTGTGTGACTCAAGCCTGCCAGGCTGTTTTATTGACTGTAGGGTCCTGGGCCAAGTACCCAACCCCTTGGTGACTCAGTTTCCTTGTCTCCAAGTGGGTACGATGTTCCAGGGGCTACCGGAATTATACAAGCTAGTTCTCATCTCATCCAGAGCACAGTGCCTACTCCTTGCTTGCTGTGACACATTGTTAGGAGTCCAGGGATGTTTCTCTGGGGCCCTGATTTTCCCTCAGTCCTTGCCACCCCTTCTCTGCTCTGCTCTTTTCCACAGAAACAATGAATTGATGCTTTTCTTTCCTTCCCTTTGGATTTGTGTTGTGAATATCCCCTAAAGAGTTTTTGTGTGACAATAGTGAACACACCTGGCCTCTGGGTAGCACATGATCAAAAGCAAAGCTGAGTTCTGTTTACAGGCCTACCCAAAGTTTAATTAGCAAGAATAGGGCACCTGGTTTTTGCAGGTGAGCTTGGCAGATCTGCTTTTTGCATGTCCCCAAACACAGCAGATACTAGTTGTCTGTGACATTTGTGCTTCAGGTGTGGGAGCCTGCTTGCTGGCCCTGTTCAGGACATCCCTTGGGATTGGGTGAGGCTCTCTGCATGTCCCAGGTACCCCCATGAACAACTGTGAAAGAGATATCATGGATGTCTTGCATGATGGGGAATGCAAGGGGAAGATCCCATGGTGGGTCTCTGCTCAGAGGCTTCTGGGGGATACTGAGGGATGGAATGGAGGGGAGATGTACTAGGATCCAGCATCTACACTGAAGTTAGCTGCCATGATGGGGATACAGAGATAGCTTGAGGGACATCTGAAAGAGACTGAAAGCTCTTCCCTGAAACCAGTGAGGACAGGTATGGCTAGGAAACTGGGTTTGATCTCAGGATCCAAACTGCCAATTTATGCCAGCCAGAGACCTCTGACCAGAGGCCCCATTTCCTCTCAGAATGTTCTGCAGGATGGCAAACACTTCAACCAGCTCCAAGTCTGAAGTGTTTTCTATAAAAATTTCCAATTTTCCTTGACCCATTTCTCTTTGAAATTAATCCCAAGCAGCACTGTGCACTTGGCCCTGAAGGAACTCTGAGCTGGGAAAAGGTCACACAATTAGGTGGAAATGTTGGTGTCTGGCTCTCTCCTCCTCCCACTCTCAAGCTTTATTTTTCTCTCCTTCAGTCTCACTCTCTGTTGAGCCTGAGGTGGGGCAGCCAGGAAAGGGTGTGGCTGTGGAATAAGAGGGACCAGTCCCTATCCCAGGTTCTGGGCCACACAGACATAACACCAGCCTCAGGGCTTCAGCATCTGCTGTTCCCTCTGTCTGAAACACTCTCCCCAGCTCTGGTCTTCCCTATCTTTCAGGTCTCTGTTCAACTTAGTCACCACTCTAGACCTACACTGCCTCCCTCTCTACCCGCCCTCTCTCATGCTATTCTTTTGTCCTATTTAACTTTGATCATAGGATTTTCCACTCTGGAATCTTCTGCTCATTGTGTCTCCCTCACTTGGACTGTGAACTCTGGGGAGAGCAAGGACTTGCTCTGACTTATCTACTGCTGCATCCCCAGCACCCAGTCCAGCTCCACAAAGATGGCAGACACACAGTAAGTAGAAGGCTGGGCTAGATTCTTGAGTTGGGATGCAGCTCCCAGAGCTCCTGAATGGGCCCTCTCAGCCTGGGCTTGGTTGTTGGGGTATTAGGTTTTAGATAAGTGTCCCCCCAAGGTTCTGTGGAGTGCTTGGTTGCTGGCCTGTGGCACTTTTGGTAGATGCTAGAACCTTTAAGAGGTGAGGCCTAGTGGGGGAGTGACTTTGAAGGGGTTACTGGGATCCTTCCTCTTTCACTTTCTGACCTCCATGAGGTGAACACACTTTTTCCACCATGTGCTTCTGCCATGAAGTACTGTGCTGCTATAGGTCCATAGCAATAGGGTCAGACAAACCTGGACTGAAACCTCTGAAATCTGTGAGTCAAAATGGTCTTTCCTCCTTTAAGTTTCCATCTCAAGTATTTTGTTGTAGTGGTGGAATGCTGACTAACACAGGGGTAAAGCCTCAAGGGAATCCAGCTGGAGCATTTCCCATGGATGTCCAGACAGCTTAATGATGCACACCTGGGAGGAGGGCAGGGCCCAGGTGAGAGCTCACAGGTGGGACAGTTTGCAGGAGGAGTCTGGACCAAGATGTGGTGGAGATGGCCTGGGAGCTGGGCTTGTGGGGGCTGATCTGGGCTGGGAAGGGCCTAGGCCACCAGGTGCCATGGAGGATTCAGTAATTCCTAATCATAATGCTGCATACAAAAATCATAGGAGGAATAATAGTAAAAACAACTATAGTCTTTAGGTGGGAGACTGAAGCTTGGAGAGGGCTGACCTTTGCCCAGTGCCATATGTGTTCTTGTTCATTTATTCATTCAGCACATTCTTACTTGTCTGTCCATTGTGGGTTCAGGTGCTAAGGATGCAGCAGTGGATGAGCCAGAGCAAGTCCTCATTCTCCCAGAGCTCCCAGTCCAGCAAGGGAGACACAGCAAGCAGAAGCTTGCAGACAATAGAAAATCCCATGGTCAAAGTTAAAAAAAAAAAAAAAAAAAAGGATAAAGAATAGCACAGGAGAATTCGGGTAGGGAGGAAGGTGCTCTAGGTCAGGAGTAATGACATTTGGGGAGGCTCAGCTCAGGGAATTGTTTCAGGCAGAGGGAACAGCAGATGCTGAAGCCCTGAGGCTGGTGTTGTTTCTGCGTGGCCCAGGTTAAGTGCAGAGCCTGGGATGGAGACCTGTCCCTCTGATTCCACAGTCATACCCCTCACACTGCTCTGTGCCCCCCTGGCTCAGAGGAAGCTTTTTTTTTTCCCCAGGAGAGAAGGTTCAGGCCATAGGCAAAGGCCCATTTATCTTCTAGACTCATGGGGTGGGGAACTGGGGCCCTAGATGTGGCCCCACAGGCAGGTAGGCTCTGGTATGCTCTGGCAACTTCTTTTGCCCCTGATAAACAGTGTTCCTCCTCTGCATTTGGGATTATTAGGAACAATGTAAGGAGCAGGTCTGGTGGATTCATATGTGTTCTTCTACTTTACTAGGCCAGGTCTTCCTTCCCCAGTCTGCCACTTTGGGAAGGTAAAGTGAAGCTGAAACTGTGAGAGTTTGTAGGGCAGGATGTGCAGCTGCCTCTCAAGTCCTTGCAGGCAGAGCCCAGTTGCTCACCCAGCTGGTCCCTAGGCAGCGCTGACCAGTTGCTCCCACACAGTGGCTGCCTGGGACAGCCTAAGTGCTCTCTACTCCTGGTGCAAACTCTCTTGGAAGTAGGGACTGAAGACATCCTGGAAGCTGGTCTTGGGTTCTATTCCTGTGAAGGTACCTGTTGCTAACCCCGCAGATGGTGGCCTGAGCAGCCCCAAAGCCCTCAAGTTCTGGCTCTGAGCAGCCATCAGGGAGTACTTGCCGAGTGACTGAATGAATTATGGAATCCAAGTGCGGAACAAACTCACCACTCATGCAGAGCCAGGTTCTCATAGCAGCTCTGGTTTCCCCAAATCCTCACCAGCATAGGGGCTTTACTGTTAAATATTTAGTGCATGTAACCATAAAGCAGTGCTGCTTTTTGCTTTAATTTGTGCTACTTTGATTGCCGGCAAGGATGAATGGTCTTCCTTGTGTGTGATGACTTTGTACAGCTCCTCTTCCCATTTAAGTTCTTGGCTCACTTCTCTCCTGGAGTCTTATATATTGAGATCAGCACTCCCCCCCCCTTTTTTTTATTTGTTTCAGATATTGACTTTGTGTCACATTTGATGTTTTCTCTAAGATAGCCTCCCTTTCCTTTCCAGTTTTGTTAATGTTTGCTGCCCGAAAGTCCATTTTCCATAGCTGGCTATGGGAATGGTCCTTCTCCTTGGAACTGAGTAGGTGGTTCAGGGATGCGCATATTTATTAAGGGCTTGCTTGAGAATGGGTGCACTGCCTTGGTATATCATTTCATCCTCAAGGAACACTTGAAAGCAGGTAAGAAAACCAAGGCTCATGAGTGATGCCATCCCAGTGAGAACAACTGGGAAAGAAGGAGAAGGGTTGCAGTTTGTTGAGAACTTATAGTGATAGCATTCAGCAGGGCACTGCAGGAACCTCATCTTATGAAACTCTTGTCATGAACCCATGTGGTTGGTTGGTGCTGTTGCTGTACCCATTTTGCAGATGAGAAAATCGAAACTCCAACAGTTGCACGGGTAGGAGGTTGTAGAGGGACAACAGAAGCCAGGCTGTCGGACTCCCACATTGATAGGAGAGGAACACTGTCCCCTAGAACAAAGGGCTGTTGCTTCCCTGTGCAGTGTCCTCCTGTCATGCTCAGAGCCTGGGCTAGTGAGACTCAGCCAGCCATCTGAACCCTCTCTCAAGGCTTGCCATCCTTGGGAGGCTCCTGAGCACCAAGGTCTGGAGTTCTGTTTTGTTGAGGCAGAGACCCAAGTCCAGCAAGGGTGAGACTCCAGGTCACTTAGCACATTAGCTGTGGGGAGACTTTTGCTTGCACCAGAATTCCCAGCATTGAGTGGAGAGTTTGGCACACAGCTGGTGCCTAAATATCCATGAAAAGAAAGAATGAATGTAGTTGCCTAGAAAGCCTGGCCACATGTTCCTCACTCCTGGAGCAGCAGTTGTTTCTTGCTGTGAAAGCCGAGTTTGTGCTGTGGCTATATCAGTATGCCTGCCTGGACTTTCATGGTTCCTTGGCTCCTGGCTGCAGGTTCTTAGATTTGTGAAGATGGGATGTTGCTGGGGTCTTGGGACATCAGGGATTCGTGGGCATTTACTGGCTCCATCTCCTCACCCTGGCCAGGACCAATTTCACAGGGATGCAACCTGTCACACAAGGCCCCAACCCAGAGGTGCCCTGTACTTGCTTTAATTCTCTGCTGGTACCATTTGGAATTCTTAGGCAATTTTAGTAACCTTGCATTTTCATTTTGCTCTGGGCTTTGGAAAAAATGTAGCTTGTCTGCTCATCAGTCTCCCATCAATGACTCTGTTTCTTCTCCCTATGGTTTGGAGCTCTGATCCAGACCCTGAGGCTAAGGATACCAGTCAGGCATTGGGACAGCGGAGTGGGGCCCAGGAAGGCAGGCTTCACCCCTGCCCCCAGCATGCTCTGGCTACTGTTCCTCACTCCACTGTCTTTGAACACAAAAGTCTCATGGAAACCATATCCTCTATTCACTTCCTCATTCATTTAACTCACCGGACAGATATTTATGGGGTGTCCACAACAGGCTCTGGGATCCAGAGGTGCCAGACAGATGCAGTCCCAGCCTCATCATAGTGAACTGGCCAGGCTTCAGGTATCTGCACAATTAAAAACAGTAACCACACTGTAATTGGATGTTGGGGTTGAGAACTGTATTGCTGTTTACTAGGAAGGAAGAGGGGTTGGGGGCAGCAGATCCAAGTGTCCTGAGAGGGAATGGAATTAGCTTGTTTGGGGACCCAGCAGGGAGAGCAGGGTGAGGGCTGGTGGTGGTGGATGTGAGGGGCAGACTTCATTGGTTCTTATGGGCTCAGTCTTGGAGCAGGGGGTACTGTTCCCTGACTGCAAGTGGCATGGTCTGGTTTCCATGGAATAGGGCAGGAGGGGAAGAGGCAGGGAGCCAGGAGGAGGCTGCTACATCAGTGAGAGACTGTGGCCTGGACCAGAGTGGTCATGAGATGGAGAGAAGTAGCCATATTAGTGACATGGAGTGATAGAATAGTGAGTGTGTCTAGAGGTCATGTTAGGAAACCCCACATTGGTCAGAGAGGGACTCTGCCCACTAGGAAGACCCACATTCCCATCCAGAATCACTCCAAGGTCAGGAAGGAGCCAGAACTGCTGCTCTTAGCCTGGCTCCCTAGCCAGGTCTTGCAGATCCACCAAGGCAGTGCTGGCAAGAATTCTCTGCTTTGCTGGGATGCAGGCCTAGCAAGGCCACAGTGTGTCTGACTTTTTTTCAAGACTTCTGTCCAGATCTCTCTGGATACATGTTTGAGTCCATCTGCAGATTCCCAGCTGGAAGAAATGCTGCCCAGCCTTGGAGCCTTTCTTTGGCTGACTGCAGGGATTCTGTGGGATGTGCCATAGAGGCCTGTATTCATCCTCTTTATATGCAACTTTTTGACAGTTCACGTGGCAGAGGCTGGGACCAGGGCAGGGGAGACTGCTGTTGGAAGGACAAATGGACTTGGCAAGTGATGGAGTTAGGAGGGCAAAAAACTGAGATGGGACAACCCAATGTGGACAGGTTATTCCAACAGAGCAGAGGACCAGGGGATGCCCTGAGACCCCCGGACTACCTGCATGAGCCCCTACTGGTCTGTGAGAAGTGTGATTAGGGAGTTGAATTGACTGGAATTTCAGTACACATTGTTTGGGTCACGGGGCTTGGGTTAGGAACAAGGAGAGTGAGGGCCTGCTCTACTCTGCCCATCCAACCTGGAGCCCAGGGCCACTGGCAGTCATGTGCTGGAATGTGTGTAGGAGGTGTGAAGACCTAGCACTTGCACTCAGAAAGGAGTCAGAGCTGGGTGACATGAACCCCAGAAAAGGTCATAGCCCTAACAAAGGAACACATGTCCCTGTGACCTTAAGGACAGAGATTGTGTATGCAGATAACGGCGAGAACCACATGGATAGTGCAGGTAGATAGGGCAGGGTGTGGGGGATAGATGAGTGTGGGTTCGGCTGGCAGCAGGAGGGCCTGTGATGTTTTAAGAGAAGCTGGAAATCAAGATTTTATGTAAAACCACTTCATTTTCAAACGTTGGCAGATAATTCAAAAAATTTGAAAGCTGTGAATGGATCAAGTGGCTCTTAGGTGGATGGTGGTAGAGGAGGGGGGGGATCATGTGGTAGCTTTGCTGCTGGGGACCTTCACCCTAGTCGATGGTGCTCAGGTGGCAGCTGGGGACCCAGCCTCTTGGATATAGCTGGGACTGCCTCAGAGTTGAAATGTACTTCAGAGGAATTTTTATTTTCATTTCGGGAACATCGCAAGAGACTTTTCCAGCAGTTCCGTTTCTGTGAGGAGAAATCTGCGGTCGTCCTGTTTTTCTTGGAGTCCAGTGAGGAAGCCCATCTGCAGAGCATTAGCAGGAGGGCTTGCGGGGAGGATGTTGGGGGAGGCTCAGCCCAGGCTGGACAGAACCTTGGATGATATGGGGCACCCTGGAGCAAGGGTGGCTGTTGGGTTTGGATCAGCCCCCAGCCCCCTGGAAATAGCCAGGACATCAGGGAGGCAGCCCACCTCACTGGCCAGGGTTGGGGTGGACAGATCCTGTGGTTGTTGCATTTGGCACCTGGTCCCAGGGTTCCAGGCTTATAACGGGCCCTCATGCCAGGACATTCTTCAGACCCCTGTAGCTTGGAGAGTAAATGGTCAGTTGTAGTCACAAGAGGATTCCACCCCTTCGATCCAAAGTGCCTGATATGCAGGTCAGACAACTGTGCTCCTTTGTGCTGTGCAGTATGCAGGCTTTGGTTTGTCCTAGGCCTTGAACTGAGAAGGGGCATGGGGTCCTCACACACCCAGAAGAGAGGAGCCCTGCGGGAACTTTGGGCCACCTTAGAAAGCTAACAATTTGGACTCCTGGGAACAAGGGTTCCTGGGGGCAGGGCCCTAGTCTCCCTTTCCTGGTGTCCTTGGTGCCTGAAATATTGAAGGTGTTCCCTAAGGGCTGTGGCAAGTAGTAGGGGGCTCAGCTTGGCCCTAGTTTGCTGGATCTCTGCTCTAGCCAGACCTCTGTTTCCTCATTTGTAAAATTGGGAGTGTTAGATTAAAGCTAGGCCTTGCCTCATGGGCACCCCTCTCCCCACTTCCATCAAATTTTATTTGACTCACACAATGTCTTCAAAAACTTCTGAGCGTATACTTAAAAATCAGGAGGTTTTATTCAAAATCTCAATTTTCAGTTTCTTCAGAAAGATCAGAAGGCATGGTCACCCTGAGTGCATGCCTGCAGGCAGTACTTAGCCAGTGGCTCTGTGTCTGCTGTGTATGAGGCAGACACAGCACCTGTCTCCCTGCTGTTTCATGTCTGGGCCACCCACTCATTCTCATCCTGCCTGCCCTGGTTGGCAATGGAGGTTGAAATTCCTGGACAAAGGCTACCTCTGGTTGGTAGTTAGGCCTGTATACATTTTCTGTCTCCATCTCACTCCCTTTTCCCCTCACATCTGCACACGTGCATGTGTGCACAACTGTGTCTTCATCCATGTAGAAAATGCTGGAAGGAACTATCCTACCCTGAGCTGGCTTCCAGGACTCTGGTGTCTGCCCTGTCTCTGGATGAATCCTGTTTCCCTTGCACCTCAGCCAAGGTCTCAGGCTCATAGAGTTTCATGGGCAGCCCTGACACTATGGTCCTTGTTAGTAAGTCCTAGAACCCTTCTCTATTGGGTATCTGTGACCCAAGAGGCAGGCATAAAACTCAACAGCCTGGGCTCACTGTGCTGTGAGCTGAGTGTGGCTCTGGACCTTTTGCAGTCACAAAAGTTGCCTGCTATTCCACCTGAAGGAGCCCAGGGGCCACTCTGCTCTGATAGAGAACAATACCCTCCAGATCTTCTTGGAGAAATAAGGGCTTGTTCAGAAACTGCTTACCATAGTGCACAAAGAATGTACTGTAAGAATGGCTGGGGAGAGAGATAGGGAACTAGGTGGCAATTTAGCAAAGCTTATGTGTGGGGCATGTATGCATACCCCAGAACCTGTCAGGTTAGGTAGTGGATTAGCAGTCAGTTTCAGGGCTTGGTGGCACCTGTGCAGTGGAACTCAGTGGGATTGGTGGTCCGTTGTGCCACTGATATAGGGAACTAGACCACATACACAATGGCATCTTGGCCCTACTCCCACTCCTGCAGAGCCAGCAGCCTGCAGGCAATAGCCACTGGATTGTTGAGGATGCTCCTCAAGGGCTGTGGCAAGTGGTAGGAGGCTCACGTTTGCTCTAGTTGCTAACAGCCACTGGCTGTCGACATTGTGTGAATCAAAACGTTTTGGGGGCAGGGGAGAGAGGGTACAGGAACACAGCCCATGAGCAGTGGGCAAGGCCTGGCTTTAGTCCAACACCCTGAATTTTACAAACAAGGAGACTGAGGTCTGACCAGAGCAGGGATCCAGCAAACTAGGGCCAAGTTGAGCCCCTATCACTTGCCATGGCCCTTGGGGAGCTCCCTCAACATTCCAGTGACTGTTGGCTAGTCCTGCTCTCCATAGACACCCTAGGAGAGGGGTAAGAACTGGCCTCTGCTCTGTGTTTATATCTGGTGTAGCTCCAGCCTTGGGCTGAGTCTAGGGGGAACATGGTAGATTCCCCACCTGCTGTCTTTTGAAAGAAGGTGATGTGGTCCTTAGTCCCATGGTTTTGGAAGATGGCCCTGTCTTGAAGCTTTGCTGACCCATTCCTGAGCCAGGCCCTGGCTAACTCTCAAGAAAGGGAGACAGAAAGTAGGGGAAACTGGAAGCTGAATGGTGGGAAGGGTCAGAATTCACTGATGGAGGGGCAGAGGGCAGATGCGGGGATAAGGTTGATTACCAAATGCAGTCTGCTCTTAGGCACAGAGGCCATATCAGCAGCCCCATCTACAAACCTGGGCAATTTTCTTCAGTTTCTCTGTCATTCTCTGGACCTGGGCTCACTGTGATTTATCTGTGGTCAAGCCTGATCAATTCTATCCCTAAAAGGACTAGAAATGGTGACTGAGGCAAATGGCAGTGATATGGCTTCCATCCCTGACTTTGTTGCCTCATTCAATTGCCAGGAGAGTGCAGAATTCACTTTCCAGTGTCAGAGTTTATCCATCTGACAGTTTTTCATCCATCTGTCCGTCCATCCATCCATCCATCCATCCATCCATCCATCCATCCAATCACTTATCCATTCAATCACTCCAGAGAGTCTGTGTACCCCTGTGCCAGCCCTGCACTGGGCACTGGGTGTGTACCATCTGGTCTCTGTCCCTGAGGAGTCTAGTTGGGGGAAGTGGCAGACAAGAGGATACACCATAAGTACTGCTGACAGGCTGGAGAAGCCCTGGGTGTGAGCAGTTGACTGTCCTAATCAGGTGAATTCCAGGAACCTCTTCAGAGCTAGGAGTACAGTAGCCAGGTCTCAAAGTGGTTGTGCTCTGGCTCTAGAGATAGGGCAGGGTGTTCTGTCTGAAAAGGTACAATTTGAGGTCCTGCTACTTGGTTTAAATTTTGGCTTCTCCATCCACCTTTATGTGCCTGTTTTCTCATCTGAAAAACAGATAATAAACTCCACCATCTCCATAAAGAGCTCAGTGCAAGACCTGGTGTATCAAAAGTAATGAAATGCTGTGATAAGAAGAGAAAGCCCCACCTCCATCTATAGCCGCCAGGGGAGGGTCTCTCCATGATGCCTCTCATCCCAGCACCTCCTCTACTCCCCTTTACAGTGGGTACAGCCCATGGGTATTAAACTTTTGCTCTTCCAATTGCTGCTGAGCCCATCTGATATGGAAGAAAATAATTCCTAAGGTTTGGGCAACTCTAGCTGCTTCCCAGTGGTTGCTGTTTACACCATGTTTCTTCAGCAGATGTTGGCTGGGTTCTGTGTGGGGCAGCCTTGGAACAGATCAGTTTTCCCTGCTAATTTGCCAGAAGGCATGGTGGTCTGGAGCCAGTGTTCTGGGTGGGTCTTCCACCTTGCCTAACCCTCCTCGACACATCCTGAGGAAAGTGGTACTGGGTAGTCCTGAAAGATGGCTGTTTTAGTCTGTTTTCTGTTGCTGTAACAAAACACTCAAGACTAAATCATTTATAACAAATTCAGGTTTATTTGGCTCACAGCTCTGGAGGTTAAGGAAATTCCATCTTCTGGGCATCTGGTGAGGGCCTTCTTGCTTCATCATAACATAGTAGAGGGCATCACATGAAGAGACAGAGCAAGTGTACTAGCCACTAATGCCATCAGGGGCTTCTAACCTTATGACCTCATCTAATTCTAATTGCCTCCCAGAGGCCCAACTTCCAAATACTATGAACACGTGGCTCTGGGGGTTAAGTTACTAACACATAAACTTTGGGGACACATTCAAATCATAGCAATGGAGTGTAGAACCTCTTTGGCAGAATCTGCCCTGTGCACCTAGAATCTTCTACAGCTCAGGAGACAAAGAGAAGTGCCAGCTATGGCCTGTGTTAAATACTATATATTCTACTTTTCTCACATGATGTCAAAAAACAAAATGAAGAAATGAAGTTAATATTTAAGAGAGTTTATATACACAGGTGGATTTCAGCTTTCCATGAGAAAGCAGGACCTGACAGTGTCCAGCCTTCGCTTTTCTCTTTTGCGGCCCAGTGGTCATGCTGAGGAACTGCTGCCTGGGTATAGGAGACACGTGTTTCATTCCAGCAGTTCATGTGACCCCCACTGAGTCCCTGGCTTGGAGTCAGTACCCTGTTCTCTTTCTTTTAGCCAAAATATGTTTCTCTGCATCTTTGATGCTATCAATATTTGATAGAGGAGAGCCAGGCAGAGAAGGCCAGGGGCTTCAAGCACGTGAGAAGGACATGACCTAGCAGTTTATTAGAGAATATTCTTAAGGGTTTAATTTGCACACACACCCCCCTGCCCCCACAGCTGGCTTCAGTCATTTATGTCTCCTTTGGGCTTCTATAAGCATTTGAGTTGCAACCTCTTGCCTCCTCTTTATTTTTTTTTCTCACATTGACTAATTCATGTAAGATTTATTGTTTTGCATATGTAAAATGCATATTTAAAAATGCATATCACAGTGGTTTTTAGTATTTGCACAACACTGTACAACAATCATCACTATTTAGTTCCAGCAAATTTTCATTGTCCTAAATGGAAACCTTTGAGCCCATTAAGTAGTCATGCCCTATTCTCCCTCCCACCAGACCCTGGCAGGCACAAATACACTACCTGTCTCTACGGATTTGCCTCTTCTGGATATTTCACATAAATATAATTATAGCAATTGGTGGTTTGGGGGGTCTGCTTTTATCCTCTGGTATTTAAAATATGATCTGTCTTGCTTGCATGCAGGCTCCTAGTTCACCCGTGTTACTGTGTTGACTCTTTCTTCAAACCTATACCGACTCAGTCTCATTCTCTTTGGGTTTCCTGTTCACTTTCTGGCCTTCATTGTGCCCCTGACTCTGCCATTCAGCTGGCTGCACCGTGTTTACCAGAGCTGTACACTTGCCCCTGCCACCTCCTTGCACCCATGCAGCCCACTCCTCAGGCTCCTGGGCACGGCAGTGGGTCATTCCTTCTTCTGACTTGTTCATGACCATGGCCACTTCTCTATTAGTTCCATGTTCTTTCCAGAAACAGAGAGGAAGGAGACTTATTTATTTATTTATTTCAGAAAAATTTCTCATATCTCATATGCATTTTAGGCCAATCTATAGGACTACTTGGAGGGTGAGTAGTCCTAGGACCCCATGGGCGTGCCAGATGTCCAATGACATGAATATAAAACAACTGTGATATCAAGTAATGGCAGTACTATTGTATTACAGCACTACAAAGTAGTTTGAAGGACAGATAGAAGTCCCTGCTGATGCTGGTTCAAGTTGTGGAGTGCTTGTGCACCTGCCTGCTCCCATCACGGTGATGAAGCTGGGATCAAATCTGCTGGGGTTCTGTGTCTCTCCAGAACAGGGGTTGCATCTCACATGACTTCCTAAAATAGGCAGTAAAGTGAATTTATATGAAGCCCAGAGGTGTGATACAGTAGGGAGTGGTGGGAACTGGGGCAAAATAGAAATAATTCAGCACAAGCCTCTACATAAGGAGTGGCCTTCTCTAAGGTCCCAAAATGAGCTCGGTGTGGACACTGATGTGGCTGTTGTGCCCCCCCCCCCCACGTGGCATGTTAGCAGGGGTTCTGATGGCCCCAGAGCAGCTCTAAACTGGGAAGTGAGGGATCAGTGTGACACAGTAAAATACATCTCTTCTCTCAGCCCATCCTCAAGGAGAAAAAAATTTCACATGTACCCTCTGGATTGACTGAACTGCAGCTGACATTCAAGTTCTGACCTGGCATGTGTACATATGTGTAACATGTATCCAGAGGGCTGCAGTCAGGCCAGACCACTAGCACAGCTAGGACAGAATTCACCAGAGAAAAAGGGATGTAATATTTTATAAGAAAAGTTAGGAGAAAAAGGAAACAACAACCAAGACAAATTGAAATCATAGAATAAGAACAAGTCTAAATATACCAATAATCAGTAAATGTAAATGGATTAAACCCACCAATTCAAAAATGGAGGTTATTGTATTAAACAAGACAAATCCAAAATCCAGTGATATGCTATCAGCAGAGATACAACTGAAGTGTAAAGGCAAGAAAAGGTTGAAAGCACAAGTATGGAAACAAAAGTGCCAGGCAGCCAGAGACAAGCTGGTGCTGTTATGTCAATCTCAGACTTAGTAGGCTTCAGGACAGCAGACGAGGCCAAGGAGAGATAGGTCACCATTTAATGAGAAAAAGTTCATTTCTCAAGATGATACAGCAATTCTAAAGGTATATTCATTTAATAAAATAGTCTCTATGTATTTGATGTAGACTTTCACAGAAATGGAGAAATGGACAAATTGATCATCTTTTTGGGGAGATTTCAACCATTTTTTTTTTTCTGGTTAGTGTTGGATTAAGTAGACCAAAAATCAGCAAAGGTAAGTAAGTTCTGAATAACAATAGCAAGCTTAATTCGAATTTTATATCTTGTAAAAAAAAGTTTACTTTTTTTTTCAAGAACATATGCAATACTTATAAAAATCCCTCAATTATATGCAAATCTCATGAAAATTCAAAGAATAACTATAATGTAGGTTTTGTTTCCTGACTCCCATGCCTTGAAATTAGAAATTAATAACCCTCAAAATAGAAATCCTCATTATTTGGAAATTAAAAAGAAACCTCTTAAATAATGCATGGCTCAAGGAAGAATTAATAATGGAACATTTAAGATACTTATAATTCGATAATAATAGAAGCACTAAATATCAAAACTTGGATGGACAATTAATTAGGAAAAAAAAAGTCTGCAAATTAAAGAGATCAATTTCCAGTGCAAAAAGTTAGAGTGGGTGGGGGAAGCAAAACTAAGGCAAGAGAAGTAGAGGGAAAAAGAACACAAATAAGATCAGAAATCCCCCAAACCTCTCCGTTCTGACAGTTGTCATTAGGAGAATGTAAAGTCAGTGTTGTCAGGTCTTTCAATTTTTCAAAAGAAGTCAGACATAATATAATTCTGCAAGAAATTTCAGAATTTAAAAAATATGATGTGAAGTGTAGGAGACATGTCTATAGACTGCATTTGACCTGGGGATCTCTTTTATGACTTCTACCTCTTCTTAAACAGCACTGGGTGGGGCTGCTCCTCTGGGATTAAACTAGGATGACAAAAATGGCTAGCTAAAGTGGCCAGACACTGACTCTGGGTGGAACTGACAGAGATCAGTTTACAGCTAGTGATGCACTTGGGGGAAGACCCAGATTCCCAGGCCCTGCTCCCTTGGACCCTAGAGCTGTCTCTGCACGAAGCCTCTCCAGCCTGGGTCAGTGTTCTGGTCTGTTTTCTGTTGCTAATAACACAGTGCTACAGACCAGGTGTTACAAAGAAAAGAGGTTTATTTTGCCTCACAGTTCTGGCCCAAGGTTCAGGGACTGTATCTGGTGATGCCCTTCTTTCTGGTCTGAGGTGACGCCATCACGTGGTGAGAGACAGAGAGTACATCTATGCTTCTTCTGATCTCTCTCCCTCTTCTTATAATGCCACCAAGATTCAACTATGAAGTTCCACCTTGATGTCTTTATCTAATCCCAAACACATCCCAAAGCCACCACCTGTAAATACCCTGTTCAGATTAAGTTTCCAACTTTTTTCTACTGCACAATGGAGATAGAGTTTTGGAGAGCAAATAACATTGAAGCCACAGGAGTTAGCTTCTTCTCTATGAGCATTGTGGACAAATCTTTGTGTGGACTTATATATTCATTACTTTTGGGTATACAGCTAAGGGGATAATTGCTGAAGTCCAGAGTAACTCAATGTTTAACTTCTAAAATTATTATTTTTAATTAACATTGTACAAATTGTACATATTAATGGAGTTTGGTACAACAAAATTGATGGAGCTGGAAGACATTATGTTAAGTGAAATAAGCCAGACACAATGGCAGTTCCTATTAAGGAACTGCCAGTTCCTTTTAAGGAACTGCCAGACTGTTTTCCATCATGTCACGAGTGTGGTGGTCCTCTTTGGAGGGCTAGAACTTGTTAACATCCATGCAGTAATACTGAGAAGGACTGATGCTCATTCCTTATTAGCAGTATCCCTTTTTTCTCTCTCCCATTCTTCTGATTTCTGCCTCTTATTTGAGTGCTCAGTGTTCCCAGGTCCTGTCCTGTTTGTTCTATCCAGAAGTTGAGGAAGTGGTGGAAGAGGTTTGAGTCCTGCTTCTTTTGGCTAGAGAGTTGTTTCTCTACTGGGTCCATGTTAAAGTAGGTCCTCCATTGGACAGAAATGCAATTCCTGGGGCTTTTCTGGAGTTACAAGTTCAAATCCTACCTGACTGTGGAAGCTTCTCATAATTTGACTTCCCTACTATATGGGTGTTGTTTTCACATACAGTATCTCACAGGAGCCTGAAGGACTCATCTTTTCAGAAATGGAAGGCTCAGAGATGTCATGATTAGAAAGTGGAAGCCCTGGATTTGAATCTGTCCATGTCTGCTGCAGGACCTGGATTCCATAGCTTTGGTTGCTTGCTGAGCCTCTGTGAAGGATGAACAAATGAATGGATGAAGTATTATCTTTGTAGAGGCAGGACAGGCTGATGAGATCTTTGCTCCTCCCCTATGTGACCAGAACTCTGGACATCTCTGGATTTCTCCTGTTCTGAGTTTTAGCCAGGGCTCCTCTGGCAGAAACATGTGTCAGGACAGTGTGAAAGGTGCCCATGGGCCATGGGAATGTGAGCAGAGGCTGTTGATGTAAGTGAGAGGTGGCATGTGCTGCTCATCAGGTAGAGTAAAAGGAGCAATAGTGTAGAAAGTGTTACCTGAGTACTCACTCACACTCTTTGGTGAGAACACAACTAACCTGTTGGCTTCCAAGGGCCTTGAACTATGTAACACTGGACAAACACAAAGCAGGATCTGGAGGCTTTTTAAGCTGGTGCTTATTATTATGTTCTTTTATTTTGCCTTTATTATATGTTTATTAAGCTAGGATTCATATAAGCTACAATTCAGTCATTTACAAAGCACAGTTCTGTGTTTTTTAGTTTACAGTCATTCCTTGATATCTGAGGGAAATTGGTTCCAGGACCCTCATGGATATCAAAATATGTGGACGTTTTTGCAGCACTCCATAAATTTTGGATATGCTGTTTTAATTTGTCTCAAGATATTTTTTAATATTCCTTGTAATTTTTTCTCTGACCCAGTAATTGAGAGTACATTGTTTAATTTCTACATACTCATGAAATTTCCAGTTTTTGTACTATTATTGATTATTAGTTTTATTTTACTATGATTAAAGATACTTTGTATAATTTCAATGTTCAAAATTTACTGAGGCTTGCTTTGTGACCTGACATAAGTACTATCCTGGAGAATGATCCATTGTACATGAGAAGGATATATATTCTGCTGTTTTGGGGTGGGGTGTTCTCTTAGGTCTAGCCAGTTTATAGTGTTGTTCAAGTTCCCTATTTTCTTATTGATCATCTGGCTAGTTGTTTTATCTATTTTTAGATGAGTGGTATTGAAGTCCTTAGCTATTATTGAAGAACTGTTTACCTGTTCAATTGTGTCAGTTTTTGCTTCATGTATTTTGGGACTCTGTTGTTAGTTGAATATATGTGTGTAATTATTATATCTTCTTGATGAATTGGCCCTTACATCAATATATTATGCCCCTCCTTGTTGTGAAAACTTTTTTGACTTATAGTCTGTTTTGGCTGATATTAGTATGACCATCCCAGATCTCTTCTGATTACTGTTTACATAGAATTTCTTTTTCCTTCTTTTAATTTTTCAACCTCTTTGCTTATTTGGATCTACATTGCTTCTTATAGGTGGCATATCATTAGATCATGTTTTGTTTTGCTTTTAAAATCTTTTCTCCCAATCTCAACCTTTTAATTAAAGCATTTAATCCATCTATATTTAAAATCATTGCTGATAAGGGAGAACAGAATTCGGTTGTATTGTTTGGATTTGTTTTGTACGTGTAATCTCTCTTTTATTCCTCAATTTCTCAAATTTTGTGTTTAATTGCTTTCTCTAGTATACTCTTTTGATTTATTTCTTATTTCTATTTCTGTATATTTTAAAGTTACTTTCTTAGTGGTTATCCCCGACATTATGACTATTATCTTAAACATGTAACAATCTAGTTGGAATTAACACCAACTTAGTTTCAGTAGTATATAAAAACTCTGCTTCTAGTCAGCTCTATCTTCTTTACTTTTTATAATGCTGTTGTCATAAGTTACACTTTATACATTGTGTGCTCATTAACAAATTTATAATTATTATTTTATGTATATGTCTATTAACTCATATAGAAAAAAACCAGAGGAGTTGAAAACCAAGAATATGTAGTTACCTTTACTGGTATTCTTTAGTTTTTTTTAAAGAAGGCTTTGAGTTACTATTTAATATCTTTTTATTTCAACCTAAAGGACTTCCATAAACATTTCTTAGAGGAGAGATTGACACAAATTCCCTTGTTTTGTGTTTGGGAATGTGTTAATTTTAAATGTATATTTAAAAGATAATTTTGCTGTATATAAAACTCCTAGTTGAGAGTATTTTTCTTGGTCAGCATTTAAAATAAGTTGTTCCACTGCTTTCTGACTGCCATAGTTTTGGATGAGAATTCAGCTGTTAATCTTATTAAGAATCCGTGTATGCTGTGGCAAGTTCTTCTTTCTTGCTGCTTTCAAGATTGTGTCTTTTGTTAATTTGATTACAATGTGTCTCAGCATGTTTTTCTTTTAATTTGTGAAACTTGGAGTTAATTGAACTCCTTAGATGTGTAGATTTCTGCCTTTTTATCAAAGTTGGGAACTTTGGGCCTCTTTCTTTCTTTCTTTTTTCTTTTTCTTTTTCCCATGGTGCTGGGGTTTGAACACAGGGTTTTGTACATGCTAGGCAAATGTTCTATCATTGAGCCACAGCCCTAACTTGGCCATTATTTCTTAAAATATTCTTTCTCTACTCTCTTTTGGGAATTCTAATTATGTGCATTTAGGTGTACTTGGTGGTGTTCCACAGTTGTCTTAGACTCTGTTCAATATACTTCTTTTTCTCCTCAAAATACTTCCTCAGGGTCTATAGATTGGCTCTATGTTGGAGAATTCCTTCAGTGCTTAGCCAGGCTATTGACAACGCTTCCTTAGCCTTTATGACCTACAAGCACAGAGCCTGAAGGTCAGCCGGAGGTGAAAACTTTGGGTATTCTCAGTTTTTCTTTCTGAGCATTAATCTAGCCCTGCACTGTCTGGTATACAGGAGCAGGTTCCTAGGTTCCCTTGTATACACAGGAGTTTCCAAAGTTTCCTTTGGAAACTTTCACAGAGTTTCCTCATTTCCCCAAGTATATCCTTCTCCAGCCTCTTCCTTCCCAAAAGGATCTATTTATTTTGTGCCTACCCTAATTGTTGTTGCTTTTGCCAGGTGGCCAAATCTTATCCCAGGTGGCTTTAAGTGTCAACCATCATTTGGGAAATCACATCAGCCCTGGTGAAGTCCCAAGGCTGGTGAAACAAAGGCAAGCCCCAAGATAAGTCAAAATACAATTCTTTGGGAAGATGATTTTTGTTTTTCTCTCTAGTATCATTAATATGCCAAGAATGAGAGCTACCATATTTATGAAACTGTAAGCTGGGGAGTAGAGTATGGTAAGCACGTAAATGAAAATACTACAGCACTCTATTACTGAAATTCATCAGCTTCTTTCTTCTTCAAACATTCTTTGGTTGTTGAAAGTTTCTGATTGAATCCTGCAATTTAAGAAAGTTGATTCTGGTAGATTTGCCAGCTTATTTGTTACTTTTATGGAGGGACAGAGTTAGGCATTTTCAACTCTGTCATTTTGGTGATGTCTTCTCCCTTATATACATTTTAACTTATCAGAATCAACTTCATATTTATGTTAGCTTAACTCCAGTAACAGAGGGAAATGTTTCTCTAATATTGTACTATTCTTTCACCTCTTTCTTTGTACAACTATTGCTGTACATCTTATCTTGGTTTTCTATTGCTTTTGTAACAAATTACTATAAATTTAGTAGCTTATGTAAGGTGATTTTACTATTTTACAGTTTTCAAGGTTAGAAGTCTGAAATGGTCCTCACTGACCTAGAATCAAAATATTGGCAGAGCTTTGTTCCTTCTGGAGGCTCCAGGGGAGGATTTGTTTCCTTGCCCTTTCTAGTTTCTGGAGGCCACCTGCATTCCTTGGCTCATGATGCCCTTCCTCCATCTTCAAAGCCAACAGTATCAGGCCAAGTACTTCTCATGTTGATATCTCTCCAGTTCTCTCTCTCTGCCTCCTTCTTTTACCTTTAAGGCCCCTTCTGAATACAGTGGGTCATTCTGGCTAATCCAGGATCATTTTGATACTGTAAAGTCATCACATTTGAAACTTAATTATTCTTTACCATGCAACCTCACATATTCATAGGTTTTGGAGATTGGGACATGGACATCTTTGGAGGGCCATGACTCTGCCTACTGCACATGCGTATACCCAAGGATACATTGTTGTAATTACTTTATATAATTTTATATTAAAAGAAGCTGAAAATAAAGAGCAAGTATATATTTATAGTTTGTTATAATGAACTTTTTGATTTACATTTCTGGTTCTCTTCATTTTGTTCCTGTAGATTTGGTTACCATCTGGTGTCTTTTTCTTTCTCCAGTGTAGCTTTGTTCCCACCTACCTCCTTTGTGATGTTATTGTTAAACATATTACATTTCTATATTATATAGGCCCAACTATACAATTATGCACATATATTTTATGTAATTGTGTTTTATAAGTCAGGTAAGGGAAGAAGCATGCATTTATACTGTCTTTTATAAGTGCCTACTTATGTAATGCTCTTTGGTTTTTGTTTGTGAATTCACATTGTCATCTGGGTCATTTGCTTTCAGCCTAAAAAACTTCCTTTAATATGTTTTATAAGATGGGTCTGCTCAAAACGAATTCTTTCCATTTTTATGTGTCTCGGACTGCCTGTATCTCACCTTCATTTTGAAAGTAGTTTTGCTGGATGTAAGATTCTTGGTTGAAATTTCTTCACTTTGAATATGCTACTCTACTGCCTTCTGTCTTCCATTACTTTATATGAGAAGTCAGCTGTAAATTGTATAGATGTTCCCTTACATGTGAGAAGACATTTTTCTCTTGCTACTTTCAAAATTTTCACTTTTGTCTTTCTTCAGTTTTCTATGATGCCTCTGGGTGTGGATTTCTGTATCTATACTACTTGAAGTTTGTTGAGTTTCTTGGACACATTCATTAATGTATTTCATCAACTCTAAGAAGTTTTCAGTCACCAGGTCTTTTTTTCCCTCTCTTCTTGTACACTCTTCCTTCTTTTATTCCCATTAGCCTATGTTCATACCCTTAATAGCATTCCATATTTCTCTTAGACTGTGTTCATTTTTCTTCATCATTTTCCCCTCTATTTTTCCTAAAAGCATGTCTGTTTATCTATTTTCACAATTCTTTCTTCTGCCAGTTCAAATATACTGTTGTGCTTGGTCATTGTACTTTTCAACTCCAGAATTTCTGTTTGTGTTTTAAAAGAGATTTCTTTCTCCTTATTGATATTTAATTTGATGAGACACTGTCATGGTAGCTCTTTTATTTCTCTTAAACACGGCATCTTTTCAATCTTTAGACCTATTTAAAATGGCTGATTTGAAGTCTTTGTTACATCTGACTTCTCTAGCCCTCTCATAGGCATGTTCTTTTGCCTGCTTCTTTCCTGTGCCTAGCTCATACTTTCTTCTTTCTTTGTAAGCCTCATTTTTTTGTTGTTGAAAACTAGACATTTTGGGGACTATTTTGCAACAACTCTGGGTACCTTTCTCTCTCCCTGGGGCTTGTTGTCGTTTTGTTTGCTTGTTTGTTTCTTGAGTTGGATAGCTGGTATAGTGAAGTCTGTTTCTTCCACAGTGGGAAGCCGCTGGTGTTTCTTCTCAGAGGGCACAGCCTTGGCTATGCATACAGTCATCTCAGAAGGACAGTGGTTTTGACAGAGCTCTCTTTGACTGCTTCTTTCCCTAGTGTCTCCCGTAAACTGTCTGCCTTGTGTGATACCACACCCAACTGTTAGGCAATACTAATTGATGACTGATTGCTTTACTATTTTTGACAATGTCTTAAGACATAACTTGCTACATGATCTAATGCAATTAAATTTGAATAGGGCTAGTTTTGAGGCCAGTCTTTGAGGTTTGTTCTATATCTTAGAGAAATAGTGTTAGTTATTTTCCTGATTCTTTTTGGTGAATTAACTTTCCTGTGGTTTACTTTGTTACTCTCCTAGGGCCCCCAACCTCCTCTTAAGTTCTTATCACCAAAATCTTAATTGTTTTTGAGACTATGCTCAGGCTTAAATTCTTCCAGACTAGAGTCTGGTCTGGAAGAGTTTCAAATATAATCAGTCTTTTGGAGAGAGTTTCAGATCTCTCTGTTCTTATGGACCGCCTCTTTCCCTAAAGTGCTATGTTTTAGATGTGGTTTGTCCCCCAAAGATTCATGTGTTGACTTTGTACTTAGGGTGATGTTGTTGGGAGAGAGTGGGAAATCTGTAAGAGGTGAGACCTAGTAGGAGTCCTTAGGTCATTTGGGGTATGTCCTTGAAAGGGATTAAGATAATTCTTATGGGAGCCCTAAGTTAGGTCTCATGAGATGGCTGTTATAAAAGAACAAGCCCAGCTATTCCCCAGTCTCTCTTTTGTTTTGTGTGTGTGTGTGTGTGTGTGTGTGTGTGTGTGTGGAAGAAAGAACTACTGACCTACCTCTCTGCCACACTCACCAGGAATTTAGTGTTTGTAATTTGGACTTGCAGAAGACAAGAAATGCCGATGCCTAGATTGGCCCCTTTAGATACTGTATCCCTTCATTGGGATCTGAAGAAAGATGGAACTCCATGTTTTGACCACACCCACTCAAAGTGGAACTCCCCTTAAGTTAAACTGGTGATGATTAGACATGGAGAGAAGGGAGCATGGCTCAGGTGCCATGACAATAGCAAGATCTCTTACTATTATTCCTGAGATCTTTCTTAACACAGTTTACTCAATTTTCTTGCATAAATGATCTTTCATTAGTAGTGTTATGACCTTAGTACAATTACTAGAGATTTTAACTGTTTTTGTTTACTTTTCAATAAGTTTCACCAGTTGTGATTGGTTTTGTTGGGGAATAATACATTCATGGGCTCCTCTTGGGACGGGTAGTTCTAAACCTTTCTTAAGGGTCCCAGTAGTAGCAAAGATAGAGGGCTGTGTATCTGTCAGAGTGTAAAAGGTGTAATTGATGGAGATCCAAATTCAATTAAGCCATAGAAAGAAATTTATTGGCACCTGTAAGTGAGACATCAGGCAGCAGAGCTGGCTCAAAGAAATCTGCCAAGGTTCTGTGTTTCATCCCTTCTGCATGGATTTCCTTTTCAGATAGACTCTCCACATAAGAAGCTCCATGCTTACACTATGAGCTTATTGACTCAGGAAGAGACTTTTTTTTTCTTTCTCAATGACTAGATCTCATCGAGAACCACTTAATGGCCTCACTTCAGTCACATGTCCACTGCCTGCACCAATCTCTGGCAAAAACAGGTAGCACTGGGTTGTGTATCTCCTCTGCTGCCACCTGGGGGCAAGGTGGGCATAATTTACAAAACCATCCAGAGCCAAATCAGATCAGCTGAGCCCTTACCCCAATAGAAAGTTGGGTGCTGATTTGAAGTGTCAATACAGTGTCTTCCACTTGACCTTTAAGAATACAAAGGTATTGTAGATAGGTACACATTGCAGTTTTGCTTATACAAGTCATCCTGGACTTACAATGGTTGACTTATAATGTTTTTGATTTTATAGTGGGGCAAAAGCTATATGCATTTACTAGAAACTATACTTTAAGTTTTGCATGTTGATCTTTTTCCAGGACAGCAATGTGATAAGGTACTCTCACCATGGTGGGCAGCAGTGGTGAGCTTCAGCTCCCAGTCAGCCATGCAGAAGTATTGACACTCTATACTGTACTGTGTTGCTAAGCTAGGGTCCTCAGTAGGTTAGGTATATTCAATGAATTTTTGACATATTTTTTTCAATTTATGATGGATTTAATAGGATATAACCTCACAGTCAAAGAGCATCTGTAGTTAATTTTCATGCACTATGAATCTGTTTGACATACTGAGAACTTAAAAACAAACTTCACAAGAGTTATCTCTTTTGATTGCGCTTTTCATGCAAAAAATGAAGGGCCACTCTTGAAAAACCGAAATAAATTTGAATTGCGCAAGTAAAAAGCAAACTTGAAGTCTGCCCAAAAGTCAACTTCTCCAAGAAGCCTGCTGTCTTTGGACTTTCATAAATGGAAATTTCAGAATGGCCTTTGACATGGCAATTTTCACGTCATTTTGAACCTCAAATTGATTTTGACTCCTTTTGGATGGCAGTGAGGCTGAAAACTCTGACTCATGGAAGTGCAGAATAACAAACCAAGCTTGCCTGGCCTTGCTGGACAGGGGAGCCTCACTGGGTTGATTTGCTGTCACCTTTTTTTCCACAAGTGTGAAGTCATTCCTGGCAATGTGGGCTCGTGGAGGCTGGCTGGGGCAGCAAGCACCAGCCACTAGTCCATGGTCACATATGAAAGTTGCTTGAGGTGAGGCAAGTATCTACCTCATGCTGTGGGGTCTCCAGGTTTGTTACACACTGTACCTGTTGATGAAGTATCAAGGCCTGCAGTGGCGTGGCATGGCTGCTGGTTCTGGAATGTTCTCTCCTACCTTTGGCTCACTCTACCATTTCCTCTTGGCCAAAGGACTCCATTGTTCTCTTACAACTATCACAAGGAGACTTGGTTTACCTCATCTCTGGGTGCTTAAACTCACCCATCAAGGAAATGAGGATTCAAGGTAACTCCTCCCTTCAAATTCTCCTGAGAGTTAGGGTTCCTTCTCTTTAAAAAAGTTAAGAGATTCCCCTCCTGAATTGAGCCAAACTTGTTAAAGTTGTCTTCTGCAATTTCCATAGAGTTTTGCTAAAAGAATGGAACTCCATGTTCCTCTTCTCCAGATGAAACTTCTGGAAGAGCTCTGAATCTGACCACTTTTATGGTTTTCACAGAAGTAACCAAGGTTTCTGTCAGTGTCTTTAGTGGCACTGACTGCCAGGGTAAAGGGCATTAAGGCATGAAGTGGATGGGACTTCTGTCTTCAAGAAAGTGGCAAGTTCGCATGTTGATATCCATTATGGGAACTCATCTGGCACAGGATCAAGTTCTGAAAAATTTCTTAATAGTTTGACCACAAAAACAGCATTCAAGTTTCCAAAAGGACTCACCAACTGGATTTTCCTTTGATGACATTATTAGTCATACCCTAGACCTTGTCTTTGTCTGTTTTCTGTTGCTATAACAAAATGTCTTAGAGTGGTAATTTATAAAGTATAGAAGTTTATTTGGCTTATGATCCTAAAGACAGTGAAGTCCAAGAGCAGGATACTGGCATCTGGTGCTGCATCATGATGTGGCAGAGTATCACATGACAAGACAGAGAAAGCATGCTAGTTTAAGTCTCTTTATAAAGCCACTAATGCCATCATTGGAGCCCCACCCTCATGGCCTCATCCAACCCTAGTGCCTCCCAAAGACTCCACTTCCAAATGTCATCAATCAGCATATGGATTTGGGGATTATGTTTTCAATACATGAATTTTTGGAGATATATTCAAACCACAGCAATGTTCTTTTGCCAGTGGCCCCAGTTCCTGCGTCATCTGTTTCAGCATTACACTCTGATGACTGTCTCATTCATATTCACTCCAAAACCCCTTCTGCCCAACTAGGACCTCCTGCTCATTAAAGCCATTGTCTTGTCACAGTCCTCACCCTGGGAACATGTCTCTGTCCCCTACACAGCTTTCTTATTTTACATCACATGTTCCCTCATTGCAAACACTCTTGCTTAGTAACATTTGCTAGACAGAGCCATAGTCCTGGAGAAATGAAACCTTCCACTGACTTCACACCTGCACAGGTACCCCTGAGCAAAGCTAGAGGAAGACACTCAGCATCACTTTTGGTCTCATTTATAGTTATGATCACCAGCAAACCTCCATTGGGTGCTTTCAGCTGCTAGCAAGCAGACATTTCTTCTCAGTGTTTGTTCTCTGCAGCCCTGCAACATTTCATATCTTTTCCCACCTCCAGCATCTCCCCATCCTCATTCACACCTGATGATTTCCCTCTCCTGTTGGATCTTGTTCTTTTGTTTTTTCCTTCCTTGGCAACAAAACTCCCCAAAGAAGAATCACTGTCTCCATTCCTGTTCTTCCATTCTCTTTTTCTGCAGACATCACTGCCCAAGTCATCCTCCTCAAGTCACCCATGGCTTCTCTGTTGCTGAATTCATGATATTGTTCTTATTTGTCATCCAACTATGGGTTGGCTCCTTCTGCCCACTGGTGTAGCTTTGAAGGACATCCCACTTCCTTGGTCTGTGACTGCTGCTCCACTAGTTAAACTTCTGTCTCCTTTGCTGATTCTTCCCACACTCTTTAACTGTTGGCAAGCTCCTGGGCATAGTCCTTAAAGCTCTTCTTATCTGTTTCCCTCTACACCTTACCATTGGTGATCTCATTCATCTGTTTTTCTATATAGATATTGTCAACTATATAGATATAGTCAACTTGAAATGAAAATATATAGAGATGAATCTCTAAGCAAAAGATTTATTTGGGAAATACATTAAAGAAATAGAACTGCAATCCTGGACACACACACAGACCAGGGTAGCCTCAGGTATGCCCAGAGAACAAAGGAAAATGCCAGGATTTTTCTGGGGAAAGTGAACATTATACAAGTTGTTATGAAAAAGTTTATTGGTGCTGGTGACATTTTACTGAGTGGGTGAGTTCTGACTGGTGTCAGTAATTGCTAGGTAAAATTTATAAGCTTGGAGTTATAGTTAGCCCCTTATAGTTTTGAATTGGGCTTGTGAGACAGTTTTGGAACAAACTGAGTGTTTTCCTGAGTGTGGGCTGTGACACAAGTGACTCCATTTGGTATAATCTGCAGCCTAGATCTCTCTCCTCTTTCCCCAAACCATAGTCTAACTCTGTCCTCAACCTCTGAAGACCTATTAGAAGTATACAATTCAACGTGCCCCAAACTGAACTCTGGAGTTTGCCCTCCGCTGCTCTACCTGCTGCCTTTCCTGTCTCTGTGGAAGGCTACTCCTTCCTTCCCTTTGTGTAGCTGGAGGCCTGGAGTCATGGTTGATCTTTCTTTTCCTCTCACACACTCCACATGCAATCTATCAGGAAACGTGTTGGCTTTTCTTTCAAACCCCACCAGATTCTGGCCACTTCTCACCACCTCTACTGATTCCACAAGGGGCCAAGCCACTGGCCTCTCTCCTGTGTGACTGCTGTAGCCTCCTAACAGGCCTTCCTGCCTCTCTGACCTCTGTCCATCCCAAGCAGTGAAATTCTCTTTTTCTCTAATAGTCATATTGACATCTCATACAATTCACATATTTAAAGTATACAATTCAGTGGTTTTTAATATAACTCACAGTCTTCAACCATTATCACAGACCATTTAGGACATCGTCATCACCCATGCCCCATTTCTCCTCCCTACCCGCTACATAACCACTACTGAACTTCCTGTCTCTATGATTTGCCCATTTTGGGTATGTCCTGTAAATAGAATTGTGCACTATGAGGTCTTTAGTTAGTGATTCTTTGATCTGATGGAAGCATCAGATCATGTCAGTCCACTGCTCACCTTCCGTGCCTTATGATCTCAATGATCATGCCCCTTGTCCTCTCTGAACCCATTGTCTCCTGTTTTCCCTCTTGCTCATTTTATTCCTGCCACTCTGACTTCCTTGCCCTTCTTCCCAGGGCTCCTGCACAGGTTCTTCTGCCTGGATGCTCTTTCCTCAAATGCCCATGGCTCATTCCCTCCCCCTACTGATTTCTTTCTCTTTACTTTGCTGATGTGTCCCCTTTCAGGGAGAGCTACCCTCACCATTCTGATGTTTTGCATTCTGCCAGTCCCCTCAACCCATCCTACTTCAGTATTCCCAATTCCTTTGCTCTTCATTTTCTGTTTTTCCAAATCACTCACCATTTTACAGCATATTCTGTAAGTAACTTAGTTACTGTCTTTCTCTCTGCTAGAATGGAAATTCCATAGAGTGGCTTTGCATGTGACCCCCTGGCGTATATCCCAGGTATATCTCTGACTTGTAGGTTTTCAATAGTTGGGTGGCTACTGGGTTTATATCCAAAGGAAATGAAATCATCTTATCATAAAGATACATATACTCTCATATTTTTGCAGCAGTATTCACAATAGCCAAAATATGGAATCAGTGAAGGATCCATTGATGGATGACTAGATAAAGAAAATTTGTGTGTGTGTGTGTGTGTGTGTGTGTGTGTACACTCACCATACTCTTCTGTTGCTGTGGAAAATTACCTGAGATAATCAACCTAAAAAGAGGAAAATTTTATTTTGACTCATGGTTTCAATACATGGTCACTTGGTCCTATTACTCTGGACACAATACATTATGGTGGGAGCTCATGGGGGAGAAGACCTGTTCACTTTGTAGCAGCCAGGAAGCAACATTAGAGGAAGAGGTCAGCATACCAATATCCCTTTCAAGGACATGCCTCCAGTGACCTAACTTCCTTCCACTGGGCCCCACCTCCTAGCCTCCCAAAGATTCCACCTCCTCCCAGTAGTGCCATAGACTGTTGACCAAGCCTTTGACATGAGGCCTGTAGGAGATACTCCAGAACAAACTATAACAGTATGCACAATGAATATTATTCAGCCATGAAAAAGGATTAAATTGTGTCATTTGTGACAATACAGGTAGAATTGAAGCACATATAAAAAGTGAAATAAGCCACACAGAAAGACAAAGACTGAATGTTCTCCCCCTTATTGGAAGCTCAGAAAGCTGATTTCATAGAAGAAAATAGATTAGTTATTACTAGAGACTAGGAAATGAGGAGGAGGAGTATAGGGAAGGTGGATAACAGGTACCCAAATACAATTAGGAGAAATAAGCTGTACTATTCCACAGCATGGTAGGTAACTATAGTTCACAAAAATTTATTATACAATTTATAAAGAACTAGAAGAGAGGAGTTCACAGGTTTCCAAGGTAAAGAAATGGTAAGTGACAAAGGAGATGGAGGTGTTAATTACTCTGATTTGATCATTACACTCTGTTTGCATAGTAGACAGTGGAGATATGATATGCATCATTTCCAGGGCTTTAAATATGTACAATTACTATGTGTCAATTAAAAATAAAATAAGATAAAATTGATTTTAAAAAATAGTTGGGTAATGAATTAGGGACACTCCGTGGGTAAAAAGCAGGACTCAGCTCCTAGGAGGGATGCCAGCTGTTTTACCTGCTGTGTGTTCCAGAGAACTAGAGCAGCTCCAATTCCTCTGTGGCTTCTTCAGGCTTAGAAGGAATATCTGTAACCCCAGAGTGGAGGGACCTGCTTCCAAACCTTAGAACAGCTTGGCTGTTTCCAGAGCACATAGCTTCTCCAAGGTCTTTCCAAGAATTCCCTTCGTGGGGTGGGAATGGGGGACTCCAGTTTCTGGTTAAGTAGCTTTCCTTTAACATCCACATTTTCATGAGCAACAGCCACATTTTCCTGTGTTTGGAGAGAGATTGATGGCTGGGCTTCTTTAGCTTTGTTTGCTCTTCCTTTGTCAAACACCTCACAGTATAAGAAGTACCGAGTTTTTGTGTCTTGATAAATTTCAGGGATGCAGTCAATACTAGAGGATACAGATGGTCCAAGTTGCCTCCTTCCTTCTGACATTTTCCAGACAAAGCCAGTCACACAGGGACACAGAAAGGCTCAGAAGTCCCTCATCAGGCTCCATATTCTTTAATTCTATCAACCAAAAACTACTGTAGACATTCCAACACAGCAGCTTTGATACCATCCAATTCCAGACATCACCCAGCAGTGCTCCGTGCTGCCCTGTACTTGTGAAGCAAAACTTAACTGATGTGATTTGGCTCAAAAGTATGAAGACTTTCTTCAGCATAGAAGAAAAGGATATTGTCTTAGCTCAAGCTGCTAACAAAAATTCACAGGCTAGGTGGTTTAAATAACATTTATTCATCAGTTTTGGAGATTGGGAAGCTTATTATCAAGGTGCAGGTGAACTCAGTCTGGTGAGGGCCTGCGTACTCTTTCATATATAGCACCTTCTAGTCATGTCCTCACATAGAGGAAGGGAAGAGCCCCTCTGGGGTCCCTGTTGTTAGGTCACTAGTCCCAATTATGAGGCTCCATCCTCATGGCCCTATCATCTCCCAAAGACCCCACCTCCTTTCACTATCGCATTGGGGTTTAGGGTTCAACAAATGAATTTGGGGAAGGTGGCACCAACAGTCAGTCCATAGCAGACATCAAAGTAGGGAAGACCTTTTTGAAAAACATTTTATCAGGGATCTCTAACAGCCAGTCTTTGTTCCCTAGTTTTAGGACCTCTGATTTACTGTCAATATTCCTTTACTTAGGGCCTCAGTGAGAGCCTCGAAATTGGAATTTCCTAGTGGACTTGGCATTGAGACTCAGAAGTGGAACATTTGGGATTGGTGTCTATCTTTCTCAAGCACTGGAAGATAATATTTGCCCTTTATGTGCTTAGAGAGGAGGGGAGTAAGTGTGGCTCTGGGTCTAAGGTCCTGGGGCTGAGAGGGAGGGAAGATCTGAAACACAGCACAGAGGGATGACACCCATCATGACTCCCAGGGCAGCCCCTCCCCTAAGTGGGAGTTGAGCTGGCTTTGAGGCAGAGGGTTGGTCAGAGTTTGGTCAACAACTTGGTGGGCACAGCACACAGCAACTTGGTGGGCAATCTGGAGTGTGGCAGGGCCTTTTTTTTTTTGGTACTGGGGATTGAACCTAGGGGCACTCCACCACTGAGCCACATCCCCAGCCCTATTTTGTATTTTATTTAGAGACAGGTTCTCACTGAGTTGCTTAGGGCCACACTAAGTTGCTGAGGCTGGCTTTGAACTTGCGATCCTCCTGCCTCAGCCTCCCAAGTGCTGGGATTACAGGCGTGTGCCACCGCGGCTGGCCAATGACAGGGCCTTTAAGGCTGAGAACTATGTCAGGACTGGGACATGATGGTGAGATGGGAGAAGGTTTGCCCTGCTGCTCACTGGCTGTTGGAATAGGAGCAACTAGGGCCAGGATTATGGTCAGGTGGATGTGGGAACTGCAGGCAGGGCTGAGGCTGAGGATGTTAGAGAAGGAGCAGAGCCAGATGAGGAGGGTGATGCATGTACTGGGGGGCGGGACTATTGGAGCAACCCTGGTTCAGAAGGTTCCCTAGGATCTATCAGGTGCTTTCATGGGGCTCACATGGCTCATGTGGAGGCCCAGCAGCAGAGAGGACCAAGTGTGGGGGCCATCAGGACTGGATTCTAACTTTTTTCTGAGACAGGTGGTCCTCCCTCTTTCCCACCTCCATCCTCTCCCCTTACTCTCCCAAGGCAAGGTCTGGCACATGAGCCCTTTCTCTGCCCTGTTCAGATGCCTGGGGCCAGGATGGGAATAAGGTTCAGTCCTTTGTCAGCTTTTATGTTGCACCAACCCCAAGGTCCTGGGACAAAGGGGCCAGGTGAATTTCTCAAGGCCTTCTAACTGGGGTCATCAGAATTAGCAGAACTCAGACACATAGGCAGGCACTGGTTCCTTTGATGGGAAGGACACCAGCTCCATTTCACACACCCTGAGCATTTCATGATCTCCTGAGACATGGTGTGAGCTCATTTTCTCCTCCTTGTTTATTCTTCTGTTTTCTCATGCTTCAACTTTCACTGGGCACTTCTTCAACTAGGGCAAGTGCCCAGAGATGAATTGGACACATTTCCCTCTGGAGTTCATGGTCTTCTTGGTGAGAGAGATTTGGAAACTGATGAATTTGTAAATCCACGTGATCAGTGTTTTAACAGAAGAAAGCACAGGGTTCTGGAAGACTCCAGAAGAGAGAATAATTTACTCTATTGCAGCAGTGACGGGCTCAGATACAAAGATGTGGTTTGAAAACTGACTAGAAGTCTTCCAGAGCCTTGGTCCATTTTCTGTTATTATTAACTGAATATGGCAGACTGGGTAATTTATAAATAATAGAGGTTTATTTGACTCATGGTTCTGGAGGCTGGGAAGTCTGCGAACACAGTTCTGGCCTCTGTTGAGGATTTTCTTGCTGCATCTTAACATGGTGGAGTGCATTACATGAAAACAGAGCAAGCATGCTCGCTCCATTTTTCTTCTGTTTATTAAAAGCCAGTGATGCCATCGTGGAGGTCCCCACCCTCATGACCTCATTTAACCCTAATTTCAAAGACTCCACCATTAACTTATGAATTTGAGGATAAATTTACAACATCTGAAACTTTGAGGACACATTCAAACCACAGCAGCCAGTGAGGGCAAGGGATGGACATTCTGGGCAGAGCACTCAGTGTTTTCCAGGATCTACAGCTATTGGATCATTGTGGGGACATTGGCAGTTTTCCTATGCAGAAGATGAGCATATGGGTGGTGTCAGGGTGAGGACCAGCAAGGTGTTACTTCATATGGAGACCCTAGCTAGTGCACTCACACTCCTGGGGATGGATAAACCCTGGGGACTGTTGCCAGATTTTAATGGGACAAGGTCAAATAAAGGCTCCAGCTGCTGGGTGAAAGGTAGTGACAGCAATCAATGTACTGAGATCTGTGGGGCTGCTGCTCCCAACCAGGTGGAGGTGATGAGGCATGAACTCATCGAGGATGGGAGAAAGGGGTAATTTCAGAGAACTGAGGGGGATGATGCCAGGATTTGATGACTCTTTGGATGTTGAGGTGAGATAAGAAGATCAGCAATGCCTGCTAGACTTGTAGTACAGGAAGGTTATGTACAGCTTATTGGCATGGAGGTGCCCATGTGACATCTAGGTGGGATTGCAGGCAGCTGGGTGGTGGATAGTGCAGGCTGAGACAGGGGAGAAACCAGTCAGCATGTGTTTGTGTGGTCATAGAAGATGAAGCAGCAGATGTGGATGGAGGAGGGAGGAGAATGAGAGGGAAACCCTGAGAATGCCTAGTTCTAGTTGGTGAGCAGAGTAGAGGGGTGCAGGTGGTCAGGAACTTTGCCGGGGCTTTGCTTCCGGCAGGGATAGGACCTCTTGTTTCCTCTGAGCTGCAAAGTGAGGCTTTTTCCATGGAGAACTGATTAATTTTACCTGCCCACTTCCCACCCGGGTGATTTGATGCAGCAAATTAAAAATTAATTCCCCCAAAGAACAGCAGTTAAACCCCATGGTGATGTCCCTGGGTACCCAATGGGGACAGTGCCTCTGACAGGGGAGGGTCTCTGGGGGAAGGCAACTTAATGGAATCTGGTGGCCCTAAGCCAAGGGGGATTTTTTGGAAGGTCATTAGCAAACTCAGAGGCAGTGGGGGATTGAGTTGGGGAAGGACCTGGAAGTTAGGCAGCTTGGTGTCCCAGCAGTTGAAAGTGCTCAAGAGTTGTGACTCTACTACTTTTTCCTTTCCAGGCTAATATGGCTCAATTCCTATTTTCTGTGTTGATAGGTAACAGCCAGATTGGAGTGGTGGGAACAGGAGGTTAAGGGGATAATTCTATAAACAGGGCCTACTATGCTGACCCCCATATGCTTTCTTTTAAAAAGTGATTTACCTTGCTGAATTCATTTGTTAGTTCTAGAAGTTTTCTGGTGGAATTTTTGGATCCTCTAAAGATAGAATCATGTCGTTGGCAAATAGTGATAGTTGAGTTCTTCTTTTCCTGTTATTTCTTTGGTCTGTCTAATTGCTCTGCCTAGAGTTTCAAGGACGATGTTGAATAGAAGTGGTGAAAAAGGGCATCCCTGTTTTGTTCCAGTTTTTAGAGGGAATGCTTTCAGTTTTTCTCCATTTAGAATGATGTTGGCTGTGAGCTTAGCATAGATAGTCTTTACAATGTTGGGATGTGTTCCTGCTATCCCTATTTTCCTAGTGTTTTGAGCATGAAGGGGTACTGTATTTTATCAAATGCTTTTTCTGCATCTAGTGAAATAATCATATGATTCTTTACTGTAAGTCTATTGACTTGATGAATTACATTTATTGATTTCCAGATGTTAAACCAACCTTGCATCCCTAGGATGAACCCCACTTGATTGTGGTGCACTATCTTCTTAATATGTTTTTGTATGTTATTTGCCAGAATTTTGTTAAGAATTTTTGCATCTGTGTTCATCAGGGATATCGGTCTGAAGTTTTCTTTCCTTGATGTGTCTTTGTCTGCTTTTGGTATCAGGGTGATACTAGCTTCATAGACTGAGTTTGGAAGGGTTCCCTCCTTTTCTATTTCATGGAATACTTTGATGAGTATTGGAATTAGTTCTTCTTTGAAGGTCTTGTACAATGTGGCTGAGAATCTGTATGGTCCTGGGCTTTTCTTGGTTGGTAGGCTTTAGATGGCTTCTTCTATTTCATTGCTTGAAATTGATCTGTTTAAATTGTGTATGTCTTCCTGATTCAGTTTGGGTGGATCATGTCTCCACTCAATGTTTATAGCAGTTCAATTCACAATAACTAGATTGTGGAACCATCTGAGATGCCCTTCAATAGATGAGTAGATAAAGAAACTGTGGAATATATACACACAATGGAATATTACTCAGCCAGAATAAAATTATGGCATTTGCAGGTAAATGGATGGAATTGGACAATATCATGCTAAGTGAAATAAGCCAATCCCAAAAAACCAACGGCCAAATGTTTTCTCTGATAAGTAGATTCTAATACATAATACAAGGGAGGGGGTAATGGAAGAATGGAGGAATGTTGGACTGTGTAGAGGGAAATGAGGGGAGGGGTGAGGGTGGGAGGAAGGAAAGATAGTGGAATGACATAAACATCATTACCCTGTGTTCATGTATGATTACACAAATGGTGTGAGTCTACATTGTGTACAACCAGAGAAATGAAAAGTCGTACCCCATTTGTGTATAGTGAGTCAAAATGCATTCTGCTGTCATGTATAACTAAATAGAACAAACAATTTAAAAAAGGTGATTTACCTGCAGCCCTACCTGGCTTAAGTCTGTAGGGTATGTTACATTCCTCAGCAAACATCCTGCTATCTACTGGAGAAATTCAGACCTGAAAGTCTCCTCCTTGCTGATAAGGAGAAAACAAGTTACCCTGGTGGGAAGGGGACTTCTGTGACCTTTGTACAGTCCAGATTCCAGAACTCAGGGAGATAAGGATAATTCCCTTAATCTAATCCATAAGAATAAGTTCCAGTTAGAACCAGTCAGCATGGGCCAGAATGACCCGGAACTGCATTGGACCTTTAATATGCACAGTGGAAACTTGAAAATCTAATGCAGTCCTGATTTTAGTAGAGCCAAGAAGTGGACATGGGTTGACTCTCTGGAAACTTCTCTGGGACCCCCAATAAAATGGAGGGGGTAGGGGCAGGAGGAGTGTACTGTCTTCTTCTCTCTGAGAGGGTCCATTATTTCCCTTGAGAGTATCTCCTTTTTCTCTTTTCCTATCCCTTCTAAAATATTCATGCTTTCTACTCTGAGCGATGTATCTGAAATCTTTCTGGCATTGATTGTAAGAACTGGTTATCAGAGGACTTCTGTGGTTGCCTTGGCTCAGTGGTGGACCCTTGCTCTGTGAGGGAAAAGTTGATTGGCTAGGGAAAGGTTGTGTGCATATAGGGGTTCTTATGAATTCCTGGGAAAAAAATTGGATTACTGCTCCAGGAAAAGGAAGAAGGGATGCTGGACTGTCCCCAAATCTTGATGCCTGGTCCTCTGGTACCTGGAAGTGGTTACTTAACTGTTACACATTTTAATAAGCATAGCATTTAGCAAAGCAGATATGGTACAATTCATACACACACAAAATGACACAATTTCGCAGTTTGGTAATCCCCCCCACTTGCAATTTCACATTCCATAATTTTCAACTTCTGTCTGAAAATATCATATGGAAAATTCCAGAAATAAATAATTCATAAGTCTTACATTGCTTGCAGTTCAGAGTAGCATGATTCTCAAACTGACTCTTCCACCCTACCCAGAACATGAGTCCTCCTTTCTCTCAGTGTATCCACACAGTATATGCTACTCACTTGTTAGTCACTTAATAAAACTGTCTTGGATTTCAGATTGACTGTGGCAGTAGCACAGTGCTTATTTTCAAGTAGCTTTTATTGTACTTACTAATGGCCCTAAAGTGCAAGAGTGGTGATGCCGGCAATTAGGATATGCCAAAGAAATGCTGAAAAGTGCTTCCTTTAAGTGAAAAAATGAAAGAAAGAACAATAAGACATTTTGAGAGGGAGAGAGACCTCATTCACATAACTTTTATTATAGTATATTGTTAATTGTTTTGTTTTATTTTTGTTCTCATTAATCTGTTACTATGCCTTATTTATAAATTAAAATTTATTGTAAGTATGTATGTGTGGGATAAAACATGGGATACATAAGGTTCTGTACTGAGGTTCCAGGCATTCAAAGTTTTGGGACCTGTTTCTCATGGATAAGCAGGAACTACCATGTCACCTTTCATACAGAAGATGGTACTGATAATATTCAGTTAGTATTTAATCAGGATTGACCAAAAAGAAAAGTGCTTATCAACTGTGTTTTGCAGACCTCTACACAAGAGTAGCTTTTAGTTTTAAAAATCGGAGTTATCTGCAACTCTTCAGATTACACTCAAAATTTGTCTTGATATATTTGCTGAAAAACAGTTCTTACTATAAAACAGTAGATTTAAATAAAATCCTGAACAGTAGTTAGTTTTCAGTAGCCTTTAACAATGACAAACATTTTGCACTTTTGTTTCAAAGGTATCCTTGAATGTCTTTGGACATTGATGCACATGATTGTGCATAATTTTATGTGCTTCCATTCTCCACACTTGTTAGAAATGCTGTGTTTTATGCTTTTAATTAGCCCAGTGAACAAAAGAATAAAGTTAAACATTTGAGCCATAAGTTTATCTAAAAACTTTAATCAAAGATACATAAGAAAAATGTGTATAAGCTCAATCATGGGAATTGGCTGTTTAACAGCTCCTTTTGTATTTTTTTGTTTTTTGGATACTGGGGATGGAGCCCAGGGATACTTACCACTGATCTACTACATCCTTAGTCTTTTTAAAAATTATTTTTAAATTTTTTTAGTTGTTGATGGACCTTTATTATTTATTTATTTATATGCGGTGCTGAGAATCAAACCCAGTACCTCACACATGCTAGGCAAGTGCTAACACTGAGCCACAGCCTCACAATCCCTTGGTCTTTTTTATATTTTATTTTGAGACAGAGTCTAAGTTACTTAGGTTCTTGCTAATTTGCCCAGGCTGACCTTGAACTTTCCATCCTTAACCTCCTGAGTCACTGGGATTACAGGTGTCTGTGCCAGGCTCAACAACTTGCTATTTTTTTTTTAAATACTTATTGTGCTACCAGTGGAATCAATGACAAAAATATAATAATCACAATGTATAAGGCACTTACATTCTTTACCAATTTGCTGATCTTGACACAAACACATAAGAATCTTTTAGCAGCACTGAATGGTCGTGATGTTGCCCTGTTTTAGAAGTCAAGAAACTGGGAAATAATTTTTTTAAAAATTGCATTAACTTGCTTAAAATGTTAGAGTTAGAATGTAACAATCCCCAAAGGCACATACTAGCTTAGCATTTGAGAGCTCAAACCCTTGAGGGGAGTTCCCAGGGTTCATATTCTGGTTCTGATACTTAGTTTTGTGAAATTGGGATATTGTTCTTCAGGTTCCTTATCTGCAGAATGAAGATAAGGATCAGAATTCATTTACTGTGCTGCCCTGAGGATTAGATGGGTAGATAAGGTAATGTACTTTAAAAATCCCTGAACCATTTAAGAGCAATGTAACTGTTTTTTGTTTGTTTGTTTTGTTTTTAAATTAGGAACCACAAATGGTTTCCATGGTACCACTAGGCAGCAAAGTTATAGTTTTACTTGGGCTGGAATAACACATTGATACCATGTAACAACTCTCACAAATGTATTTGCTTACCAGACTGAAATCTTTATTTATTCATTGAATTATATCATAAAGTATCATGTGGGCACAACAGTCTAGGATAAATGTAAGTGTTCCCTGGGAGCATCAATTTTACTTGGAAAAGATGTATAGGCTAAATATCCCTTATCCATGGTGCTTTGGACCAGAAGTGTTTTGGATTTTTTCAGATTTTGGAACATTTGTATGTACCTAATGAGAGAACTTGAGGTGGGACCCAAGTCTAAACACTGAAATTATATTTTACATATACCATGTACACATAGCCGGAATATAATTTTATGCAATATTTTTACTGCACCTGTTTTGACTACAACCCATCACAGGTCAGGCGTGGAATTTTCTACTTGCAATGTTATGTCAGTGCTCAAAAAGTTTGAGAGTGTGGAGCATTTCAGAGTTTGAATTTTCAGATTAGGGATACTTAACCTGCACTTTATTTCATGATGCAAAATTTATATGTTTTTAAAGATGAAGCCAAGAGTGACAATAAAGTTCTGGTTTGAGGTCAGCTGCTATGGATTCTGCCATAACTTCCTGGGAAACTGGTTAATTTTCTATTATTTTATGAAAATTTTAGACAAACATTATGTGGATCAAATAGGGACAAACACGATTTGGATGCTGGATCCATATCATCTTGAAGATAGCACATAGCTTATTATATACCATTTTATCCGTTGATTTGTTTGTTGAGCTCTAATTCATTCTGATATCAGAATTTTCAATGGGACTGAAGTTCAGACCCTGAACTCTACCTGCAAACTATGAATCATAATGCAGTTTATAACTCTAGAATCTATGATGGTGATACTTATTCCTGTTTTTTTTTTTTTGGTTACTGAGACTGAACTCAGGGTGCTTTATCTCTGAGCTCCATCCCCAGTACTTCTGCCTCTGCCTCCCAAGTCGCTGGGATTACAAGCATGTGCTGTCCTGGCTGGCAACACTTTCCCTTCTTGTTGAGTTTGCAGTCAGACATGGTAACATATAGGTAACTTCCACCTCCCAAAGAATTTTTGGTCTGTATTGTAATTTTTTTTAAAAAAGTTTTATTGAGATATCATTGATAAATAAGTAGGTGCACATATTTAATGTGTGCAATGAATTTGGACATATGCAAACATCTGTAATACCATCAAGGTAATAGATGTAGCCAACACCTCCTAAAGCTTCCTGTGTCTCTCATCACCTGCTTTTGTGGGGTGTACTGGGAGTGGAACCCAGGGCCTCACACATGCTATCCAAGTGCTCCACCTCTGAGCCACATCCCCAGCCCGGCCCCTCCCACCTTTTATAAGTAAGAACACTTAACATGAGATCTGCCCTCTTAATGAATTTCAAAGTGCATAATACTGTATTGTTAACTTTAGGCATAATATACAGTCAATCTCTAGAACTTACTGTCTATCATAACTGAAACTTTATACTGATTGAAAAACAACTCCCATTTCTCTTCCTTCCAGTCCTGGAAAACGCTATTACATAATCTGCTTCCATGTGTTTGACTGTTATAGAGTATCCCCTCCTTATCTGCAGGAGATATATTCCAAGACATTCCATGGATGCCTGAAACTGCTGAGAGTGCAGAACCCTGTATATACTGATTTTTCTTATACATGCATACCTGTGATAAGGCTTAATTTATAAATTAGGCACAGCAAGAGATTAACAATGGTAAATAGTAGTAAAATTGAAAAATCAACAATATGCTGTAGTAAAAATTATTTTAAACCTATGAATTTCTTACTTCTGGAATTTTCCATTTAAATTTTGGAATTTCTGGTTGACCTAGAATAATTAAAACTACAGAAAGCAAAACCTTGGATAAGAGAGGGACTACTGATCCTCATATAAATTTCACACTGTATTTGTTTTTCTGAGACTCATTTCAGCATGCATGTGTACCTAGGTCACAGGTACATGGTGTCAGACAATGTAAAAGACAGACTGGAATCCCTTTCATTTTTTTTGAGAGCCCCACTGAAGAAAATGAAGAAATGTTGATCCAGGACATGAATGGTGGTCTTTTTAATGTGTGTACATGAAATAAGGGAAATCTCTACAGACCCAAATACCCTGCAGTGCCTCCGTGCCAGCCAAGCCCATATTCTATGGCAGGTGGGGGTTCCAGAAACAGACCCCATGTCAGAGTCCTTAGGCCCTTGTACTCCCTCCAAGCCTCAGCCTCTCTGCACCTACACTCCCAGACTTCCCCAGAGTAATGCCAAAACTCTATAGGTGATGTATGTTTGAGGCCAGGTCTCCCTCTGGCCTTTGCAAAGGCAGGTTCTGGAGTTAGTGAACGATAAGACCAGCATGTGTGTTTCACAGTAGAGCTCAGGAAAATCTCTCATGGTAGAAGGCCTGTGGGTGCCCTGGGCTCTTGATGCCTGCTGGCCCCGAAATGGTCCCACTATACTTTCTGTCCATCCACCTACCTTTCTGCCCTGCTGCTCTACCCATCTACCTGCTCTGCCCACCTGCATACCCTGCCTTCTCAATCATCCTGACTGTCCTGCCCACCTGCCCACCACAACCCCCTCAATTGCTCATCCTGCCTACCTGCCCTGCTTACCTACATATTCCTCTACCTGCCACCCTATTGCCTTGCCTGCTCTACCACCACTCTGCCCACCTGACTACCCTACCCACTTGCCCACTTGTTCAACCTGCCCACCTACCTGCTCTGCCCACTGACTCATCCTTTCTGCTTTGCTGGCCTGCATGCCCCGTCCACTGCCCACTCCTCTGGTTCTGCTCTCCTGCTTGCTGGCAGGGCCTCCTCTTGCTAAACCACTTAATCCGGTGATATATGTCCTCTGGAAGGCCCAGCCCATTGATTCTGCCTCTCGGGTATTTGATTACAGTGTTTTCTAACAAAGTCAGAAGCAGATTTCCATGAGAGGTTTATAGTTAAGTAATTATGGTGCTTTGGTGGTGTGTGTGCCAAGGTACAGGAATGTAGGGGGTAAGGATGTCAAGGGAAAAGGTCAGAAGATTAAATTAGAAAGAGGGAAGGTGAGCATTAGCAAGAGAGGCCAGGCAGCCGGCTGGGGCTCCAGGCAGGCGTGGAGGACCGTGAGAAAGGGGAGTTGTAAAAATGAACCATTTCATGCTTAATCACTATTTCCCATAAGGTACTTAAGGAATGATGATGTGAACTGAACTTGGACAATTAGCGTAATTAAACATTCATGGTGTCTGTGGCCCATTTCCTGCCTGGGGATATCTTTGGAAGCAGAAGCAATTCTTTCTTCTTGGAGGTGATTTCAAGAGCAGCTTGTGGAGGGAAGGTTTCCTGTAGGGCTGGACCATGGGGGTTGCACCCCTGAGCCTTGAGTGGGTACAGGACCCCTAAAGAGAGCTTATGCTGGCAGAAGGTGGGGTGACAATGGCCTAGTTGACATGCAAATGGGTGAAGAGTCCAGTGTTAGTGACCCATTTCCTTATTTGGCTAAATCTAAGCCACTTAAAACTGATTCTTGGCTGTCACTCCCTTTCCTTTCGTTCCCTTACAAGGGGACTCCAAGGATCCCCTTGATCCTTGACTGAGCCTCAACTTTTTAATATACAGTGAACACTCACTATGAGGGCTGTTGCCAGGACCATGCATATTTTTCAGATAGGGAAACTAAGGCACACAGAGGGAGAGTGGGTTGGGCTATGTGATGTAGCTAGCTGGGAGATGACCTTGCTGGGATTGGAATGAAGGGCATCTTTTGAGTTGTTCCCTCTCGCCACTCAGGAGAGGTGGAGGGCACTGAGTCTTCCCAGAGCTTATCTTGGGTCCACCAGAGACTCTTCTTGCAAAAGGGGCACCAGGCACTGGACTTCCTAGTAGGATGATTATAGATGTTGAATGAGGTGATAGGTGTGAAGTCCGCACCCTGGGGTCTGGCACCCTATAGGTGCCCCAGTAAGTGCTCAGGAATGGTGGGCTATGAAGTCAGCTGGGTTTGGTTGGTTGGGATTCTTTTGGTGTCAAGAGCAAGGTTTGCAGACCCAGGCATGTCTGGTGGGCACTGAGGCAGGGAAAACCCTCAGGTCCCACCCCATCTGCCTTTGCTTCTCTGAGACAAGAGGAATTGGGGATGCAAGGCAGCAGGTACACTGACTGGGCTGGGCATAGATCCATGGTGGGGACTCCTTCCACGTCATACCCAGGCTGGCCTGTGGACTACAGCAGGTGGGGGAATGCACAGCTGGGGCCCCTGGGGAGGGAGTTGGGACTGTGACAAGACTGCCCACCCGCCAACTCTGCTGACTGCCTGAAGAAGACAGGAGAACTGGCTGGTGTCCTGACAGGATCCTGGGGAATGAGCCGGAATCAATAACAGCTCTGTCTAGCTGGCACACTCCTGTTTGCAGTCACTCTGACTGTCATTGTCTTTCTCATCCTAGAAGGCAATCCCATACCCAGGATCTCCCCAGACCACACCCTAGCTCAGCCTCCCTATGTGTTCCATACCCCTTGTTCCTGAGTGTGCAGGAGCCTCAGGCCCAAAATACCCAGACTGTGCCCCTGTCCTCCCATATGGCTCCTACCGGAAGTTCCCATTGCAGCAAAGGGCTTCCTGGTAGCCCGTTGTTCAGCTCTGAAATCCAGAGTCCTCTTCGGGGCTCCCTCTCTACATCCCAGCTAGACTCTCCCTCTCCACTCTGTGTATGTGTCCACTTGCTGAATCTCTTTCTGCTCCCTCTCCAGTCCCATCTCCTCACTGAAGCCAAAGCTGCTGTGAAGAACCACATATCCGTTCACATCTACTTCTTACTGAGAACCTCTGGTCTCTTACCACATCCTCAGGATGAGGCCTGTGCATAGCCATGGCCTCTCCAGTGGCCTTCTACTTCCCTCTTACCTGGCCAGATCTCTCCTCCCTTACCATGCAGGATTGCCCTCTATATTTTTGTTCTTTTGGGACCTTTGGTCATTGACATCCTTCCCACTCTGCCTGCTGGGCTGGGGAGGATTAGATGCCCCTCAAGGATTTCTGTATCCCTGTGCTTACCTCTCATCCCTCACCAGGAGTGTCAGGTTCCCTAACACATATCTGGACCCTGAAGTCTGGGAGGGTATCTGGGACGTGGGGATGCTGGTCCCACTAACTCTGTGGTTCCAGCCCAGTGGCCCATTAGTCCCTGAGGGTATACTATCTGACCCACACTATCCAGTTGCTCCCTGTCCATCCATCCTAAGTATCGGATGGCAGCAGACTGATGGGCCACACAGCCATGCCAGTGCCCAGAGGAAGGACAACAAGAGGGGTGCCACACCATTTCCATCCCAGATCTTCCCAGCTGGGCACTGCTATCAGGGTGGCTCTGCCTGAACTGCCAAGGCCAGAGCCCCTAGGGAGCCAGATCTGGGTGGGGAATCCCTTGGTCTCCCCAACCCTTCTTTATGTGAGGCCCATTCCTGGCCACTGCTGACATCCCTGACTTTTTCTGCATGCATGTGACTTGGTTTAAAAACCAATCTAAAGATGGACTGACTAATGGATTGCAGCTATATGAAAGCTAAATGACAAATTGGCCTCCACTTTGCCCACTGGCCTCCAAGTGCTTAGCTCCTTTCTCTAGAGGTAGCCACTGTTTCCCTATTTCTTCTGTCTTTTCAGGGTGTTCTTATTTTTTAGGATGTTCTAAGAATGTGTGTGTGTGTGTGTGTGTGTGTGTGTGTGTGTGAGAGAGAGAGAGAGAGAGAGAGAGAGACAGAGAGACAGAGAGAGAGAGAGAGAAATCCTAGACCCAGAACAATGGATTTTGTGGTGTGTATATGTATGTTTTCTTATTTATTTATTTATTTATTTATTTATTTGGTACTAGGGATTGAACCCAGGGACACTCCATCACTGAACCACATCCCCAGCCCTATTTTGTATTTTATTTAGAGACAGGGTCTCACTGAGTTGCTTAGGGCCTCGCTAAGTTACTGAGGCTGGCTTTGAACTCGTGATCCTCCTGCCTCAGCCTCCCAAGCCACTAGGATTACAGGCGTGCACCACCACACCTGGCTTATTTTTATTTTTATTTTTTTACATGAACACTAGCATACTACACATATTATATGCTATACTACATTTGCTCTTGTTTCCAGGGAGTAGGTCTTGGAGATTTTCCATATCAGAATTCACAGATCTGCCCACTTTTTTCTACATAGAGATTCCATTGTATGAATGACTTATTTAACCAGTCCTTGATTGATGTGACTTAGTTTCTTTCAATATTCACTATTTTGAGTAATTCTACACTGGTTATCTTTATACTTACTCCTTTGCCTACTTGTTTAAGGACATTTATAGGATTAAATTCTTTAATTCAATTTGCTGATCCAAAGGAATGGTGTATTTTAAATTTCGATAAAGACTACCACATTGACTTCTAGGAAAGTGTGCAGTGTACACTTTTAACAGCCCCCAACCTATACATTTTTATTTTGACATTTATTAAGGATGAGGTTGAGTAGCTTCTCATGTATTTAAAAACTGCTTGGTGTTCTTTTCTCAAAAGTGTCAGTTCATGCCACTTTCCCATTTCCCTTTTGTATTGCTGGGCTGTTTCTTATTGATTTATAGGAGCTCTTTATATATTAAGGACATTGGTCCTTTGTCTGAAGTGCATGTGATATTAGAAAAGCTCTTTGTGGTGTGCAGGGCTGAACCAAGACCCCATGGGAGGGAGGAGGAGTCTGGTGCTCACTAAGTGTTTGTTGCTGCAGGGATAGCCAGTAAGTGTGAATTGGGTCCCACATAGGGACCCTAATAAATCACATCCACCTGGAGGATGAAAGGGTTGGAGGTAAACAAGAAGTATGTGGGCTCTGACCCAGGAACCTTTAGCTACTATGGGGCTGAAGTCAGTGGGCTCACTCCGTTTGATAGAACATGACTATCCTCAAAGGATCTCCTGGCAAGTAGAGGGAAGGCCTCTAGGAAATGGGCACACAGGGCAGGAACTGAGGACACAGACTAACTTGGGAGCCCAACTCTGAATAGCACCATGCTTCCATTACATTAATATTGCTTGGCAGTATTTAAAAATCATAGGCTTCACATGTAAATCCGGATTTTTAACCTCTTTACAAAACTAAGAAGGCCTAGCAACTGGGCCACTGAACCAATACTGGCTACATTGGGCTGGAGACAGCCAGCTTGCCCAGAGCCCACTGCATCCTCTTATTCCACACTCCCATACGGCTATACTTATGGGAGCAAAATATTTCTCAGTTGAGTTTAAGAAGATTAGCCAAGAGGGCCACTTGTTTCATGGAAAAATGGGAGAGAGCCTGTTTCTTTCTGGAAATGCAGACCATTTTTCTAAATTCAATATATGAACAGAGAGTACCAGGTAAGAGAGAGAATACAAGGTGTGGCACACCCACTTGGCCCTGCAGACACCAAGCCCATGCAACTGACTTAGCAGGGACCCAGGGATTAGAGAGACTCAGGTAAGGGCTGCTTTTGGTCTGTGGTCTGTGGCCAGGGGCATGTTGTCACGGTGACACCTGGAGCTGTCAATGTATCAGGAACCATGGCAGCAGCCCTCATGAGGAGGAGAGGAGAGGTCACTGTCAACATGCACCCTCTGCATGACCACAGAGAGCACACACAGCCTCCACCTGTCCTGCTAGCCTCATAGCCACCTCCTCTGCTAGTGATAGCCAGGAAATGGACAGGCGCTCCTCCTTAAAATGTGCTGCAGCTGGAAGAGAGACACCACAGCTGCTTTGTCACCTGCAGCCACTTCCTCCCCTCTCTAGTCTTGTTCATGGGTGGCATAAGGATAATGGTAATTTTTCCATTAACCCAGTTGTTATTCACCCCCAATTTTTTTTTTTCAAGATATGCCTAGTTGCCTGGGGTCCTATAGAGGAGTCAGAGTTGCTTCAGTCTTCCAGGAGTAGAGGGCATGTGAGTGTGTGAACTGGGGCTTGCATATGTTTGCATAGGTGTAGGTGTGTGAGTTCCATGTGTGAGAGTAGATGTGTTAACGTGTGTGTGTGAGTGTGTGGTGGAATGGTGAGTGACAGTGACAGCCCCCAGAAGACGTAATGGAGTTGATGCTGCACAGGGCCTGACAATAGCAGTCTTAGAAGTACTTGAGGAGAGAATGAAGGAACAAGTGAATGAATGAAAATATAGGTTTGAGGGGCCAGAGGAGGAAGGAGCTACTCAGTTGGCCTGATGAAGGGCAAGCAAACAGGCAGCAGCTGTCTTGAAAAGGATAGTCAGGGTGGGACGTGGAGAGAGGAGCAGAGTTCACTAGGTAGAAAGTGGCAGTGGGGTCCTGGGTGCTGGGGAGGGTGTGCCTCCCCTGGGAACAAGGTGCTTCAGCGTCAGAGGTGGGAGAAGCCAGTGGGTGAGATGGGGCTTTGCTGTCATACAAGGCCTTGGAGCCCTTGGTGTCTTGGTGGTAGTCAGAGCAGGTGCCCTTCCTGGGGTGGTTAGGCCCTTCATATACAGACATGTTGCTCATTCAGTCCTCCTTTCAGTGAGCTGGCTAGACCCCTGCCAGCTGTGACTGGCAGGATCACCAGCCTTTTAAACAGGAAAAGGAAACCCCAGCCCTTCTCAAGTAGAATCATGATGACTTTGGTAGTCTCTGCCTAATCAACTGCTGGGCCTGCCCTCTGCAGCCCTTGGGATATCGCAGGCAGCCACAGTGAGGCAAGCAGGACCTGCGCTGCCCTCTGCAGGAAAGGTGGATCCTCCCTCTACCCCCCGCCCCTTCCTCCGGGTGGATCTCAGGATGGCCCAGGATCTGGGCTTGGAATGCATCCCCACCATCTCTGCTCACACCTCAGTCCTTAGGAAAGGCCCTTGTGAGGCTGTGTCACAGATTAAATTTACAGGATTCAGCACTTGCTCTGATTTCTGATTTCCTCCCTTCTCTAAATGGGGCTGATCAAATTAAGCCCTGTCAACACTGTGGTCCGACACTAGGCTTGGTGCTGTATGGTAAGCAGAGCAGAATGTCCAGGGTGTGGGTAGCAGGCAAGTCCCTGCCCTCCTCCTCCATTGCAGAAGGGTCTTTCTCAGGGAGGAAACATCATGGTAGAGAGGCCTGTGAGGTCCACAAGGACTAATTAATGTCCCCATTCCAGTCCTCCAGGCACCATGTTCACACAAGAAACCAAATAGGAGGCAAACCCAGCTTTTGTGAGAAATGGGACATGTTTCTGATGAGGTATCTGGAGAATTCTTCCTCAAGGGTAGGTGCCTTGGTGGTACAGTGTGGAACACCCTAAGGTGCTGTCCCCGAGTCCCAGAATTAGCAGAAGAAGCCATTGTGCCCTAGCCCCGGCACCCCTATGTGCCTGAACTCTGGGTAGGAGAGGGAGGGATGAAGAGAGAGGAAGGGAACTGGGGACACCTGTGCTGGTTTGGGAAGGGGGCAGTGCCACAGGCTCATGGCCCAGAAGGAGATGACCTCATTCACACAAGGCTGGGCAGCATTTGGGACCACCTGTATATCCTGGCACCAATCCCTTCCCAAAAGATAAGCACTGCCACTCCAGAAGGCCCTCGGCCACTCTGCATGACATGGGGCTCAACTTCCAAGAAGAGAGAGGACCCAGCAAGGGAAACTAAGGTTGACAGGTGGAAAGAAATGCTTTGGGACTTGAATGTGAAGAATCCAGAGATGGATGAGGTGTTGATTCCTATTGGAGGTGCAGGTGAGGAGGAGGTGCAGAGGGGATGGGCTTTGAGGAGGAAATCTCCAAAGACCCTTAGGAGTGAGGGAGGAGCCAGTTTGACAGACCTGGTGTGGGTCCAGGTGGATGTGAATGACATGCCCTAAGGTGAGCAGTGTAGCTAGAGATGCAGATGGAGTTGAATGAGGCCAGCAGGCCCCAGAATGTCCTGGATATTCTGAGTGGGAGGCGCCTGAGGGCCTTTGGAGAGCAATGTCCAGGAAGCTGCCAAATATCCAAATGAGGGACTCCAAAGTGTATACTGGGCTGACAACAGGGATTTCCCTGCCTGTGACATGCTTTTACCAGCTGTGCACCGATGGACGCTTCTAGGCTGTGTCTGTGGCCACATGGGGCCCTGAAACACTGACCATCAGCACCCTACTTCCCAGTCTCCTGCTTCCTCCACATTCTGAATGAATTCCCAAGGAATCTTCCCTTCTGCTGGAACCTGTGGGTGTCTCTATTTTGTTCTGAAGTTCACAGTAAATATTTTCATTAAATGATTTGCCTGTCTCTCCACTGGCTCCCACCATCTGGCCATGGTGTGCTGGGGAGGTGCTTTGAAAAGAAAACTCAGGGCCAGTTCCCTTCCCTGGGCTGGCTACCCAGCAGAGAGGAAGTTTGGTGTCCTGGAGACCAGGGTAGGTCCCATGGACCCTTCTTGGCTTTAGCAGATGTTTGCCCAGGAAAGGGCTCTGCTGGGCTCCCTGCTAGCAGTGCCCCCTGCCCCTGAGGCCCAGGAACCTGCTTTCTGAAGGAACCCCTGTGGATCCTGGGGGCTGTTGGACAGCCTGTTGAGGCTGCCAGGAAGAGGGAACCTGCAAGTGCAGATAAGACTAGGCAGTTCAGCTGCTGTTTGTGGGAGAATGGAACAGGGATGTTTGGAACTTTGGGGTGAGGGCTATCGATAGCAAGCCCCTGAGCCCTGCTGCAGAAAGCCTGGGAGGAGCTCTGAGAATTCCTGGGCATCCAGCACAGCCCTACTGTCTTGGACCCTTCCTTGGTGTCCTCTGTACTTCTGTGGGGCCATTGTGGGATCACTTCTCAAAGACCTGTATCTTAGGACTGAACCAGAGCCTGGTCTCTTTCCCTGGGCCACAGGCATGGCAAGTTTTCCCCTTACTCTACATTGGGTCCCTCCAGAAAGTAGGAGGTGTAGGAAAGAAGCAAGTGGAATGTCAGATGCCTCGAGAGTCTCAGAGTGCTCTGGCTACAAAACCAAGCTGTGGTGTCAAACTGAGTCCAGTGTATATGATTGTATCTGTCTGTGCAAGGTCATGCTAGAACTCTCGTGGTTGCAAGAGACAGAAGGCAAGTGACTTGCCTCAAAGAACTTGAAAGTCCAGGGATGTATCAACTTCAGCCACAGTTGGATTTGGGGACCTAAACGGTGTCACCAGCTGTTTTTGTGCATTTTCTATTGCTATAACAAAACACCAGAGGCTGTGTGCTTTATAAAGAAAGGATTATTTAGCTCACGTTTTTATGCTGAAAGTTCCAAGATTGGATGGCCTCCATCTCTCCAGCCTCTGAGAAGGGTCTCACATCACAATGATGGGAGCACTTGGAGAAGAGATCACATGGTGAGACAGGAAGCCAGAGGGATTCAGGGTCCCAGCTTGCTTGTTTATGACAACTTGGTGTCACAGGAACTAACCTGTGTCCTGATTAACTATGTTATGCCTTCTGAGGTCTGTGTCCCCAGTGACCTAGACATTTTTCATTAGGCCCCATCTCTTTAACTTTTCATCACCTCTCATATCACCACAATGGGGATAAAGCTTCCAGCACACGAACCTCTGGTGGACACAGTTAACCACTGGGGGACTAGCACCAACACTTTGTCTAGCTGTCTTCCTCTCTCAACTCGGCTCCTTATGAGAGAAGGAACTACCCTGCAGTTTGGGAACTACATTGTCCCATCTTAGCAAACCAGCAGGAAAAAAAGAGAGAATGTCCCCATACATGTGAACAAATGGACTTGGGTTTCATTGACCTGGCTGGGCCATGTGGGCACTGGGGGTTCAATGGGGTTGACTCCCATGAATCATCTGGACTGGTGTGGGAGATAGTCATTGACCAAAATAAAACAAGGACCAGCACCCAGAAAGGGGCAGGTTACCATGTTGCATGAGTCCAGGGCAAGTGGGTGGGGGCAGATCTGGACATACCATGTCAACAACTGAAGAGCTCCTTTGAACCTCTGCCTTGGGAGGCGTGTGCTGAGGACCATCTGAGATAGGAGGCAGAGGAAGCTTCTTTCCTTTTCCCCAGAGCTATCCCACCTGCCAACCCAAGAAAGCTCTGGAAAGTGAAGCAGGCTGGGACTCAAGAGGGCCACTGGGGCAGCCCCATTTTGGGATAATTCATAGTACTTTCAATTCTTGTCTCAGATTTTGTGCAGTGGCTACTGATGTGGTTGTATGGATGAATGCTCCAGAGCCCCTCCCTGCTCCTATCTTCTACCTTGAGTCATAAAAATGACACTGGGTGAGCAGTGCCTGTTGTAGTTGCAAAAATTAATTCAGATTCAGTAATAAAGTTATAAAGGTTGTGATGAAATAATCATAATGGGCTTCTTTTAATAAAACTCACCAGTGGGACTCTCACTGATAGCCCCTGTGGGACTGAGACTGCTTTCTGCTTCCCAGAGCCTCCAAAGAGCTTGCCTGCTGCCAAGCAGGTCCTCTTGCCGTTTCTTGATTATATAAGTAAACATATTTTATCTTAATGATCATTTAGGGGAATTTATATTCACGGAGTGATTGCCTCTTGGTTATTAACAAATGAGGAGTGACCTTCCTCCAGATGACCTTCATGGGTTGGGGGCCCCAGCGTGTGCTCCGTGGGGCTTCTGGTGCTTCGGATTCTGGTCTCGCACGTCCTGACCAGCGGCTCCTGCAGGGCCCTGGTAGTGATTGGCAGTAAAAGGGAATGTGTGAAGTTTTGGGCTTTTGCTAATATTATGACCTTAAGTCTAGTTTAGCAAGCCTCTCCCCCACCCCCTTTTTTGAAGTGTTCCTGCTAGCAGTTATAAGAATTTAAGCTTCAGGGACTTTTGACCCTAGGGAAGAGAAAGCAATTTGTTTTCATCCTCATGACTGATGGGTTGTGGAGGCAGCATGGTACCTCTTTCTGTCTGGGTAGAGGGTGCTTCATCAAGTCTACCCAGACACTTACCCATTCTGCTCAGCCAGCAGACAACTAAGGAGTACAAAATGACTCACAGGCAAGGGACAGTCAAAAAGGAGACAGGGAAAGAGCACTAGACTTGGGAGTCCAAAACCTGCCCAACTTCAATCATGAAAAAGCTTTTAGCTACATTTTCTTCTAGTACTTCTATGTCTTGATTCTAATCATCCCATATCAGTTAGCTGTGCATAACTACAACAGAATACCAGAGGCAGCTAACTTTTCAAAGAGAAAGTATCTATTTAACTCAAAGTTTTGGCAGTTCAAAGGCATGGTGCTGGCAAGGGCCCAGGTCTTATCTGTGGCAAACATCACAGCAGACAACAATGGCATGAGTGTGTAAGGAACACACACTTGACAATTTCTTAAATCAGCGACAGAGAAAGAGAATGATGGGGCCACACTTGCTCCTTTGATAATAATCCTCCTGAGAGAACTCAAGGGGTTGCACAAGAAATAACTTATGCCCCCAAAGACCTAAGAAATAGGAGGACACTCATACCATTCCCAAGTCATAATGCTGATCCACTTGGAATTAATTAATTAATTAGCATAAAGAGTGAGCAATGAGCAACCATTCTAAGGTGATCTAATAGTATCCTTTTGTTAGTGTAAAGTTTTGCAAAATGTGTGCTGCTTCCTTGAGACCATATCTTTTCAATTGAAATCAATTGTGCTGCATCTGATTTTGTTTCTTACCTTTTGCACTAAAAACTTTGTTTTTAAGGTCCATCCATCTATGTGGATTTCAAACTTCTAACACTGTGGAGAACTGTATATTTACCTCTTTTCTTGACTATTAGTAATGCCCAGATTGTTTCCATCCTCCCACTACCTCCACAATGCTGTGATAAACAGTTCTCAATTATCTCCTTTTGGACCTGATTCAATTGCCCTCCACATCTTGGGAAGAGCTGTTATCTAGGATATGATTTCCTTTTATTATCATTTAAGGGATTTCCTTATCATTTCTTCTGTGCTGGGTCTGCTGTTTCTTGTATTTTGTGTCTTACTCTTTCCTGGTCACCTATTTTGATAGAGTACATCCTTCATAGTTTTTTTTTTGTTTTGTTTTGTTTTGTTTTGTTTGGTACTGGGGATTGAACCCAGGGGTTCTTAACCACTGAGCCACATCCCCAGCCCTTTTTTATATTTTATTTAGAGAGAGCATGTCACTGAGTTGCTTAGGGCCTCACTAAGTTACTGAGGCTGGCTTTGAACTTGTGATCCTCCTGCCTCAGCCTCCTGAGCTGCTGGGATTATAGGCATGCACCACCTTGCCCAGCTCTTCATAGTTTTTTTTTTAGAAAGAGTGTTGACAGGTAGATGTCCTGAGAACTCACATATCTGGAAATGTCTTCATTCCCTTTTTATACTTGATTAATAATTTTTCTGTGTATGAAATCACAATTAGGAAATTGTTTTCCTTCAGAATTTCGAACACTTCAATCCATTGCTTTTCTATGTCTAATGCTATTTTTGTGAAATCTAAGCCATTCTGATTGCAATTCTTCATCTGCCACCCTTCTATAACCTGCTTATTTCCTCCTCTTATTTTCTGTAAGTTTGTGGACTCATGTTTTGAAATTTCATGATGACATGTGTCTGTTTTCCTCTAATGTGTTGAGGAATAGTTGTACCCTTTCAATCTGAGAACACCTTACAGTTAAGGGAAATTTTCTTGAATCATTTATCTAATAATTTCCTCTGTTTCTCTTCACAGACCTTTATTACCAGGATGATGCACTTCAGGTGCTCTAATTTTCTTCTCTTTTATCCTAATTGTTCAAGTCTTTGGCTTATTGGTTTACTTTTTTTTTCCCAGTTCTTCTATTGAGTTTTTCATTTCTGCTGAAATGCTTTTTTTTTTTTTTAAATTTTGGTTCATTGTACACGAATGGAGTACAACTATTGTTTTTCTGGTTGTACACAAAGTAGAATCATACAATTTGTGTATTCATACATATACATAAGGTAATGATGTTTGTCTCATTCTATTATCTTTCCTTCCCTGCCCCCTCCCCACCCCTCATTTTCCTCTATACAATCCATTCTTTCTACAGAGACAAACCCACATAAATACAGTTATCTCATACTTGACAAAGGAGCCAAAACATACAATGGAGAAAAGATAACCTTTTCAACAAATGGTGCTGGGAAAACTGGAAATCCATATGCAGCAAAATGAAACTAAACCCCCTATCTCTCACCCTGCACAAAACTCAACTCAAAATGGATCAAGGACCTAGGAATTAGATAGAGACCCTGCACCTAATAGAAGAAAAAGTAGGTCCAAATCTGCATCATATTGGCCTGGGACCAGACTTCCTTAACATGACTCCCAAAGCACAAGAAATAAAAGCAGGAATCAATAATTGGGATAGATTAAAACTAAAATGCTTTTTCTCAGCTAAGGAAACAATCAACAATGTGAAGAGAGAGCCTGCAGATTGGGAGAAAATCTTTGCCACACACACGTCAGATAGAGCAGTGATCTCCAGAATTTATAAGGAACTCAAAAAACTTTACACCGAGAATAACAAATAACCAAATCAACAAATGGGCTAAGGAAATGAGCAGACACTTCACAGAAGAGAATCTACAAGCAATCAACAGATATATGAAAAAATGTTCAACATCTCTAGTAATAAGAGAAATGCAAATCAAAATTACCCTAAGATATCATCTCACCCCAATTAGAATGTCTACTATCAAGAATACAAGCAACAATAGGTGTTGGCGAGGATGTGGGGAAAAAGGTACCCTCATACATTGCTGGTGGGGTTGCAAATTGGTGCAGCCACTCTGGAAAACAGTATGAAGATTCCTTAGAAAACTCAGAATGGAACCACCATTTGACCCAGCTATCCCACTCCTTGGCCTATACCCAAAGGACTTGAAATGCTTTTCATTTCAAGGACCCCTTCTGTTCTTCTGTTCTTGTTTAATGAATGTAATGTCTTCTTTTAGCTTTTAGAGGATACTGATAATAGATTTCTCCACTTTCTTGTATAATCTCTTTCCTCTTTATTTTGCTTCTCCTTGGCCTCCATCTGTAATGTTGGAGGCTTCCATCAGAGAGTTGGTGATTCTTATTTTCAACCTTGTTATAAGAGAGGAAGCCTCCAGACCGTTGCCAATGCAGAAGAGGAGCTCTTTCAGGAAATGAAGTTGGCATTTGCCTTCTACTTGTCCTATTTATTTCAATCCACTCTTAACCCCCACTTCTAGATGGTACTTAGTGCCTCAGTTTTGGAACCTTTGGAGAATTCTATGATGCACACTGGAAGAGTCTTCTTCCCTGCCAGCTTGGGATTCAAATTCCTTGGATATACCAAGTTCATTGCCATGGGAGTGCCTCTGCTTTCCAGAATCACACAGTTTCTATTATTTCTTCTTCTGCTCCTCTCTCTGTCATTATAGAGATGTTTCTTTAAAAAAAAAAAAAAAGGCCCTTGGTTTTAATGGGATTTCAGGAAGGAGCTAAATGTGATGTATGTATTCAATCTGTAATTTTTATCCAGAAGTCTCCCTTATGTCTGTACCTGTTTTGGAAATTTTTATTCAGTTCCATTGAGCTGTGTCTTTCATGACATCAGCACCATAGTATCATAATTAATGTTATTTTATAATATGTTCTTTTAACTTGAGTGACATGTATTCCCTTATTATTCTTTTTCAGTGCTTTTCTGGCTGTTCTTGCATGTGTTGTCTTCCAGGTGAATTCTGGAATTATTTTGCTGGAGTCTAACAGTTCTTTGATGGTGATTGTGTTACATTTCTAGATTAATTTGGAAAAGATTCAACTTCCAATTCATGATCATGTCATTGTGTCTCCATTTTGCGAGGTCTTCCTTTGTATTTTTGGAGAGTTTTAGTCTACATTACTTTGTGCGTAGCCTTTATGCATCCACCATTTTTTATTTATTCCTGGGTATTTGCAGGGTGGGAAGTTTGCTATAGATGACAAGCCCTTTTTCCCCCATCCTGTTTTGTATGTGGTTATTGCTATGTACAAAAAAAGTGTTGATCCTCATATATTCATTTTATGTAAGATGAAAAGTATCTATTCCTTGTAGGTTTTGTAAGACTTTTTAAATAAAGTCTTCTAGCCTTTCCTTTGACTACTTTTTAAGTTTCTTGTGATTTTGCTGGGATTCTGTACTTGAACCAGCAATTGGAATTTCTACTTTGTCTAGGGTCGATGAAGGCATTTAAGCGTTTCAAGGGCTTCCATTTTCTTATTTTTTATTCTATCTCAGTGTTACTGATTGTGGACACAAGTTTTGAGTTTTCTTTGTGTCATAATGTATAGTTAGATTTGGAACTTAATTCATGCATGCTTGAAAAGGGCATGTTTTCTGATGTGGGAGTTTAAACACTAGATTGTTTTATTAGTTCAAATCCTATATCTCCTTACTTAATGTTTTATCTAATCCATCTGTTGTTTTCAGGAACCAATGTATTAAAGTGCACATTTAACTATGGCCTTGTCCATTTCTCCTTGTGTCCATTTGAAACTCTGCTAGGACAACAGGTTTCCTATCTCTCACATCTTCTCCATGAATTGTTCGCATTGGCAGTCTGTCTCCTTCAATGCCTTGGATTAAATTTTTCTCATGAATACTATTATACTGCCTGGTTTCTTTTCTTTGGTAATTGCATGGTATATGCTTCCTCTCCTCATTTGTTTTAAATCCTCCTGGTCATTTTGTCTTCATTATGCCTTGTGCAAGTAATTTATAGCTGGATTTCATTCCAGTTCCTAATTGTCTGCCTCTCACCACATTTTGGCTCCTGCTTCTCCTATCAATTTTCTGGCCTTCCTGGTCCTGCTTGTACCTTCCTCTTCTTCCAGACCATCTCCCAGCTCCCAGGAGGATCCTTCCCTTCCTTCTGCTGGGCCCTGTGTTCTGACTGCATCTCCTTGCCACGGCTTCTACCCCTCACAGCCCTGTGGTTACCTATAGAGACACTGGGGAAACTGAGGCACACCTGATCCTATGACCTCTGTCTCTAGGGGACTCCATCCAAGATGGGGGAGGCATTTAATGCACAATCAAATTCACAAGTGAGATTAGATCTTCACACAATGGTTCATTACATGAAGAATGGCAACAGGATACTATCAGAGAGGATTTGGGGGAGAGGACTGAAAATGAAATGAAATGAGGGAAGACCTCCTTGAGAAGGTGACATTTCAGCTGATACCTAAAGGATGGAAGAAATTAGGGGCAGGTTATTCCATGGAGAGAGGACAGCAGAGTCTTCCTCTGTCATGGAACAGTGTGCTTCTCCATGTTCTAAGCACTCCAGTCCACCTGGTTGTCCCCCAAGAGTGTTCAACAACATCTGTGGAGGAAGCACATGAGAATTGTGTTTATCAACTTTGCATCACTATGACAAAATACCTGAGGTAAACAGCTTCTAAAGAGGAAAGTTTATTTCAACTCATGGTTTCAGAGGTTTCAATGCATGGTCACTTGCTTTGGGCCTTTGGCAGTCAAGTGTATCATGGTGGAAGCTCATGGTGGAGAAGGCCTGATCACCTTATGACACCCAGGAAGCAAAGAGAGAGCCAGGAAACCCCGGGATCCCAATATCCTCCTCTTCAAGGGCACAACCCCAATGACCTCACTTCCTTTTCTGGGCCCCACCTCCTAAAGGTTCCACCACCTCCCTCGGTCTTTAACACATTAGCCTCTGGGGGACACTGCAGATCCAAATTACTGCAGGGATCAAACATGCCTCTATCTTTCAAGGGCTCTGAGCCCAGTGCAGGAGGGAGAGAGTGGGGTTGTGCACCACAAACAGTTGGGTGCTTCCCTATGGGCCTTTTGGGGGTCTCCTGTTGGGCCTAGGGGTGGGGCAGCTAACTTTGGGCAGAAGCAACAGCAGCAGCAGAAAGAGTATCCCCAGTAAAGTGTATCCCAGCAAAGGTGTGGGTGTGGCCTTTGCATGTGGATTGGCAAATACCAGGTACCTTTGACACTGTAGGACTAGAACCTGCCCACATGATGCTCCTGAGTTTATAGACTCAAGTCCCAGGTTTTCTGTTTTCTAGGCTAAAAGTGCTTGTTTCTACCAATTTGGTTTCTCCTAAACTAACCCTTGTGCTGGTGAAATTCAGGGACTGCTCTGGGCCATGTTAATAATGTTGGGGAATACACCCATAGTTTACTATGGCAAGCACATTCTCATTGCAATGTCCTGCTATCCCTAAATATATGTTATAATTCTTTTTTAAATTTTACTTTATTTGTTTTAATTAGTTGTACATGATAGTAGAATGCATTTATACATTTTGATGGATCATACATAAATAATGTTGCATTCTGGCCTGGGGTCAGGTCCTGGCTCCTTTCTCACACTGTGGTTTGAGAGTCACTTGATCTTTCTATTCTTCTATTACTTTGCTGCTTATCTTAGTCCATTTTGTGTTGCTGTAATAAAATACTTGGTGCTGGCTAATGTATAAAGAACAGAGGTTTATTTTGCTCACCATTCTGGTGACTGAAAAGTTCAAATAGCATGATGTTGGCATCCTGACAAGGCATCTCCCCGCAGCTGTGTCACAACATGGTATATTGCATCGCAATGGCAGGAACATGTATGTGTGAGTGGGAGAGACTGCATGGCAGGAAAGGAAGCAAGAACAGGCAGGTCCATGCTTATTCTTTTATAACGATCTATTTTCTGGGGAGCTAATCCAGTCCCTTCAGACCTGACACCCTTTCATGAGTTAGTCCCTTAAAGTTTCCATATCTCAGTAACATTACTGAGAACAAGCTTCCCTTTTCTGAACCACTGGGGGACAAGCCACATTCCAACTACAGCACCACTAAATGGGGATAATAACAAGAATGATAAGGATCCTCCTCCTTAGTGTGAAAGTCAAATGGCTATTGGAAATGACAGTCTCATTGCTGTGAAGAGCTGTGCATATGCCCTTGCTCCAGAGACCTGAATACTGAGGGGCTGTTCCCAGAATACTGACAAATAAAGCCCTCAGCCCACAAGCTCAGGGGGGCAGGCAGTATCCTTAGCTCTATGGGGCTATAAATTAGCTTGGCAGCTGTGACCCCTCCATTCCCCTGGGTGGCACTTGTTCTGGGCTTCCCTGGACAGGAACTCTGCTTTTCCTTAGCATATCTTCTCCACAATCTGTTGACAGAGTCACAGGTTCCTTGACAAAGCCTTTCCTTTCCATTCTAGAAACTCTAAAACTGGGGATGGCTCTTGGATATGCTTTCTGCTGTGTGTCTCTTGCCCAAGACATGAGCAAAGGAAGCTTCAGCTACCATCTGAAAGAATCTCCAAGAATAGGGAATGCCAAGAACTAAACATCTTTCCAGTTACCCATTTAAAAGATAGGATGCTGTGATAGACCCTTCCTTAGGGAGACTTAGCCTATCAGGATCAGTGCCTTCTTGTGGAGGTACCTGCACAGAAAAGGAAGTAAGACTGAGGGCAGCAGCATCTTCTGCCTCGCAGGAGATGGGCAGCACTGACAGCTCACTATCCAGCCTAGCTCAGTAATACAGGATGGAGAAGAATGCCTTGTGAGCTCTGGGTCACTTAGCTTAGCAGGAAGCAGCCCAGGCTGCAAGTTCATGGGAGTTCCCAGGGAATATTCAGAGATAGTGGGAAAGAGTCTGCTCCACCTAGCCTAGAAGGAATAAGTCTAGCAGAGGTCTTTAGACTAGGCAGGCAACAACAGCACAGGTGGGCAGACCCCAAAGGCCAGGGTGGAGGTCAATGAGATCAATAGAAAGCTGATTCAGGACCATGCAGGAGCTTGCTGTTGACCAGGGGTCCCCGCAGCAGGGATCCTTTGAGAGACAGGCAACCTGGGCTTCAGGGTCAAGCCCATTGTGGGAGAAGTTGAGGTGGCACCCAGGATTGATGAGGCAGAATGTTTGCTTGGCTACTAGGTCCCACTGGGACAGAGAAGGGCAGGAAGGTAGCTAGGCCAAGGCTCATGTACCCTCAAGCTTGGGGGCACAACAGACCTTACTGACTTTGGGGCTGCTCCCTATGTCCTAAGTGAGACTGAGTCTTCCAGGGACCAGACTATCTGGCAAGGCTCTCACCTGCCTGCTGACCTCAGGGGTCCTGCCTTTCTGTCTTCACCTGCTTTGCCCTTGGACTTTGAGCTTGTCCACAGGAGCTGGACCTTAGGCAGAGAGTGTTCTAGAACATAATATCCAAAGCACCTCCCAAAATAATCATGATGAGAATAATGACGACAAAAATAATAATGCTTGAGGTGAACTTGGCATTTCTAAAACTTTTTTTTTTTTTTTTTGGTACGGAACTCAGGGGCACTTAACCACTGAGCACATCCCCAGCCCTTTTTTGTATTTTTTATTTAAAGACAGGGTCTCACTGAGTTGTTTAGCACCTCGCTTTTACTAAGGCTGGCTTTGATCCTCCTGCCTCAGACTCCCAAGCCACTGGGATTACAGGCATGCCCCAGTGTGCACCACTGCACCTGGCTAAAACATCTTTTTAAAAATCCCACTGTTTGAGTGGACCTATAACATACACTTTAGTTAGAAACTATGCTCCTTGACAGAAGCAGCTTTAAGACTAGCCCTAGCCCAGCTCTGGCCTGATGGTAGCCCTTGCACCATCCTTTAAGGGGTACCTGGAGGGGACACTGTACAGTGATCTAGAGGTTGGGATCAGGAGAGCACACTCTGAGGCCTTTTGGAGCCAGGAGGTCATCGGGGGTGGCAGGTGAGTAGTCCTGTGTGTCCTATCTCCAGACATGGCCCTCAATTCACAGCCCTGGCTCCACCTCCAAATTCCTCAAGAGAAAGTGGATATTCTATCCTGTTTTTAATGTGAAGTCTCACATTAAAATTTTCAAATACTGTCAACCAAATAAGGCATTGTTCCCCAACTAAGGTATTTTTTAAATACCATATGGTCCTAATGAGCATCTCTGTGGTCTGGTTTTGCCCCTAGGGGCCGACCATGCATGACCTTTAGTTTGATAGGGGCAGAAGGTAATGTCCAGTTTCTTCCCAAGGGGAAGATTTTTCTGTGGAAATTACCATCTTTCTGCTTCCCAAGGTGGTTCTGAAGGTGAGCTGTCCCTGCTCATTGAAAATGCGAAGAAATAAATGTATAAAAATAGAGGAGCAATCCCTCAATTCCTCTGTCAGGTTTAAGTCCCCAGCATCTCCTCTGGGAGCAGCAGGGATGGCCCTGAATCACTTCCAGGCAGCTGAGTGGAGCATTGAGCTCTGCCCAGGCACTGCTCACAGGATTCCTAGCCCCTTCCCTGACCCTGGCACAGCCCTGGGCAGCACCAACATGTGTATGCATGTGTGCACTTTCATTGTGCGCATATGTGTGTGGAGTGTGCCAGGGGTCCAAGGACCCAAGAAGGCATGGGAACGCAAGCAGCTGCTCAGACCTAGCCCCAGCTTGTTCTTTTTCCTGTCAAAGCTGGCACCTCTGCTTCTCACTTCCTCTCTTTTCATTCTTGGTCTTGCCCACAACCAAATTACAAATTTACCTCTGACTAAGTCAGTTTGTCTTGTCTGAGACAGGCAGGAGGGTTTAAGGAAAGAGCTTCTGCAAAGTCAGCCATGCTGGGGTTCTGTCAAATGGGGACAATAATTTATATTGAAGATGCTTGTTGTCTGCACTCGGTAAGGAGATGAATGCTGGGGTCCAATTTGAGGGAGTGGGACCCAAAACCAGGTGGCCTCATATCTCCCTGAGTGACCAGATTCCCTTCAGAGCCCTGGTTCCACCTCCAGAACCTATCATGTACCACCTCCACATGAGGGAGTACCCATACCTGTCTGGGGAAGGTGGCAGATAAGAGGCCAGGGGGATAAGTAGTAGAGTTGTTCTGGAAGACTCTTTATAGACAATGTTTCAGGGACATCAATAGCTGAGCAAGGGTCTTAGTCCCCACCTTAGCTAAAGAGACTGCAGGACCTGGACACCACTTTCTATGTTGGTGATGTCACCTGCATCCCTGGTTCTTGTCAGGGCAGGAATCTCTAAGGACCTGCCCAAGGAGTGCCATTGAGAAACAGGATGTGACTTGGACAGAGACCTGTGCAGCAGGGCAGGGGTGAAGTGGGTGGGTTTCCAAGGCAATGGCATGGGGGCTCAATGGGCAGCGTACAGTGTGGTCTGGACCTGCCATCAATGCTGAAAGTTGGCCTCATCGGGCTGGCTGTTACCCTAAGAGGTGAGGGCAGGGAAGCACTGAGAACTGGAGCACTAGTCCAGGGTGAGCTTCAGACCCAGTGGGGTAGTAGATGGGAACAAAGGCAGAAGCCACAGCTTTGCAGACAGTGGGGACACCATCCTGAGGCGCTGAACTCAATGGAGCTCTAGGTCCTGGACCCTGTAACTGAGACCCCTCAGGCCCCCTCCCCAGCTGAGCTGCTGCTTATTGCCTGGTGCTAACTCTTTAGGGGCAGATTTCAGTGCCTGCTCAGGGAAGACTGTGGGGAGCTGTCATGAGGAGCTGGTGTTCCCTGCACAATTTATTGAGCACCAGGGGATGACCCAGGAGGGGGGGGGGACATCTCCCTGGTCCCTTTAGTGGAGGACTGAGCAGAAAGTTCTTGGAGGGGAGCCAGGCTGGAGGAGACACTGTGGAACACATACAGCTGGGGCTGGGCCTAGCTTTCCCCAGTTATAACAGAGGGCAGTAACACGTGGGACATCAGCCTTTTGATATCAGGCCAGCCCTTTGGAAATGCATTAGTGTGTGAGGGTGAAGAGAGCTGGCTTTGCCTGCTCACTCCTGGCTATGCAGGCTGCACTCCTGGTCTCTGATGCTGGGTACCAGCCCTGGGCTCCCCAGTGGTTGTCATATGCTAGGCTCAGTCTCTTACAGTCTCAGGAGGACACTGTGGCCCTCACTGTGGCTGGAGTTAGTGCCAGGTGCTGGCCAAAGAGTTGGCCCTGAAGCCTGTGAGGTGTTGGTTTGAGTGCTGCTGAGTGCATCACTGTAGTATGCTGATTGGAAGTCCTTTGGTTATAAACCGAGGAGTGGGGTAGCTGAGTCAAATGGTGGGATACTGTGACTTTTAAATGAGATGATGATGGTGCTGGCACCTGGCTGGTGTTGAATTGCATAGTAGTGGAGTCTTGTCCTGCCGTGATGTTCCTGGTGAGCCTGGCCTGCTGCTGATGACAATATCCTATCCCTGTAGGGCCCTCCCTGGGCAATTTGGATAGCCTCAGTCAAGCCCTGGGCATCTTGGAGGAGCGCGTCAACAGTTCCAGGAGAAGGGCACGCCGGCATACTGCTGACGACGACTACAACATTGAAGTCCTGCTGGGTGTGGATGACTCAGTGGTTCAGTTTCACGGGAAGGAGCACGTGCAGAAGTACCTGCTAACACTTATGAACATCGTAAGTAGGGCTGGGTGGGTCTGGGCTGGGTGGGTCAGCAAGACGGGGAGTCAGAGGGCGGGGCATCAAGGGCGAGGCTAGACTGAGGAGGCGGGTAAAAGAGATCCTCTCAACTTTCTGTGCCAAACTGCTACGTTTTCCACTTGAAGCTGGAAACGAGTGCCATCCTCATAGAGTGGCTGGGTCCACGGGTGAGAAAAGTTGAGCATCCCATCCACCTCCCTGCGCATCAGGTTTCTCATGTGCAGATGGGGGAGAATTCTGACTTGGCAAGGCTATTTATGAGCTTAAGCAGTTTTACCCACACTCCAATCATTTGTGTACCGTTTATAAAACATTTTTTTTATGTTTGCCATTTTTAAAATTTAAAATTATTTTTAAAAGAAATCTCACTACACCTAGGGGATAATCTTAAGGTAAAATGTAAAATGACCTTATTCAATGCCAGCTAGATAGTTCTGCATTCTTCCAGCCCCAAAGGCAGAGCTTTGGCCCACTTTCTGCCAGAAATGGAGATGAGTGGTGTTAGATGTGGGGACAGACAGAAAGACACTAATCAGAGGCTTCTCCTTGAAGCAGTTAGAAGAACTGAAGGTTAAAGAGGGAATCATTTTAATCTTGTGAATGTAGGCTATTTAATAGGGGTGCTATGTTCACATAAGTCTCCTCAGTACCTGCCTCTGGTGCTTATTGCTGAGAGTTTACAGGGTCGCCCCCACACATTCCATGCCTCATGTCCTTTAGGAGGTACAAGATGTTGATCAGTATTTAGGTGTGGAGACCTTTGCACTCTCTGCTTGGTGCTGATCAGGGCTACTGTGGGGATATGGGACACCCAGTCTTCAAACTACAGGCTCTGGAGAAGCTGAGTTAAGCTCTTTAGACCTCCTCACTGGGGCTGGGTCCTCCAAACACTACTGGGAGAATAGGGGCAGGAGGGAGGATGGGGGCATGGCTTTGAACAAGAGATGAGAGGGTGGAGTATTGGTGAGGATCAGGGTGATTGGTTGGTGGAGAGGAAGCTGGACTTTCAAAGGGCTGGAGGTGGAGTTGAAGCGTGGGCAGATGGGAAGTTCTAAAGTAGCCTAAACCTTAACAGTTTTTGAGTTTCTCTAGAGGTCCAGCCAGAGACAGACAGTAAAGGGCACAGAGATCTTCTGTGGGCCTACTGCTCAACTCTGCTTTCCAGCGCCAGGTGGTGAACTTCTGGGAGCTAAGTTGGCACATAGGTCAGAGTCCCCAAGGCCTTGGTGAAAGATGCATCAAGGCAAAAGGGAGGACGGGAGTGAGCTAAACCTTGGAGGGAGAGACTTTCTGCCCATGTGTTAACCTGCGTCCTGTCCTGTGTTAGTTGAGCAATTGACAACCACCCCCCAACCTTCTCAACTGCAAAGTGGTTGCTAAAGTCCTCTGTATTTATAGAGTGCATTTTATTTTTGAGAGTGCCATTAATCTTATATTAATTTTGAAAAGTACCTTTAATGTAATAACAATAACAACAATAGTGACTCCAATTATTGAGCTCCAAATATGTGGCTGTGTGCCAGCCTGTTCTAGGCACTTATTATGGAATATGTTAGGAAATCTTCACCACAAGTCCATGAAACTGGTAGATATAAAATCTTTGTGTTCAATATATGTGTTCTTCCCCCGAAGTATTCTATTGCCTTTCCACCCAGTGGCAAAAAGGAGTGTGCTTGGAATAGTCTTGATTGACCCGGGGTCCCACCTTTTCCAGGTGTGTCACTGGGCATGCAGCTCCAGTTCTCCAAGCCTTGGTTTTTTCATCTTTAAAATGGGCCAGTAATTTCCATCTTGGGCATTGGTGAGGATTTAATGAGATAAGGGATATGAATGTGGGTATATTTTTTAGTCTCTAAGGTGAACACATTTTTCACTCTCTAGATAAAATGTGTTTTGCTAATGTGACAGCAACAGTATTTGATTTAAAGACAGCACAGAAAGAACCATTGCTGAGAAGTCCACCAGGGACTCTGCCTGAAGGTGGGGTATCCATGGTGAGTTCTTCCCAAGATTTACAGAAGCAAGTTCTCCTTTTCCCTGGTATGAAGAGTCCCTGTGTCACAGAGAGCTAATTGGAGGAAGTCTAGAACTTTCTCTGGGTTTTTCCAGTGAATGTCAGTTTATTTGTTCACACCCCTATGATCCAACTGTACCACCATTTTGGATAATGGGAAGAGTAGTTTCTAGAGGAATATGAGAAATATAAAAATTAAATTGAAATGAGCTTTATCATAATGGAAAAAAAACGATTTTGGGAGATCAATCCAAGAAGTTGAGAAATAGGAGTAGGAGCTTATCTTTTTTTCTGTTTCACACAGATGTGTATTTATTTAGCAGCTGTTCATTGAATGTGTACTTGTCCTAGGCACAGCGGTGAGTCCTTCAGAGAACAAGGACATGGTGGAGAGGCCTGGGGCTCAGTGAGGCTCCGGGGAAGGGGGGGTTCTATTCTGAGCTGAGCTCCACTTTTCACAGCAAGAGTACTGTGTGGATAAGGGAGATAAAGTTCGGCTCAGCTGGGAGCATGGCGTTACCCTGACAATTAATACCCTGTGTCTTCATTGAGAGTGTGTGTGCACACCCAGGAAGAGAGTTGATATAAGGCAAATGAGACCCTTCAGTGGTCTTGGAGCTGGTCTAAAGCATTTTAGCACACCCTTTGGTGATCTTGGGGAGGAGGGCATTGAAGAAAGGCAACTATATGAGAAAAGAAAGACCTTCCAGAACATTGTTGTCTCAAAGAGCTTTCTGCAGTTGTGGGAGCCACTGGCCACACTGGTTCTTGAGCACTTGAAATGTGTCTGGTACAACTGAAGAACTGATTTTAATTTAAATTATTTTTCTGATATATTTTTATTTTAATTTTTAAGTTTTTGTGATAAAATACACACAGGTGTTACCATCTTCACCATTTTTAAGATACAGTGGTGTTAAGTACATGTACATTGTTCTGCATCTTTTACCACCATCCATCCACAGAGCTCTTTTCATCTTATAGAACTGAGACTCTGTATCCATTTGTGTTAGTCAGCTTTATGTCACTGTGATTTAAATACCTGACTAGAATAACTTGGAGGAGGAAAAGTTTATTCTGGGCTCATGGTTTAGAGGTCTCAGTCCATGGTTGTCCAACTCCATTGCTGTGGACCCAATATGAGGTAGAACATCATGGCAGAAGGCTGTGGCAGAGGAAAATTGCTCAGGTAATGGCAGTCAGGAAGCAGAGGAGGGGGGCAGCAGACTTGAAGAGCCAGGGCCAAGATATAATCCCCAAGGGCATCCCACCAGTGATCTACTTCTGCAAGTTGCACCCCACCTGCCTACAGTTACCATAAAAGGATATATAAGGCCTTTCCCTTCTTTCCTTAGTGGTTTGGTCAGCTTTTGCTTTGCTATGACCAATATGCCTAACAAAAATAGCATAAAGGAGGAAGAGTTTATTTGGCTCACAGTTTCAGAGGTTCAGTCCATGGTTAGCTGATTTCTTAGCTCTGGGTCTGAGGTGAGACAGAACATCATAGTGGAAGGGTATCATGGAGGAAAGCAGCTCAGGACATGGCAATCAGGAAGCAGAGAGAGCTCTGCTTACCAGGAACAAAATGTAAACCCCAAAGTCACAACCCCAGTGATGTACTACTTCCTTTACCCACACCCTGCAGTTACCACCCAGGCAATCAATCAGTGGATCAACACACTGATGGGGTTACATAATCCAATCATTTCACTTCTGAAAATGAGGTTTTGGGGACACCTCATATCTAAACCCAAACACTAATTCTACCTCTCAGATTATCAGGGTGTTTACTTTTTAATATTGTTCTAAGTGAAGGAAATTTTGGAAATTTTCATTATTAGCATGAATTTTTACCATTCATCTTTATATTATGCAATGTTGGTTTTAAATGCAAATATTAGAAAATTTAACGTGTATGCAGAATCACCAAAATTAAGCAAATTTATGTTTTGTGGCTCATTCCTGAAGGGTACCTCAAGCTGACCAAATTTAGGCAAGTAGAAGCCAGATTCAAGAATGTTGGGAGAAGGAAGCATGGATCCCCAGAACGGAGCCAGCTGAGGGATACTCCCTCAGGTACAGGGTACTCTCAGAGCAAACCAGGATCCTCACAGATGCTGCAGGGCTCCCCCCAGCACAGCAGCTGCTGGGTCTCCCTTCTTATCAGCCACCATGGGAAGAACACACTGCCCTGGGTCCTAGCCAGGGGGCTGGGGAAGTTGAGCCAAGCATTCTTTCTGGTCCACTGCTCCAAACCAGGTTTCTTCATCTCCAGAGGCCACAGCTGGTGATGGCCTTCTTGCTGGCAGTGAGGTTGTACAGGGTATCACATGGCAAGAGACAGAAAGTATTCCTCTGTGTGTGTGTGTGTGTGTGTGTGTGTGTTGTGTTCCCTCTTCCTTTTCTCATAAAGCTGCCAGAATTCAATCATGGGGATTCCACTCTGATGATCTGATCTCATCCTTATCACTTCCCAAAGGCCCCACCTCTAAACACCACAGTCAGATTAAGTTTCCAACTCTTATTACTTCACAGTGTGGATTAAGCTCCAACATGAGTTTCAGAGGGGATCAACCATATTCAAACCATAGCACCAAGGCAGGTGGTCAAGAATTGTTCCACTCCAGTGCTGGGTTCACTCAGTACCTGGATTGAGGAGTGCATGTGAAGCTTACCTCTGTAAGAAGCAGGTTTTGGCCAGCCACTTACCAGACATGCCTCCTCACTGCCAGCCCTGGGTGGGGTGGCTACCACCATGCCCACCCTGAGATGACATGAAGCACACATACCTAATGGCTCTGGTCCTGCTGACTCCTCCTGGACCTGATAGCAAGGTGGGGAAAGGGGAACTGAGTCCTGGGGATTGGGACCCTAGGTATGCTAAGACCCCCTAGAGATGTACTCCACTGTCCTATTGGATTTCACTTACAAAACACAAATGCATAGGTAAAACAATGAAGTATTTCAGAATAGCAGCACTACAGCATTAAGCCCTTAATGTGAGGTTCTTCACTCACCTGTCAACAAAGTGGTCCTGCCAATGCAGAATCTTGAACACTGAGCTCTGATCTTGTAGCCTATAAGATTACCACATATTCTCTGGATATGTGTTGTGCATCCCACGTTGGGGTCCCCTTTTCCAGAGTAGGGCTCTTCCCCAGCCTCTACTCATCCATGTCCTACACACCTTGGAGGTACATCCCAAAGGTACCTCTGCTCCTAGCTTTCTGCCCAGATAATGAAAACTGAGTCTGACAGATCTCTGGGTGTGTTCTGAGTCTGAGGCAGGCTGTGAGTGGGTAGCCTGGTCCTCTGAGGCCCCCTTCACTGACTTTTTGTTCTCCCACAGCCATAACCCTCAAAGTTGCTGACAAATCCAGATGAACCCACTCTCCTCAGGCTTTTTGGCCCTTTAGCTTAGTCAGAGAAGCTGGGATTCCTTGGGGATTCTTGTTATCAATTTTCTGTTGCTAGAATGAAATAGTTAAGGTCAGGAACCTTTTAAACAAAAGTTTATTTAGTTCACAGTTCTGGTGTTCAAAGACATGGTATCAGCATCAGCCCAGCTCCACTGAGGACCTCATAGCTGATGGCATCACAGTGGCAGGAGAGCATGAGAAAGGGAGAGATCACGTGGTGAGATAGGAAGGCAGAGAGAGATCAGGAGAAGCCAGGCTTGTTTTTTTTTTAATAACAACTATCTTGAGAGAACCACCTTAATCTCTTCTGAGAGCACACTCTTAGTGTCCTACAGACCTCCCATTAGGCTCCACCTCTTAAAGGTTCCATCACCTTAATACTACCACAGGAACACTTGGAACAAACAATGGCAGGAATGACTGCCTGAAAGCCTCCATTAACCCCTTTGGGAACAGAGGAGTCTCCTGTACCAGCACTGTGAAAGCTATATGAGGATGTAGCTGTGAGCTGTGGGGCAGACATGTGCCCTCTGGTCTTGCCAATCCCTCTGGCCTCCATAACCAGTCAGTTTTCTCCCTTCAGTCATCTCCCTTTGCCTCCATTCTGCTCCTCCTCCTCCAGCCTTTGACTCTAGCTTATCCTCTAGCTTCCACCATGTACCCAGGCCCAGCCCTCAGGATGAGTGGCTCCCCTCTGCCCAGAACCTCCCATGGCATTGGGGAACCTGTTTGATGCTTTGTGCTTGGAAACATGCTCTCTGCTGTACAAAGTGCTCCCAGGCTAGGACAGTTACCATTGCTGAACATGTCTGCCACTGACCCCTGGGGCTTAGGTGTTTATCACATGTTCACAAACTTATTGTGGCATTGTGAGTCTAGATGCCACTATGGAGCAGGTTTGGACCTAGAAGGCCACACCACCACACTCGGTCCTAGACCAGATGTCCATAGCACCTCACCAGGCACACAGTGACTCTTCTTCAGGATCAGCTAAATGGCAGGCAGGGATGAATGAATGCCCCAGGGAAGGACTAGAGACATTATAAAGTATAGTCGTGCTTGGCTTAATGATGGGGATGTGTTCCAAGAAATGTACCCTTAGGCAATATCATCATGGTTGTGCCAACATCACAGTGTACACTTAAACAAGCCTAAATGATCTAGGTCAATTGTTCACAAAGGAAACAACCAGGCACAGTGGCACATGCTTGTAATCCTGATGGTTTGGGAGGCTGAGACAGGAGGATTATGCATTCAAAGCCAGCCTCAGCAGCAGTGAGTTGCTGAGCAACTCAGTGAGTCCCTGTCACTAAATAAAATATAAAATAGGGCTGGGGAAGTGGCTCAGTGGTTGAATGGCTCTGAGTTCAATCCCCAGTACCAAAAAAGGAAGAAAAAAGAGAGAGAGAGAGGGAGAGATGCAAGAAACATGAGATGGATGAGGTTAGCTGATGTAACAAGGGGCTAACAAAAGTTTAATTTTGTATAATTAGAAGGAGTGCATTCTAAAGTAATGGTAGAAGGTGTGAAATAGTAAATACATATACCAGTAACAGTTGTTCATCATCATTTTTAAACATTATGTACCTTACATAATCATATGTGCCCTACTTGTATACAAAGGCAGCACAGTAGATTGTTCACACCAGCATCACCAGCAACAGGCAAGTAAGGTGTTGTGACATTAGGACCCTGTAGAGTCACTAAGCGATGGGAGTTTTTTAGCTCCATTATCATATTAGGAGACCACGTAAGAGGGATACATCATTGACCAAGGCATGGTCAAAAGATGGGAGACTGTCATATATTTTACATGTGCATTTTAAGATGGAAAAATTCCTGCAAAGAGTCCAAGTAATGGAAAACTTGGGCCCAAGGCTGACACTTTTTTTATGGCTTATCATTTAACTGAAGCTCTAATTCTTCCTCGCAAAACTAAGGCCTCAGTGTTTTGCTTAGATCTCAGGATCCCAAAGACTTAGAACTGTCTGCTTGAACCACTGGTCCACTTGGACCCTTGTAGAAGTGAATCAGACCGTTATGGTGGGTGATACCCCGTCCCTCATAGCCCATTGCTACTGCAAATATCAGGCCTTCCTGGAGCCATGTGGGCCCCAGACAGATGTGAAACATCTCTTTTGGAAGTGCCACCTTTTTTTTTTTTTTGCATGGCATACATTTAAGAACATCATTTTAGATTAAATTTAGACATATTACTATGTTAAAAGTAAAATTTGCATGCATTTTTCAAAATAAACTGGACATTCTAAAGCAGGGTTGGCATACTATAGTCCAAGGGCCAAATGTGACCTTTCAGCTGTTTTTATAAATAAAGTTTTATTGAAATATAACCACACCTATTCATTTATGAATTGCCTATGGCCACTTTTGTGTTACAACGTCAGATACAGATTTGGGACAGAGACCATATGGTCCACTTGTGATGGTGCATGTCTGTTCTACTGGCAACTCAGGAGGCTGAAACAGGAAGATTCCAAGTTTGAGACTAGCCTGGGTAACTAAGTGTGACCCTGTCACAAAAGGAAGAAAAAAAACTGAAAAAGGCTGGGATGTATCTCAGTGGTGTAATGCTCTGGGTTCAATCCCCAGTACCACCCCCTCCCCCCAAAAATCTTGCGTAGTGCCCACCTTGAACTATGTCCCAGTCCTCTAAAGTGAGCATTTGCATTGTGCTATTCATCCGTGCTCTTGGGTGCACATATTAGGGAAGCACTGAGCCTAAAATGTGCACTAATATGCACTAGCTTTGGAGTCAGAAACAACTTGGTTCTAATCCTGGCTTTTACCTACTTTGCAAAGCTTTCCTCCCCTGAACTTGGTATCCTCATCTTTAAACACTCTCTGAACTTCTAGAAAGGGCTGCACAGTCCTTGGCAAGTTGGGAATCTCCAGCAGACAGGTTCTCTCTTGCCCTCTTCAGTTCACTGAGCCCCTACATCTGGAGCAGCCCTTTTCTAAATGCGATCTCTATAACCTCCCACTTCAAGTTGAGATCTAGTCTTTTCCTCCTCAGACCTCAGGCCTTTCCCACCTCCACCTAGCCTTGCCAACTCAAAGAACCTGTGAGATCACTTTGATGATACTTTTAAAAGGATAGAATGAACTGAATAACCATTTTAAAGCAACCAAAAGGGAGGAACAGATTTCTGGGCAAGCAGAATATCTCCCTCAGCTGTGTTAACTACTTACGTTCTGGAAGAATTCCCGAGTCCCTGAAGCTTCTCTTCTGCTGAGGGCAGATGCATTCTGTGGGTCTACAGAGAAGATGGGACCCAGGGGTCTTTAGTGCCTTCCAAACAGAGGCCATAACCTTCAACTCCTCCTACCATGAGGACAGTCCTCTGTACAGTATGTTCTTAAGCATTTTTTGTCAAATGAATGATTTCTCTCTGTGCCAGGACTCGGATATTTTTCCCCTTTTCTTTTCTAATTTAATCCAGAAATTGGCCTTGACTTACCAAACCCTTGCCAGGGTTTGCAAACAATCAGAAGGCATATGGGCTCAATTTCTCACCAACTTTCAAGAATGTTGGGGCCGCGTGGTGGCTGTGGGGAAGGCAGAGGCAGGACAGGAATGTTCACTGCTAGTCGCAGGGGAAAGAAATCTCGTGAACTGGCAAAGCATCCAGGCGGAAGGCGTCACCCTCAAGTCCCCTTTCAAATGTCTCTGGCTCTGCTTCTTGGGAAAGAGAAAAACATCTCTGAAACTAGACAATTAAAATTGGTTCCCTTAAGTTGGGAGATGGCAGACAGACCTTCCAGGCAAGGGGGACATATCAGAGTTGGAACTGGGGGACGGGGTGCAAGGAGCAAAGACTCCATCTTACAAGGCAATGTCCCAGGCTTCAGGGTCTGCTGGTTCCATGGACTGCAGGGGGCTACTCCTGTCATTTTCTTTTCCTTGTGCCCAGCTCCATGTGCCACCAGGAGATACAGCTGTTAGGGCCAGTGGTGTATGGGGCTCAGAAGAGATCAGCACCCTTGGATGAGGTAAGATCTGGGCAGGAGGGCACATGAGTGGCCATGGACTCTAAAGAGTCATGGGAACTGGAGGTGGGTAGGTAGGAAAGACCACATTTCTCTGGAGAAGTTCTCCTGAGTTCTACTCACTTGCAGTCATGTAGGAAGCAGGTCCACTGTTGCCAGGTTTTAATTTTTTTCATTGAGAAGCTGGAAATCCAATTTTCATGGGAAATCTAATTATTTTTCAATGTGGGCAACAAATTGAAATTAAGAACCCTCACTGCACAGGTAAATAAGAATATAGCTATAGGATAGGTCTGCATGTAGGTGGCTGTTGGTTCCTTCCACCTTAGAGGAAAGGAGGCCACTGCCTGCCCAGCTGTGCCCTGTGATGGAGTTCCATCTCCTGGGGCTGCTGTGAGCATTGAGTGAAACACCAGAAAAGTGTTGGCAGAGTGCCATGTGTGTGGCAGGCATCCTGCAACGACTAGCTGTCCTGGGTCACATTCAGCACTCCCTGCACCCTTAGTTGGCATCAGCCTGATTCTGGCTCAGATGAGGGACACTTCAGCTACCCTAAAGCAAAGAGCTCCAGATGGTTGAAAAGCATGAGCAGAGCTAGTGGCACAGCTGTATCCCAGGACACTTTGGGGCCTAGCTGAATGGTAGGGTTCTGGGGAGGGGCAAATAAGGTTGGTTTGTCATCTAAAAAAAAAAAAAAAAAAAAAAGAAAGAAAAAAAAAAAAAGACAAATATCTTTCATGGGAAATTTGAAGTGAATACCTTCTTTTATTGGAAACTCCTCTCCCCACATCCTGAGGAGGGAGAAACTGGCACTGGCTTAGATTTTGCACTTGCCAGCCCTGTACAAGGAGGCACTTATGTGATCTCTCTGCCCTGCAAATAGCGGCCCTGTGAGGTTCTCTTTCCTGGGTATTAGTCAAAGCTCACAGAGGCTGGGTGATGTGACCAGGATAAGCCAGATGGGATTTGCACACCTGTGGGAAAGCAGGCTTTACTTCAGTACTGGCCCAGGTGTGGAACCTCCCCCACTATTCTGACCTTAAGAGTGAGGATTCCAAATCCCCCAGGAAACCTCAGGCTTGTTCTCGCTTGACCTTCTTTGCCCTCCTGACAGAATCAATCTCTCTCTCTCTCTCTCTCTCTCTCTCTCTCTCTCTCTCTCTCTCTCTTTGTACCAGGGATTGAACCCAGGCATGCTTAACCACTAAACCACATCCCAGCCCTTTTTTAAATACTTTATTTAGAAACAGAGTCTCACTGAGTTGCTTAGGGCCTTGCTAAATTGCTGAGGCTGGGTTTGACCTTGTGATCCTCCTGCCTCAGCCTCCCAAGCTGCTGGGATTACAGGCATGCACCATCATGCCTGGCATCCAACAGCATCTTAACATCACTTGATCACATCTTTCCCTCCTCTCCTCCCAAATATCTTTTCTGTCTCCTTCCTGGGTTTTTCCTTCAGGCTTTTCCATCTCTTCCTTCTTCCTGTTCTAAGATTTGCCCTCCTTCCCACTCTCACTGTATCCTTCAGCACATATTTACACAGCACTTGCGTGGTGCTGAATGTTCTAGCTGCTGGAGGTGTCACGGTGAGCAGGTGGGGTCCTGCCCACAGGGAACTCACAGTCTGGTAGGGGCACAGACCTGTGATGATGGTGCAGAATGCAGAACATTCTGATGGAGAGGGGCACCATGGGCTGTCCTCACTTTTGCCTCTTCTTCCCTGACACATATGTCACTCTTCTCCTCTGTGAAGACTCCTCTGACAGCTGATGTGGGAAGCCTGGGAGCTGCCTGTTCTTGGCCTCCCTTGAGGAACTGATATTTGTCAAAGCAGAGTTAGTGTTCCAGTGGACCAGGAGGGCTAGGCATCGTCACTCCTCAGTGACAGCTTGAGGCAGCTGCAGAGTTTGTCTCAAGCATGCTCCAGCAAGGAAATGACAGCTGGGCCCAGAAAAGCAGAGATGCTGTGCGTGTGTGTGGTGCTGGGTAGGTGTGGGTTGTCAGTCTGCCCCAGGCTTCTTCTGGGTTGTTTGTTCCCTGGGCTGAGTTGAGGTCAGTTGACCTGAGGTCCTGCTCCCCTTGGTGGTGTGTCTTGGAAGGGCTAGGGGCTCCCCAAGTTTCATATCAAGTTCAGAGAGGGTCTTCCTACCTGATTTTGCACGTACAACACATGGCAGAGGGTTTGTGTTTAGTGAATGTCCAGTAACTGTCTTTTGAATGAATGAATAAATGAGCAAATGAACTCTTGCAAAGTCACTATGGCCCCACAGTCTCCCATAAAAACAAAAAAAGACAAAAAAAAAAAAAAAAAAGCAAAAACACTCTACCTTCTGCCTGTTGGTGGAAAAATGCTTTAACAGCACAAGTGCCCTTCTTCCTTATACTCAAGACTCTCTTTCCCTAGCACTGATGCAAGATTTGGAATCTCTATCATCCTAGGGACACAGTTTTTTGGTTTTTTGTTTTGTTTTTATGTCAGGAGACTTGTCAAATTGCCCCAGGGGGCAATTTCTATAGCTGGTTGCCAAGCCTGCTTGTGTGGGTGAGCTTCTCAGTTTCTTTCTGCCTCAGTTTCCTCAACTTGTAAAACAGGGAGATACTGCTCACTGGCAGGGTGATAAGCAGTGAAAGATTTTGCACCTGGGGAGACACTGCACAGGTCTTGGAAAGTCAGAGCTGACAGTGAGGTGCAGCAGACCTTCATGACACCTGTGAAGCCAGCCCAGCCAGCTCTTATCCTCAGAAAATCCGGCTTTCATGAGGACACACCCACTTGCCTTACCACAACAAAAAGGACAAGGACCTTGGCAGCCAAAGGCGTGGTCAGTGCCCTCTGCCTGGTTGAGTAAAGGGTCACACAGTATTGACCCTTGAGCTGGATTTAGTTTCAGAGTTGGGGTTTCCAAGTGGAAAGATTGGAGGGGATGTCACTCCCTACAGAGGGACCATGTGTGCAAAAGAGGTGCTACACCCTTGTAGTGTCCCTGGAAGGAAGAAGTGGCATGGGTGAATGGGCCTTGGAGGTGCAAACGCTGGCCAGACAAGCAAGCTTGTTGGGTGTGGTGCACTGCCTGTGCGGGCTGAGCTTGAACTTGATCTTGAAGCTTGGGGAGCCAGAAGATTTAATAGCATCAAGGGTTCCCCTTTAAGAGGAGGGAGATGGGTAGTTAATCTAACAAAGAAGTTTACCTAGATGATAGTGCAGTAGGGGCAATTCCCTGGACAGGGACAGCATTCAAGTTAGCATATTGTGCTCCGTGGGAACATTCATGGGTCAGGAAGTGCACCCAGTGGAAACCACATTGCAATGAGACAGGAGGATGGAGATTGAGCAGATGCAGCAGCCTGCAGGCAGGTGATTGATGGTTCATCTCCCTCTCCAGCCATGCTGGTAATAAACAGGGCCTGTAGGCTGCCCCCATGTCCCCTAACCCTAAGAAGAAGTGATCAAGAGGCACTTGTGCATCCAAAAATTAATGCCCTCTCCTTTTGGTTCTGAGTTTTTCTGGCAGCAGAGGGTGGCTTTGACCATATTTATTCATCTTCTTATGTGCCTGTTTCCTTGCTTGACACTTCTGGAGGACTGTTTTGAGCCAGTTTGGGGGGTTCATAGGTGGAGAGTGTGGTGCTCAGCTCCTGGGGGCAGGAGCTAAGTCACTTCTACAAATCCTTACAATGCAAGAGGGAGGTGTGCTGTTCAAGACAAAACTTGTTTCCTGCTAGAGGCTCAAGGAGGCACCAGAACATCAACTTTCTGGATGTTAGAAGGTGCCCTGAATGACTTCACCTCTGGGGAGGGATATGTTCACGTTCATAATAGATGCAGAGAGTTTGTAATGCTGCATGTAGGGCCTTGCTGAAGCTTGGTTTCATTACACATTCTGAATTCTTCATGAGCCCCTCCCCATGTCAAGGGGCACAGTGTAGGGTGCTAGTCTAAGACCCTCCATCATGGTGTCCATAGTCTTTAGGGCTCATTTCTGCTCAACCAGGATTTCTCCCTGCTTCCACACGTCGGGTTACCTGGGCCCTAATGCCAGTGGAGAGACTGGCCTGTGTTCTCTCCATTTTTATTGTGAGTGGGTGGCCAGATCTGGCCCCTGGGCTCTTTACCTGGAGTGCTTAGATGTTCTGGGATATACTTGATCAGTGTCTTATGCCTTGATGAGTTATCCATTCTGTAGCCCCTTCAAGATCACTGCCAGGTACCCCTCTCCACCCCACCCCATCAGCATAGGCAGGAGCTTCTGGATCCCACATATATCCTCTGGTGCCAAGGGCAACCAGGGTGCTGCTTAAGGCTCATTCATTTGCACAAAACCGACCCCACCCCCTTGCCTAACCATGACAGCATAGGCCATCCTGGTATTGGACTCCCCTTTTATGGTCCCATCTCAGTGAGAAGTAGGGCCCAGAGCTCTCATGGTTTGTCTATGTCTGGCCCTAAAGATTGGAGTGTGGGCAGGGACCGTTAATGGGAAGCCTTAACCTTGGATTCAGCTTCCTGACTCTCCCCTATGTCCTCTGTCAACCAGCATGTCTATCCCCGAGGACTTTCCATACCCCATGTCCCCACCTCCTCAAGGTAGCCTTTTCCCTGTCCCCTTCCTTGGGTCAAAATCTGATAGAGCAGCAGAAGAGTATGAGCTACAAGAGGAGTGAAAAATACATGGTTCTCAGATTACATGGTGGTGCCCCATTGGAGCCAGGTGACAGCACTGGAGTCACAGGGGACAGTTCTACCACACTGGTCAGAGGCTGGCAGGAGTGGGGTGGGAAGGGTGCTAGTATTACAGCCAGGAGTGGCACAAATTCCTGCCACTCAGGGTTCCTCCCTAAAATGAGATTGCATGTTGAAGCCCCCTGGGCTGTGGGATCAGGAAAGCCAACAAATTCAGCAGAACTCTAGGAAGGCCACACATCCCACAGCCACTGCCAGCGAGAATCAACATTCCTTCCTTCTCCCTGCCTCCTTCCCTCTCAGTGGTTAGCTGCAGCCTAGAGTTCCCTGGAGGGCATCAGGTCCTGACCTGTGGCCTCCTCGGGAGCCATCCTTCTCTATTCAGTAGCATTCCCTCTTTCTGACGAGTAGCAGGGTCAGTGAATGGAAGATCTGTCTCCAAAGGGTGATGTGGCTGCCTGCTGCCCCAGGGTGGAACTTGTCAGGAGGGATCCAGGTCCAGGTCACACTCCCAGATGTGTCCCTCCCAACCCGGGAAAAATAGCCTGGGCAAGCACTGGCTGTTCAGAGACCTCTCCCTGTGGCCCTGAGAGAGCCAGAGTGGCCTCCAGAATGAAACCCAGGTAGACTAAAGTTTTGGACACCAAAGAAACAGTTTGTAGCATTTGACCCTCATGTAATTGATGACAGACTTTTTTGAGATAGCACTGTGTGCTGGGGATTTTGCTAGATGCTTTCAATTCATTGTTGCAGTCAGTCCTCATAACAACGCTGAGTTGCAAGGGTGGTTTTCTCCATTTCACAGATGGGGAAACTGAGGCCTCCAGTTCAGGTTAAGTAACCGGTCCCAATTCACATGGCAGGATTGTGGCAGACCATACACTGGAACCAATACAATCTGAAGTGGGGATTTCACCTCCATTCTTTGCTTACTCCCCAAATTCAGGACGGGGGGAGGAAGGAATGCAGCACAGGGAAGAGGGCCGGCTTCTTGAAGTTACTAGCACCAATATGAAAAACTTCTTAAAGTAAACTTGTTTTTCCAGTGTCCCTGCCCTAGTGTTACATCCAGTTGCATATTAATTATTTGTCGAGCCTCCACTAGGTTCTCTGTGTGGGTTAGATTGCCTGGGGGTGAGGAGCCCCGGTTCCACCTTGGTGCACCTGTAGAGTTGTCCCCAGGCCTGGCAGAATGTGGACCTGTGCAGGTGAACAGATAAGACAGACTTCATCTGTTAGGGGGAGGGGGTGGAATGTCTTGGAGGACGTGTTTGTGCACTTGGTGTTGAAGGAGGGGCTCCCATGCCTTCCATTTTTGTGTATGGCATGACCTTAATAATTCGGATCCTGTCCATTTGCATTTCATGATTGTTTGATATTTTGAACAATGGTGAGGGTCATATTTGCCTCTGAAGCATTTGCTGAGAACCAGAGGGTAAAGAAGAGGTGTGAAGAGAATGTTTATTCTCAGGATAAGACCAGGCCCCTGCAGCCCCATCAGTGCGCAGTGAGATGTACACAAATGCAAGCATCTCTCAGCCAGCAGTCCTCTCTCAACCAGCTCCTGGTGGGCTGGGCTCACTCTCTTCAAGGCCTCCACTCTGGTGGTCCAAGCCTGGCCCCTAGGGGTCCTCAGAGAGACCCACCTTGCAGAGAGACCCACCTTGTATTTATTTCAGGGTTTCCAGAGAAACCACCGAGTGGGCTGAGTGCCCTCCCCCAAGGCCTCAAAACTTCAAGCCTGACTTGCTCCCCAGGGTTTTGCCACATGAGCCATGGGGGTTGCTATCTTGGCTCCAAAGTTCAGCTCAGCAGAGAGATAACTGGCCCAAAAGTTGAATTTGGGATGGAAATGACACCAGTGACTCTGCTCCTGGACTCTGGCCCCAGCTGACCCCTCTGCAACCAGGCAGGCCTAGGGGCCTCCCCTGTGATGGAGCCCTGTTTTCTAGATTAGTTGCCCGTCTCTGTGCCCCCTTCTTCAAACTTGGCCGAGAGAAAGGCTCCCCTGCAGCCTCAGGCCATCTTCCAGGGCTCAGAGTCACCCCAGTGTAACTCTGCCACCAATAAGGGGAACTTTTACATTGTCATGCAAGGCCTTGTCCTTCCTTATTGTCAATTCTAGAACAGAAAGTTGGCTGCATCTTTGCATAAGCAAAAGGCACATTACAATGCATTTCCCCAAACAGAGAGCCCTTGGCCTCTCTCTACACAGAGAAGGGCTGCGGCTTTGAACATTTTCCCCTAAGGTTTAAGATTCCAGGATCAATTTCTCAGACAGGACTCAAGGACATTGTCCCAGGGCTTCCCCTCCACCTGCAGTCTGGGCAGAGAAGAGCAGCTTCTGCCCAGTACACAAGTCTTGGGGATTTCCTCAGCCCTGGCTTCTAAGCAAGGCAGGAGGAGAGTTGGCTGGTGTGGTGGAGAAGACACCTAGCTGGGAGCCCCTGTCATTACAGGGCATCACAGGCCTTTGCTGGGTCACACATTTTACCATTTCCTATTGTTCCACATACTCCAAAGTGATTCATTCATTTATTCATCCAACTACTATTATTCATAGCACCTCCTCTGGGCTACATACTGTTGGGAACAGTTGTGGTATAGGAGGCATAGCAATGAAAAGGCCCTGAGGTAGGGAGATAAGGAAAGACTCCCTATGCTGGGAGGAGCCTAGAAGAGGCAGCAGGGCCACTCCTCCTGGCCTCAAGGTCAGGCCAAGGAGCTTCAATTTTTTTTCCAAGTGCAGTGGGAAGGCCTTGGGTAGTTTCGGTAAGGGACCAACTACCTTCCTACTTGGAAACATATTTATTACTATGACTTTATTTTTTAAATTTATTTTCTCAAATGTTCTTCAGATATCTAAAGAATTTGAGAGCTGGAAAGGGAGTGTGGGAATTCCAGGCATGAGCCATTGCACAAGCATCAGACAAGGGCAGACAGGCCTTGGAAGAAAGCCGACCTAGCTGTTGGGAGTGAGGTGTCCGCGGAGGAAAGCAGCTGAAATGGAGTGTGGAGAAGCCAGCTGGGGCCACCTTGGAGAGGGCCCTACATGCCAGACTGAGGCACTGGGGAGCCATTGAGGGTTTTAGGCAGAGGAAGGAGAAGGTCAGATCTGCTCTGAGTGGTAACCTTAGGGAAGAGTGGTGTTGGGAAGAGGAGGGAGGAACAGGACACAAGGCAAGAAGTCACTGGGGAGTCCCTGCCACCTGTCTCCTCTGAGAGATGAGGTAGGAAGGGTTAGAGGAGGAGGAAGAAAGGATTGGAGGCTTCCTTCTGTCTTCTGTTGCTCTTTTTGCCCCATCTGTCAGCTCTCTGCTTGGCAGAAATGTAGCTGTGTCCCTGTTAAGGATGTGAGCGTTTCACTGGGAATTTTGCGAATTATTCCCAGAGGTCCCCATGCTTGGGTGGGCTCTGCAGGGTGCTGGCCAGGGCTGAGGAAGTCTGACTTCCTCAGCCCTGGCTTCTAAGCTGTATCTGAGTAGCATTCCATGAGGAGTAGGAACATCTAGGGACTCGGGGCTATGGCACTTTCATAGCCTCCTGAAAAGTAGGTGAAGCCTTAGGCTGGGCATGGGGGCACAGGTGGTGGCTTCAGGCCAGCAGTGGAGGACAAGTATCTCACTTACCTATGCCTGAATGAACCCTGCATTCCAGCCAGTTCTGCTCTTCACATATCTGAATAGGGGGATTGGGAGGCCAGGCAGTAGCAGGACCCTGAGCCCCTGTTTGTGCCTTGGTCTCCAGGCCACTGTGCTCCATGGGGTTCTCACCCACTGGGAGGAGGCTGCTGAGATCTGCCCTTTGAAGGGCATGCTATGCCCAGGCGAGGTCTCCTGAACAGGCTTCCAGTGGGTCCCACCTACCCAGGTTGAAGGGAGGGAACTCAGCAACCACCAAGAGGTCTCATTGCAGATAGCAAGACTGCACATAGCCCTGCTCAGAGCCTTTTCTGAGCTAGTAAACCCATGGAGAAGGGACAGAGGCTTCTTAGGGTGAAGAGAATGAAAGGTGCACCTCAGTCAAAGGGCAGAGGGCCGAGGGAGTCCCTGCAGGCAGGTCTTGGCTGTGTGTCTTGCAGTGGCCTGGCCTCCTCCTTTCTGGCTGTCACTGGGAACATTGCCAGGCATGCCCACTCCAACTCCATATCAGCCTGAGACAGCCGAGTGGATTTCCAAGTTGTCCGAGGCTTCTGGAGGCCAGAATTGAGGACTCCCAGCCCAGCAGGTGGGAGTCTCCCCAGTTCTGGGGGCCCACACTTAGCGGTCTGACACCCTGGGTTTCTGGCCACCTCATCTCCTATTCCCAGCACCAAGTGGGCCTGGAAGTAGCTCTGACACAGCCCTTCTGTCTCATGGAACTTGGTGCTGAGCAGTAGGATTTCTAGGATAACTGGTCACATCCTGCTGCAAATCAGGAAGCAGGCTCAGGCCAGATTAATATCCAAGGACACAAGGCTACCTCCTGGGGATGAGAGCAGGGACAGGGGAACTAGAGAATCCTATGCCCTGATGGGCAGGGAACCCAGACAGACACGGGCCCTGAATCTTCTCCCTTCTCCCTCTGTCCTTCCCAGAACCTCAGATTTCCCAGTGCTCAGCTGGGCTGCCAACCCCATCCCTTCTCCAGTTTCCTGTCCACTGGAGTGTGGGACCATGGGATTCTGACCACAGACTCAGAATATCACTTAGGAGGCTGAGTGACCTTGAGATCTACTCCAGACTAGGCCCACACTTGGCTTCCCTGGAGACCCTGGGAAGAATCTCTCTCTCTCTTTCTCTCCCAACTCCATACAGAACAAAGATGGGCTATCTCCATTTTCAAGCAAAAGGTACAGGGGTAGGCAGGACTCAGGGTGTCCCAGGACTGTGTGGGAGGTAGTCACATATTCCCATTCCAATCCACATCACTCTTTATATCTGTCCCTTCTCTCTACTTATCCCTGTATCTGAATCCTACATTCCCACATCTTCCCTTCACTCTACTTTCCATTAATAATCCAGAGTAATCTTTGCAAATATAATGTTATTATCTTTCCCTCCAAGCCTCCTATTCCTTGATTGCTCTTTGAGAAGATTAGAATCATCCTGACCCATGTGATCTGGCCTTAATGCCCCTCTCCCACCTTTTCCTTCTACCTCCCCTTGTCCCAATCTATTCTATGCCTAGAACATGCCTCATTGCTTCTGACCCCAGGATGTTTGCACATGCTGTTTTCCTGCTTCATTGTGCTAATTTGTTCTCTCTTTTAGGTCTCACAACATGCCACATTTTTAGGTAACCCCTGACTCCCCTAGGAGGATTCTACAATAATATGAGAATATGGGAATATGAAGTTCTTCAACTTTCCTTCAAAACCCCCATGAACATCATCATGATTATGGAGCTGGTCAGATTGCTTCTGAGTGTCCTTCTCTACCTACCCGCAGGAGGTCCAGTTCCATACTAGTTCTACTGAATCCTGAGAGCTAATAAATGGTGAATCCAACAGCTCTCTGCTGGGTGCCTGCCTGGGGCCATGGGGAATGAGAGGGCAGGCCAGAAATGCCTGGGTGAATCCAGGCCCAGGGTATGGTCAGCTTATTTTGAGAAGTCCCATTGAGGACCTAATCCTCTTAGGTTCTCTCTGCCTGGGGACTTCATATGCATGACAGGGTCAATGCCTACCCACACAGGCTCAAATATGGGGAAAAAATGTAGCTTTCTTCAGTTTTAATGTCTGATGTTGCCCTCAACCCTGGCAATTCTAGGATAGAAGGAAGAATGTCTCCTGGTCCATGAAAAGTAACTCAGGCCCTTAATATTTAAAAGTACTTGGAGGGATGGGTAAAGTAGTGCACACATATAATCCCAGTGACTGGGGAGACTGAGGTGGGAGGATTACAAATTTGAGACCAACCTCAACAACTTAATGAGACCTTGCCTCAAAATAAAAACTAAAAGGGCTGGGCATGTAGCTCAGTGGCAAAGCACCCCTGGGTTCAATCCCTAGGACCACAAAGTAAAAAATAAGAATAGAAAGTAAAAGCCTTTGGAGGAATGTCATAAGGTCAAAGTTAAGCTCTGTGTCAGTCCACTTCCCATTTGCTTTGACAAAATACCTGAAATAACCAACTTTTAAGGAGGAAAGATTTATTTTGGCTCATGGTTTCAGAGGTTTCAGTCCATGGGCACTTGGCCCCCATTTCTTTGGGCAGAGCATCATTTGGGGAGCTTGCAGAACAGAGCTGCTCAACTCATGGCAACTGGGAAGCAGCAAGAGAAAGAGAGAGAAACAGACAGACACAGGAAGGAGCTGGGGTCCCAATATGCCCTTCAAAGTTAAGCCCCCAATGACCTAACTTCCTCCCACTAGGCCCCACCTCCTGAAGGTTCTACCACCTCCCAATGGCACCAGAGGCTGGTGACCAAGCTTTAGCACATGGGCCTCAGGAAGAAATTTAAGATTTAAAGTATAACAGGTTTTGATTCAGGGCTTGCCTTAGTATACAAGAATAACAAAACACCACAGACTAGGTCACTTAAATAACAGGTGTTTATGTCTTACAGTTCTGGAGACTGGGGATTCCAAGATTGAGGTTGCCAGCCAATTTGGTTTCCTGTGGGAGGACCCTTTTCTTGGTTTGCTGATGGCCACTGTCTGCTGTGTTCTTACATGGAGGGGCTTGGGGAACTGACAAGAAGCAAGCTCTCTGATATCTCTTCTCGCAGGGTGTTAATCCCATAATGAGGACTCCACCTTCATGACCTGACTCTACTTACCTCCCCAATACCTTCAAATCTATCGCATTGGGGGTAAGAACTTCAACATATGAAGTGTGGGGGACACTTGTCTCCTGACCCTGCTCTCTTTGGGTGGGAGCGTGTGCATGACTTGGCAGCCTCCACAGGTACACATCTGCCCCACTGTGCTCTTGCCTCACAGTGGCCCTAGAGACTAAGGACCTGCCCTTGGTGTGGAAGGGGTTGGTCTTCTGCAGCTGCCATACCAGCAGGTCTGCCTTCCCCACCTGTAGACCAGCACTCCCTGGCTTTCCTCTGAAACCTGTTGGTGGCTCCAGCACCAGGTAAGCAGCAAGCCAGACCCTGAGCTATCCTTCCCATGCATTTCTGGGTACAGGGAACCCCACACATCTGTTCCACATAGCTGGGGTCACTCTCTCATTTGTGCTTATGACTGAAACATGTTCAGCTTCCATCTGGGCTCTCTGAAGCCACCTCCCATTGATATGGACCTGTCCCCTCTCAGAACTTGGACAGCAGCTGGGTTCAAAAGCTGTCTCCTTTTCCTTCCTTCTTGACTTCTTGACAGGTTGTTCTGCATTCTCGCTGCCCCCACTTCCAACTTGAGATGGGACCATGGAGGGCTGGAGTGGAAGGAATGAGGGGAAACCCAGCCACTCTCTGTCCTCCCTCTTGCCCCTTCCAGCTGCCACAGGACGTTCTCTGGCTTTGGTGGTTCCTGTACCATGAACACTCTGAGTCCAGTTGGCCCGGATTTGCTCATCATAGATAAAGCTATTCTTTGAAAATTTAGAAAACTCCTTTCTCTTTTAAGAAAAACTGACTTTTAAGGCTAAAACTAGACTTTAAAAACTAGTTAGAGCCTCAAAACTAAGCAAAGACATCTGTGGTTTAGGGGGTGTGTACCCTGCCCTCAGGACCTCATGGGGAACTGAAGGGCAATATGGTTTACCAGCAGTGAAAAATACACAGTTTCAGTCTTTGCAAACAGCATTCCATTGTATGTGGGTGAAAATTGAATCCTTACAACAGCTTTGTGAGATGGAGACTGTTATTATGATTTTAGGGGAAGCCAGCAGGCAATGGGTGAGTAGGCAAGGCCTTCAGAGGATGTGAAGGTCCTCCCTAGGGCCTTCACCTTGTCGACTGCATGTGATGAGGCAGGCACCTGGGCATCTGGTGATGGCCCATAGAACACAACATCCCTCCTGCCCAGGGGACAAGCACAGGGAACTCAAGTCAAGCCCACAACAGTGAGTACCAGTGACCATGTGATCCACACTCCTGCAGGTCTGATCAGTCACCCCTTCCCAGAGAAAAGGAAGGTGAAGACGGGTTATAACCAAATTATAACCAGAAGTAGAAAGTCTGCACGCAGGAAGTTCCTGGGAGGGGCTGCGTGTTGGGTGAGATGTGGCATCATCTGGGCCCAGCCAGCTTGTTAACTCTGCACTCCAATTGGTTCCATTTTTATCCACAGCAGCTCTGACAGCAGCCATCAGACTCCTGGTCTCACAGGCCTAGTGTGCCTCCCCACCTCATCCATCATGATCTGATTTTCTTTGTTAACTCTCAGATTCCCCAAGGTATCTTCCTACCGTGTATAGGTAGGAATTACTGTTGCTCACATAGAGATTCTAAAATTTGGGGTGTAGACCATGTTCATCATAGGCCTGAGATGTCACTGGGCTCTGGGAGGTGCATCTGCACCATGCCTCTCCACTCAGTGATGGCACCAGTAGATTTATTATTCTTTTAACAAGTATTTCTTGAGTGCCTGCCATGTGTTACTCTGTCCTGGGGCCTGGGCACATGAGGAGAGAAAATGCAGATTGTGAAATAGCTCATAGTCTACTGATAGAGGGATCAGAAAGTAACAGACCACCAATGCTCCACAGGAGCAGGTCAGACCTAGAAAGGCCCTTCCAGGAGGAAGTGACTCCTGGATTAGCCTCAAGGGGGAACAGGGTTTAGTCGACCAACGAAGGAAGTGACAGTGAGGGGACTGTTCCAGGTAGGATCTTGAGTGTGTGTGGTAGGAAGGTGGGGATGGTGTTAGTGGGAAGGGAGCCTCTAACCCTTAGAGCCCAGGGTTAACCTGACCTGTGTTTCCAAAAGGTCATACTAGCTGCACTGGGAGCTTGGGAACTCATTTCCTTTTTTGTTCCATGAACCCTTTTGACATCAGGAGAAGCCCATGGGCACCTGCTCAGAATAATGTTTTTAAATACAAAAAAATAAAATACATAAGAGTAGTGGTAGAGTGCCTTTTAGCATTCACAAGTCCCTGGGTTTGATTTCTCGCCCTGCCCTCCCCCCACTCAGAGAGAGAGAGAGAATGAAATAGTGATGAAATTAGCACAGTTCTCAAAACAGAACAAGGAAAGCACATTTATGAAATTTCAATAACTATATTTATTAACTCATTAAAGTAGATCTGGTGGTAGGTCTCAAATGATCCCCATTTCCAAGTACGGTCATGTGTCAGCATCTGCAGAGATTGATTCCTGAACCCTCTTAGATGCTCAAGTTCTTTACATAAAATGGCACAGTGTTTGTGCAGAATCTACCCACATCCTCCTATATACTTTAAATCATCTCTAGAAGGCTTATAATACCTAACATGATGTAAATGCCATATAAGTAGTTGTTAGTCTGTAGTGTTTAGGAAATAATGACAAGGGGAGAAGAATCTGCTGTACCTATTTAGCAACTTTTTTTCACAGATAGTTTTGATCCATGGTTGGTTGAATGCATGTATGTGGAACCTGTGGACATGGAATACAGTGCTGATTGTAGCAATGTGCATAGGTAATATTTCATCACCAGCAGTGATCACTGTGGAGAGGTACTGCCCATGCTGCTGGTGTTTCTTGCCTATTTTCATTCTTAAAGGAAAAGCTGGGTTTCAGTTGGAGGCTGTGTCAAATATGGAGGTGAGTTTCTTGGTCCAAGTTCATGCTCCAGGTGAAAAACTCCTGGGCGGGCAGGTGAGGGTCTCTTCAGAGACAGCTATGATAATCCAGGCTGGTGGTGCTGGCTGTAAGGGTGGGGTAGAGTGGAGGCAGGAAGTGGAGGGATCAATCAAGATGTGGTTCAGAGTGGATGATGATATCTGTGTAAAGCACAGAAAGAATGAGTGCGGCAAGGTACCCTGGTTCCCACCCAGGTACTGATTGAGTCATGATGCCATTTACAAAACAAGAACTGGTCTTTGGGCACATGGTTCCTGCTGATGCCTCCCTGGTTTTCTTTCAGGTCAATGAAATCTATCATGATGAGTCCTTGGGGGCCCACATCAATGTTGTCCTGGTGCGAATTATCCTGCTGAGCTATGGGAAGGTGAGTGAGTACTGTGAGCCAGGTCCTGCCTACTGGATACACCAGTTTCTGCTCTCTTAGAGTGAATGGGGCTGGAGAGTGATACATGGCCCTTCTTTGAGAATGTTTGCTCAAACTGCCCTGTCTCTCCTCAAACTGCAAGAGACAAGAAATTTGTGAGCCATCTGTACATCCCTGTTTCCTTATACCTTGACTCCTGGTTTTAAAATGCCTATTTTATTATTATTTAGCATAGTGAGGCCAACAGATCAGAAGACGCCTGCCATTGAAAAGATAGTTGTTACAGACCTCAAGAGGTGGGGCATGCTGAACCCTGGGTGGGCCACCTTGGAAAGCACCAGGTGGGCCACAGGGCAGAGGAAGTCAAGGAAAACTGGCAAGAGATTTTGTTCTGGTCTCTGTAGGAAAGATCGAGGGAGGTTGGGTAAAGCTTAAGAGTGTCCAGTTTGAAGAATTATAGAAGACTCTGGAGCATAAGAGCTATAACAAGTTGTCTAATACCTGGCCCTGGGGTGATTAGGACACGTGGATAGTAACCCTGAATGTAGAGTCTGATAAAGGAAGTGGTCAGGGGTATGGGCTCTGGATCAATTGATTTTCACATGAAAGATGCACTTGAGTTGTTTACTATTTCTAGGAGTTGCCAGTCCTAGAAGGAACTGTCCCTTCAGGGTTAGCAGTACCACAGATGTCTAAGCATCAAAAATTATGGTTTTTACATGTCTCACTTTGACTCCTGATTGTGCCTAAAATATGTGCTGTCCTCTCCTTGTGCCCTGTATCTTTTCCTCTAGCCGAGCCCTCTTGCCCTACCCACCTCCTCTTGTATCAAACTTGGAACCATCTTTTTTTAGCAGCATGCATGGGTCCCTGAGGGATAGTGACCTGAGACAGAAGCCAGGAGAATGCTGTGCAGAGAAGATGATGAGAAACGGTGGGAGGGACCCTCTGGCTCAACCAGTGTGGACTGCACTTTGCATGTGTTACAAGGCAGGTGGAGAGGTGCACACTGTGTCAGTCCCCATTTACGGTAAGGACACTGGTGCTTAGTGTGAGTCAACTGACACACAGGTGAGCGGCAAATGCCATCCATCTCCTCAGAAGATGGGTTTTTCACTCAAGCAGCCAAATTCTAGAGTTCATGGTCTAACTCAGTGTGTGGAAAAGTCACTTGCAATATTAGATAAAATGCACTAGGTGTGGGAATATAAAGAGTTAACACTTCTGCTTAAAGACAGAACTTCAACCCCCCCCCAAATAAAATCAAACTACATACAACTTACATGGCACACAGTGTAAAATTCAGGGTAATGAAGGGCTCATGTGGCAGATTGAATCCCAGAGTCGACCTCAGGCCTGCTCTTACATCTTCAAAACTTGTCACTCCCAAAGAACTGAAGGCAGTCACGGGGGGATACTAGTTATGGATCTTTATGCACACCAAGAGAACATAAAATATTTCAAAACAAACCCTTATAACAAAGAAGAAATTGTTGAAGACCTAACTGCAGAAGTGTTTAATGCCCTTCGGATCTTTTAACAGATTCCATGTTAAAAGACAGAATGATATCATGAATAAAGCAAAATCAGTAATTATGCCATCTTTTGCCTTGCCCTACAGAAGGAAGATATGTCTGCCTTTTGTGGAATCATGGAACACTTAAAAATCACAGAAATATTTAGATCATAAAGAAAATTGAACTAGTGATTTTTCTACAGCAAAACTGTTCAGGTTTGACTAAATGCCCCATATCCAATGGAGCGGGGGAAGGCGAAGATAGGAGAGAATTTATAAACCTAAGCAATATAATCCAGTTGGAAATGTTTTTTAAACTTACTAGGAGGGAGAACTGCAATTTTAGAACTGCAATTGCATACAGTTTAGAAAACTAATAAAAACAGGAGTACTACATACCAAAAGGGAAGTGACTAAAGCTGTATTCAGAGGCAAATTCATAGTGTTTTCCAAAGTCACACATGAGAGAGTGAAAATGTTATCTCTGCATTTAACTCAAATTAGAACAAATTTCAACAACAACAAAATCAAAAATCTTAGGAAAGCAAAAATAAGAAAATAGTTCAGAAACAGCAGAAATCAATAAATTAGAAAACAGAAATAAAAGCAGCAATCAAGAAGAGAATTTGGGCAAAATTTAACTTCTGGTATATTTAATCTAGAAAAAAAGGGAAGAGATGCAAACTAAAAGATCAGAAGGGATGTATATACAGCTGGTCCCCCACATCTGTGGGTTTGGCATCCACAGATTCAACTAAGCCTCCAATTGAAAATATTTTTTAAAAGTTGGGTCCGTACTAAAAAATGTACAGATCTTTTGCCTCGTCATTATTCCCTAAACCAATACAGTATAACAACTATTTATATGGCAATTGTGTTGTATTGGATTTTATAAGTAATCTAGAGATGATTTACAGTATATAGGTGTGTAGGTTATATGCAAATACTCTGTCATTTATATAAGGGACTTGAGCATTTGAGAATTTTGGTGTCCTTGGGGATCCTGAAACCAGTCTCTGTGTATATCAGGGGACACTGGTAACCTGGGATGACTGTAACCTACAAAATGCTTCATCTGGAAGAAGAGAGAGCACTCAGGGCCTGATATCAGCCCCACTAGGAAGCTGTTGAAAGATTCTCATGTCCAACCCTATGTACATCTTTCGGTTGTCCCCTGGGAGTCTCCCCCTGCCTCCGACTCAGCATGCTCCCTCTTTTCTGTTCTCCCCATGTATCCCTCTCTCCAGGCTGAGTCATTCCAGCATTTCTGTTCCTAGCTGGTGTCTTAGGAATTTTCAGGTCTTTGGCATGATGGAAGGGCATATTTACATCCTCATTCAGAAGTTTCTGAAAATGGGAAAACAGGTCCATACTTGGTCTTGACATGCTACTTTTGACAGCTTTGGGTGTAGGAGCAATATTGGGTAAAAAAAAAAAGAATTAGGTGAATTTCAGAATATATGAATTTATATGATATTTGTATTTTCTTGCTGAATAATTCCTTGCAGATGAATAAGATTGTGTTGGCAAAAAAGAGGTGATCTGACCTTCTATATAGAAGGAATTTGAAGATAATTTTGAAAATGGTGAAGGACGTGAATTTCCTCCGTGGTCGTGACATTTGTGCTTGTGCATCCTGGAGAGGCAGGGGAGACAAACCATCTTGTGGCTTGTGGCTTATTTTCCCACCTGGTTGCTTCCATATTGGTTAAAAGAAAAAACTTGGAAATTGTGTAGGGTTTGTTCCTTACTGGATTCCAGGGATATGTGTCAGGGACCTGGAGATCCTGGGAAAACTGAGAATTTCCTGGGGGAGATGTGAATATTTCAAATTTGACTCTACAAAATGTAGAACACATCCAAAATCCCACAACCATGAAGGGAAGTTATCTTAAAATCACCCCTACATAGAGAGTCAGATCATTTCTTTTTGCCAAAGCAGTCTTATTTAATGTAAGAAATTATTAAAAAGGGTAATACAATAGTATATAAACTTACATAATATTCTGAAATCCACTGAGTTCAATTTTTTTGTAGTCAGTGTGACCCAAACACTCAAAAGCTGCTGTTGGTACTATGCCCACAACATCTCCACACCTGTCTCACTTCTAAAAATAGATATAAAAATCCTAAGGCATTAAGAGTTTAATTGAATAATGCACAAGGAGAAAATCCACCATGATGAAATGTGGTTTATTCTATAAATGTGGAGATAGTTTAATATCAGGAACTTTATTTATATAATTTGTTGCATCAATATGCTAATGTCAATTTTATGTATGCTTTTTGAAGGGCTTCTATGGGGTAATTATGAACACAGTCCCTGTCCTCAGAGGACTGCTTCCAGAAGGGAGATATAGATAAGGAAACAACTGTAACAGAGAAGTTCAGGACTCGGTGGAAGAAATCTGGGGCAGACAATCCTTACTTACAAGATCAGGGAAAGCTACCAGAAGATGTGATGTTTCAGCTGAAGACTAATGATGGATTCCCATGTGAAAGGGGAAAGACCCAGTGTAGGGACGTTGTGAGTTCCAACACTGGAACAGGACAGAGAGCAGCATGTGCTGCAGAAACAGAGTAGCAGAGTGTGGAGGGAAGATGAAGATGGGAACAGCAGACACTGATGCTGAAGAAGCCAGGAGCAGATTACAGGGGTCATGTACCTCCTGCCAGGGAGTTTGGCTTTCATATGAGGGAAGTTTTAAACCGAGTGACATGATTTCATCTTCATTTCTAAGAAGACCCTTGGAGTTCTGTAAGTGGTACTGCCTGATGGAAGCAGTGGCTTAGGAGGAGGCCATTGCCATCAAAGGGGAAGTTGATGGCACTGTGATGTGCCATCCTTGCCAGAGACCAAATCAACAGGGCTGCCTGATTTTGGATTTGAACCTTTAAAACTATAAAGTTAGATTCCTCAGATATTTTTTTTCTTTTTTAATAGTTATTTAATTTTGATTCATTGAACACAAATGGAGTACAGCTATTGTTTCTCCGGTTGTACACAAAGTAGAGTCACACCATCTGTGAATTCATACATGTACACACTCAGATATTTTTTATAGTGACACAAAGCTGACTAAAATGCATGCCCAACATGGAGGACACAAGAAGAGAAGCTGGAATGGGAAGAAATTGGAGAACACAGCAGAGAAACTGATGAGTTCAGTTGAGAGGTGCCATGATGGAGGTGCCTGTTGCCATCTAGTGAAGATGGCCATGAAGAGGTCAGCACATGGGTCTGGAACCCTTTGGGGCAATCTGGACCCTGGAGATAATAGATTAGAACTATTTGCACAGAGGAGCTTGTTGAGTGATGGGACAGCTAATAAGAGACCCTAGGGACTCCCTTGAGATGACAAAGATAGACTGGCAGAGCAAGGAGGTGACTGGCAGCTGAGAGAGTGTCTTGTTTTCAAAAATTTGAGAAAACTAGTAACAGATGGTAACATGACAATCAAAATTTTATTTAAAGGTGGAAAAAGAAGCACATTTGGTTAAAAGCATTCTGCACAGCTGATTTTTGGATGTGAATAGATGTTTACAAAGGAAAATAGAAGGGTTGAATGATGTTTGCAAAACAAAGGAAAACAGGTATTCCTGACAGCAACAACTCCCAGAGACCTTGCTGTGGGAATGTGCATAGTGAATCTCCAAGAGATGGATTGGTACACATCATTTCTCAAACCAGTTTCTCAGTGGGACCCTTTTCCTCATGTAATCGACATTCTTCAGAACTTGCTTTAGGAAATTGTGCCTTGGTGGCAGTGGCAGTGACAGTACCATTGGAAATATTAACATGTGACTGTGGTTCTAGAAATTCTAGACAGTTTTATATGACATGAAACAAATGGTTGGAAAGAGCAGACAAAACTATATTATAATTGCTGGTTGCTGTTAACAGTATGCCAAGAAAGCCCAAAAGAATCCATTGTAAAACTTACAGAGTAAATAAAAGAGTTTAGTGATATGGCCAAATACAGTCACGCATCACTTAAGGATGGACACATTCTGAGTAATGTGTTGCTAGGTGATTTTGTTGTTGTGCAAACATCATAGTCCACTTACACAATTCAGATGACCATGACATCACGAGGCAATATAATCTCATGGGATCACCATGGTATATGTGATCCATCATTAGTCTGTGGTGCTTGACTCTATTAGATAATTGTGCAAAAAACAATAACTTCTACACGAACAAACAGCACCTTGCTAACAAGAATAATAGGAAGAGAAAAGTTCTCTGTACCAAAGTAATGAGAAATGCAAAATACCTAGAATAGTGCCAGCAAGACAGATAAAGGACCTATAGAAAGAAAATTGCACATTGTTTATGATAAGAAAAAGTGAAAATAAATGAAGGGACACATGCTGCTCTTCTGGGAAGACTGGATACAGTAGAGAGGTTGATTTTTCTCAGATGAATAATTGGAAATTTGATGAGGTTGATTTTTCTCAGATGAATAATTGGAAATTTGATGAAATGATTCTGAGGTTCATTTAGAAACATGATAGTCAAGAATGACTGAGAAAGCCTTGAAAGCCAAGCAAATGAAGACTTACTTCAGAAATCTCATAAAGTCAAAATAATTCAAATAATACTGTATTTGCATAAACATGAACAGACAGATCTGTTGAATAAACTAGATAGCTGAAAATATTCCTCCTATACACAACTTCTGATAAATAAAAGTGGAATAGTTATTAAGTTGTAAATAAGTTAATGTGATAATAGTAAATGTAATTAATAGTAAAATTAATTATGTTATGGTAAATATAAGCCAATATAACATTCTGCTATTTAAATCACATGAATCAAGAAGAAAATGTCAAGGGCTGTCTATGCACAAACCCAGTAGATGGAACTGGAAAGGGAAGGACAAATGTACCTGAATAGTTAAAATATAAAACTTTTGTCAAAAAATGCAACTCAAAGGCAAATAAGTTCAGAAAAACTACAGTGACAGAGATATCCCAATATATGAAGAATTTTTATAAATCACAGCAAAAAATTGGCAAAGGAGGTAAGCAGTTAGTTAATAGAAGAAAAATACAAATGACTGGGAAAAAAACCTCTACTATTGGGCAATATAGGTTAAATCTTGTTTGCATTCAGAAATAAGGCCATGACAGGTGACATGTTCCTAAAACCTGGTCATAGTTGTGATACTGTTTTGGGAGAGAATAATATAGATGAATGAACAAACTTCTATCAGAAAAGCGCCCATTTATTCACCCAAACGAGGAGAACTCCCCTTTGTATTCTTAAGAGCAATTGGTGCTTTAAAAATGCTTCATTCCTTATTTCTATGATAATAATAAAGTTAGATTTTTTTCTATTAGAGTTTTTTTTCCAGTCATTTCTATTTTTCTTCTATCAAGATCTAAATTATAGGAGGGGCATCACCCCTGGCTGTTGGCTCTGGTTCATGTAGGCAAATGCTGTTCTGAGCCACAGGGAGCAGTGTCTGGGAGAGGAGGGACCATCCACCCACCTGGGGCCATCAAGATGACATGGGAAAGGGACAATTTGTGGAAAGCAACTGCCAGGACTACCTACCTCTAATCTATATTAGAGATCAATACATCTGTAAAATATATTTTAAATGAATTATTTAGAAAAGACTAATATGTCAAATTCCAAAATATTAAAAAGGACTCCCAGACCTGGTTTTTATGATTAAATTCCATAAATTTCATAATAAACTCGTTCCATGCAATTGCTTATAGAAGTTTCTAGTTTCTGTATTTATCTCATGTGGATGGTTTCTGTGTCCACTGAACACAGACTCCACTTTGCACAGCTGGGTGGGGGAGTGAGGCCCTGTGTCCTGTCTCTGAGGAGCGGAGGAGAAGTATCCTGGGAGCCCCCAGAGCATCTAGCCAACCCAGAAGTCCAGGTGTCCTGAGTGACTGCTCCCCCTGTTCAACCCTGGGGATATTCATGAACCAAGAGTAGTACAGGAGCTCCATGTCAGGTCAGCAAAGCAATAAAGAAGATTCAGGCCCGAGAAAAAATAGGATGAAGTGGGGGCAGACTTGGTGGTGACCAAGCAGATGACCCCTTAGCCGAGATCTGCTGGGGGTGAAGCTCAGCATCCACACACATGGAGAGAATGGACTTTGCTTGTTCAGTAAAGGAAAAGAGAAGCCAGAGCGTCTAGTTGGAACTCTGGGGATGGAGTTTGACTCACAGTGAAGATGAATTCTGATGAGGTGCTCTGTGAGGGACCTCAGGTTTCCAATTGAAGAATGAGGCCCCTGTCTCTAAAAGAATTTAATAATGATGAAACCCAAGTCATGGTAGCCAGAAGGGCTTGAGTGGTGCCCACCATGATCAGGGTAGACTCAGTGGAGGTGTGGGGAGGCTAAAAGATCATGACATAGTCTTGGGTAGAAAGTGGCTCAGGTAATCAGATTCTGCTGTTCATTTCTAATTGTGAAGGAAATAGACCAACTCCCTGGCCTTCCACTTCCTTCCCTCACCTGTCCCCAGGTCCCACCAGGCTCTAGTAGGCATAAAATTGGTAGCACTTATGTGAGTGACATGTTGTTTATCTTCCAGCTTATGAGAAGCCTCTGAGTTATCTCAAGTTTTTCCTAAAACAGCATTTTTCTCCATTTCTTAAAAAAAAAAGGCAGAAGAAAAGAGATTATCTTATTTTATACAATATGCCATCAGCCAGGGAGCAGAGCATCGGCAAAACTAGAGGGTTGCATAGCAACTGGCTTTTCAATTGATTTTTTGAGAAGGTACCAAAGCTACTCAACTGTTCTCATTTTAAATATTTCCTAGGATGATGAAAATCAAAGCAAATGGAAATCAGAGACTTGGGGACAATCAGAAAGACATAAGGTGTCTTGTCATGAAAGGAAAGGTCAGGACAAAGTATGGAATCCTTGTTGGAATTTTTCAGCATTCAAGGTGAAAGTTCTGACCGTGAGTCTTAGTGGATGGCAAGAGAAGAGAGGTGCTCTGGGGAAAGGGGTTGGTATGCCACTATGCTCTCCCTGTGTGTCCCAGGACATCACCTCCTTGCAGAGCAGGAGATTGAGAGCTTCCCAGGCATGAGTGGGAAGGCCAGAGATAAGAGGGTGTGAGGAGGAGATGCACACAGCTCTGAGACAGGAACCCTTGAGGGTCGCATGTACTCCAGACTCCAGAGAGACAGCCCCCTGGCGTCCCAAGCATCTGGGTTCTAACCTCCAACCTGATGGAGACAAAGCACAGCAGTCTGTGACCCATATTCTGATCCAGATGTCCCTGGGTTCACAGAAGGGTGAGGAGGCTTTGGGGCCAGACACCACCCTTGGGAGGTATTCAGTCTAAAATTCTGTAGATTGACTAATTTGTAAACAATGGAAATTATTATTCACAGTTCTGGAGGCCAGGGAGGCCAAAATCAAGGTGCCAGCATGTGAGTGTCTGTGAGCCTGTTCCTTATAGATGGTGTCTTCTATCCTCACTTTGCAAATGGGGCGTACTAGCTCTCTCAGACCATTTATAAGGGCACTTGCCCTATTCATGGAGGCTGTATCCTCATGACCTAATGATCTCCCAAAGTCCCTCCCCACTTTTGTTTTGTTTTTGGTGGGGGGGATTAACCACTGAGCCACACACCAGCCCTTTTTATATTTTATTTAGAGAGAGGGTCTCACTGAGTTGCTTAGCCTCACTAAGTTGCTGAGACTGGTTTTGAATTTGTGATCCTCCTGCCTCAGCGTCCCAAGCCTCTGGAATTACAGTCTTATGTCACCATGCCCAGTAAAGTTTCCCTTCATAATATTATTGCATTGGAAGTTAGGCTTCAGCATATGAATTTTGAGGGGATATACACATCCAGACCATATCAAGAGGCCTCCTCCTACTGGCTCCCTCCATCCTGCCATGGCTCCTCCCTGGGAAGATTTGTGCTGAGAACACTGTCCTGGTAGTTTGACTTTCTCTAGGAATAGCTTCCCAGGCTTCTGGGAAGAGAGCTGGAAACAAAATGCTTTGACGATATAGGAGTGTCAGCACATAAGCCAGGGGCACTCCTTCCTGTCCTCATTCTTCTTGCAGTTCCAAGAGGCCTGGAATGTTGAATTTTGAGCTCTCTACACTGCCTTGCAATTCAGAGCTGGTGGCAGAAGACCCCTGACCTCAAGGGAGCCCACACTGCAGTCAGCAGGCAGAACACAGGACGTGTTCATAGAGCAAGGACTGTGGGGCCTTGCCCCTGGCATTAATTCTGGCCTCAGGGATACCTGTGGGACTTTCAGCAAGTTATTTAACATCATGGAGCCTCAGTTTCTCCATTAAGAGGAGGTCTATAGAACCCCAGCACATAACAGCAGGGACAACAATAAAAGGGTATTCCCGCAGACTACTGTTGGTAGTGCCTCTTTGGGGTCAGGCACTGTCTGAAGCCTTTTCCCCAACTCTGCTGTTTTCACCCTCACAACTCTGTGGAGTTTAGTAGTTTCATATCTGCAGTCTCACCTTCCACGGTTTCAGTTATCCACAGTCAACTGTGGTCCCCAAATATTAATGTTTCTTTTGACTCTTGAGAAAGAGAGCAAGTACATTCACATAACTTTTATGACAAACTTTTATAGTGACACACACCTGAACTCCTAGAGTCTCAGAAGGCTGGGGCAGGAGGATCAAAAGTTTGAGGCCAGGTCCAGCAACTTAGCAAGGCCCTAAGCAACCCTCAAAATCAACAATAAAAAGGCCAGTGATGCTGCTCAACATCCTGGGATGCGCAAACCACTGCTCTACCCAGGGAATCATCTGGCCCCAAAAGTCAGCAGTGCCAAGGTTGAAAATTGTGCTCTGCACATCTGAACATGGCCACATGCCTGTGTCTTTTCATGCTGTCCTGTTTTGTGCCTGTTGGGAGGGCTTGGCCTCTTGAGATGGCAATGGCACCAGCGAAGGCAGATCCCCTTGGGGTGTGAACCTCTAGAGGTACAGGCCAGCTCCCCCAGGGACTGGTGCGTCTTGATCATCATCAGTAGATGAGGACAAGGAGTACTTGTGGGCAACAACGGTGTGCCCCTTCCATAGATGGAAGCCCCCATGCTCTGGGCTCCATGCTGCAATTATGCCTATTTGCCATCTGAGGTTCCAGAATAGTGAGGGGAATTGTCCAAGAACACAGAGTAGATGAGAGGTTTGGACCACAACCCTCATGCAGTCCATGTGAGCCCTACCAGTCACCTGCCCATGGACCTAGAATTGAATGTGGGCCTGTGGTCCCACACAGTGGCACCAACTGGCAAAGTTGCCCTGTTGTAGGGTGCAGGTCCAGGGAAACTGGCTGCTCATCTGTCTCCTTGAATAATGGAGGGAAGAACATAAATAATTCAGATCATTCCAGAGCAAACAATGGGGGTGTCAGAGAGCAATGATTGGAACACAAATTTTTGCTAAGAGCTTAATTGGTTTATTTAGGGTGAGACCCCAGAGGCTGTCTCTAGGTCCCAGAAGCCTCCAGTGCATGTGGTAATTGGGAGCTGCAACCCATCTCTGGAATCTGAGAGTGCCCAGCCAGCCTGCCCAGGCCCAGGGCCCTGCCTTCTTGCAGCAGCAGCGCCACCTGGTGGCCACGTAGGGGCTCCGCCCTTCCTTTACCTTCTGTTTTATGTATGGGTGGAACTGGGCAAATAGAACTCCCTCTGGACCTCTGCATGGCTTCCACATCTACCTCTATCTGTTTCCAGTTGTAGAATTTGAGGTGAGTTATTTCATTGGTCTGAGATGCAGTTTCTTATCTCGAAAATAGGATAGTAACAGTGCATCTATCTTGGGGCAGTTGTTAAGTTTAAAAGAGGTGATAGGTGCAAAGCCTAACAAAGAATGGCATTTATTGAGGGCCTGCAATGTGCTGACTGTTGCTGTTATTATTAGGGTCAGTTCCTGCTGGGTCAGCACTTTCTAGTCACCTCTCCAGGGGCAGCTCCTCTCTGGAGGCTTGTGTACTTCCTGCAGGTGCTAGGGTCCTGCAACTTCCCTCCCTACATCAGCCTGGCTCTTGAGTGTCATGTGTTCATTCATTCATTCTCTCTGGGATAAATGTGAGTGCCAGCAAATAGGGATGCTGCTGGGCTTGTTCACTGCTACACCCTGAGCAGAGGCTAGGATTGCCTAATATTTGTGGAATGAATGAAGGAATGAAGGAATGATTGGGTGTTACTGAACACAAACAGAAGCCAGGCTTGGGACACAGACTCAGGTCCAGTGTCCACCCTGCTCTTAAAGAACTTATAATTCAGCAGATAAGACCAGCAGGAGCAATAGACACCAGGTTCCGGTATGGCCTGTATGGCCAGGTGCATCAAGGAAATGGGACTTAGGCAACGCAGAGCAGAGCCACTGAGACCAGGGAAGGGAGTGTGTGTGGACCTTGGAACTGGACACATCCACTTGCCCACCCAAGGTCCATAGGTACCCCCTGCCTAAGCTCCTGACTATTCTCCAAGGGCCCAGTGGGGTTATCCAGGCCCCTGCAAAGTGGGATTGAGGTTCTGGTACTAGCAGTGTTCCCTTGTATTCATCTTGGTTAAGGCTCCTGCCAGCCCTGGAAAGTTCAACAACTCTTCTAATCTCAAGATGAGTCATTGGGGTTCCTTAAGGCCCTTTGATCTGCCCTCTGTACACCAATGTCAGATCACTGGACCCTTTGGGCAGGTCCTCAGATTCCCTCCAGCCTGGGCTAAGAGAACCAGACAGACCTGTGTCTGAAGTCCCCAAGAGCTGGGGGAAGTATCTTTCTCCTGCATCTATGTAGCTTTTAAAACCAGCTTAGCAAGGAAAGTCTTGATGTGGAGGTAGATCTGTCCTTACAGTGGCCAAGGAAGATTCCAGCCTACACCCAGGAGGAGACAGAAAGATGCACAGGACCAGCCTTAGCCCTGCACCATATGACATGCAAGTAGTGGATCTATATAGGGACCCTATGTCTGCAATAACACATTATATCCAAACAGATCTTGGGCATTGAGCCATGGGAGCACTGACTGAGCTCACCCTATGGGACTACCACTCATCTTAAGGCTCCTGTGGAGGCCCAGTGAGCCTCTTGGGAAGCACCCCCACCTGTTTCCATGCTTTGATCCAGAAGTGATCTGTGGGTGAGGAAGGTATCAGATCACACAGTACTACTTCTGCATCCTGGGCCCAGAGACTTTATCCACAGTCCCACACTACAAGCTTCTTGGACCTGGCCCATTTGTGGTCCCCTCCTGGGTCTTTCTGGGAGCTATTCTTACTGTGAACAATCTGGCCTCTGAGGCTCAGAGGCCTTCATTCCCTTTGGAGATGGACCTTGCAGCTACTACCCAGCTTTAGGGTATGGAAATGTCCCATCCACTATTAAGCAGCACAGTTCACCACCCCACTGCTCCAGACCCCTGGCTCCTGTGGCTCCTTCTGGAACAGGGCTGCTAGTCTGTGGAGTCCATGGCAGATTCTTTTGCCATCCCCTTGCAGAGCCCAGGATATTGATCCCTAGAATTATCATGGCCCCAGGGCCTCACTCCTGGTTCCTACTCCAGCATAGCTAAGAACAGGTGGAATTGCATAAAAAGACTTTCCTAGATAAACCAGTCAGAGGCAAGATGGTGACTAGGAGTTCATGCCTTCAGAGGTAAGAGGAAGGCAGATGATCAAGGCAAACTGGATGGAAGAATCTTCGCCAGGGGACACAGGCAACTCTCTTGGCCTTTCTAGTGCCTTTCATTTCTGGAGAAGATTCAGATAAAATAAATTCAATAATTTTCCCTTATCCACAGTTTTCCTTTCCATTGTTTCAATTAACCATGGTCAAATACAGTTTGAAAATATTAAATGGAAAATTCCAGAAACAATTCATAGGTTTTAAATTGCATGCTGTTCTCAGGAGTATGTGAAATCTTCACCAACCTACTCTGTTCTGCCTGGAATTTGAATCATTGCTTGTCCAGTATATCCACACTGTATAAGCTACCTGTTCATTAGTCACTTAGTAACTGTCTCAGTTATTGGATTGACATAGCATTGTAGTGCTTGTGTTTAATTAACCCTTATTTCATTTGATAATGACCCCAAAGGGCAGGGGTAGTGTTGCTGTCAATTTAGATATGCCAAAGAGAAATGCTCCCATGAAGGGAAAATGGGAAAGTTCACCAAAGTTGTATATGTATAGGAGAAAGCATAGTATACACAGGTTTGAGTACTGTCTGTGATATAAGGTATCCACTGGGGGTCTTAAAACATTCTTCCATGGTTACTTGAGGGACTACTTTAGATACATATCCTTCTCGCTTGGAGGAAGGCACAGTTCCTGTTCATACATGGCAAGGGCACAGAATGACAGGGTCTGGGGTGATCCAGAGAGCAGAAACCCATCTGGAGGCCAGGCGATGGAGGAGCAGGAGGTCAGGTCTCAGTGGGTGCACCCTTTGGAGCCTGAGGGACTCATGGGAACCTGCCAGGGGTCAGGACAGTCTCCCACACTCTGGAAAGCAACAAGGAGGCCCCAGCAGGCCCTGGAGAGATGCCTGGGCTTGAGCTTTTCCAGTAGGTTCCCTGTTGCTGAAGCAGCTGCAGTTGAACTGCTTCTAACAATGAGTGCCTTGCCCTGCCCACAGCTAGTCCAGATCTGCTTTCTGGGACCCAGCCCTCCCCAGCTGTCCATGGCTACATATTTTTGCCTGCAAGGAGTTCTTAGGGGCAATTGGAACCAATGGGAAGGCCTCTGGCCGCTCTTGCGAAATGGGGTGTGGGTGGAAAGAAGGGGGGACCTGATGCAGGAACAGGAACACTTGTGGGTGATTTTCAGTCCTTTTAAAACTCTGCTCCATTGACTTACCTTGTGTCTCAGGTTGGCCCTTGACCTTGAGGCAGAGCATTTGGACTGATCATCCTTGAAGGTCACACCCTGGGAAGTGGGAGATCTCCCTGAAACAAAATTCTGAACTCCCACCAAGTAAGCAAGCTGGGCAGGAAAGCCAGCCCCATGGCTCTGTCTCCTGGTACTGTGACCTCACACTCTCCCTCCTGGGCTGCAGCTCTCTATTCCTACCTCCTCCTCTACAGTCTCCATTGCCTCTTGTCGTCAAAGCCAGAATCTGGGCACCATCTCTGATTCATTGTCCCTGCTCTCCAGCCCTGACATCTGTCATCTCCAGCCACCTCCAGGTCCTGACTCTTGACATTGCTCCACTGCTGGCTATCCCATTCCTGACCTCCCTTCTTCCTGACCAGAGCTGGCTCTTTCTAGAATACACAAGGACTCTGCCATTGTTGCTGGGCACCAGGTTGGTTTCTGGTCACAGGTCAGCCTTTGGGTACCCCACAACCTTTTGCATGCTCCAGACCTAGCAAGGATGATGACTCTACCCCTTGTGTCCATCTGAGATAGACCAGACCTTGATAAAGAAGGGTGATCAACAGAGAGATAGGAAACACCGTTGGTCTTCTATGTCTGTAGGTTTTACTTTTGAAGATTCAACTAACTGTGGATTGGAAATATTTGGGAAAATTACGTTTGTACTGAACACGTATAGATTTTTTTCTTGTTATTATTCCCTAAACAATGCAGTGCAGCAAATACTCTATTTATATAGCATTTACATTGTAGTAGGGATTAGAAGTCATCTAGAGATGATTTCAAATGCACTGGAGGATTGCATAGGTTCAATGCAAATGCTGCATCATTTTGTAGAAGGGACTTGAGCATCTGTGCATTTTGGTATCCACTGGGGTCCTGACACAATCCTCCACAGATACAGACACATCCTGTTGCTCAGTATCCCAGGGATGGGTGAGTCTCTGGATGCCCAAACACTGACAAACCTGCCTCTTCATCTTCTTGGGGTGCCTCCCATTCAGAATTGAGGCTCTAAGGGGGTAGCACATGGTCACTGTTTTTTTGAAATTCTGCCTCCCCAAGGGTCCTCACTGCCTCCTCACTCCTGCCTGTAACCATGCCCTCCAGTGCTTCTTTCTGCCCCACCCCCGGGGAGTCTCCTCAGGATCCCAAAGCCACAAAGTGGGTCTTAGACTACTTCAGCTCTGGACCTGTGAAACGAATCCCCTTGGGACTGGAGAACATGAGTAGCAGACTGCCTTCTTGGAATGGGCAAAGAACAAAACAAGGCAAGAACAAAAACACAAATCAATATTTCAATAAATTATTCTGCCACAGCAGCAGAATCAGCCAAGAGAGGCTGATGAACTAGCTGGACCATAGAGTCCAAAGGGGAAAGAAGGTAATCAGTCAGTATCATGTCCAGTCCACCACGATGTGGAGGAGGGGCTATCTTCTGGAGGGTCTTTATTCCAGGATTCTCAAACTGGTGACTTGGGGGAGGTGGATTTTTGTTTTTTTCACATTATCGCTTTTCATCTGAGCCAATGTTCACTACTAGATTGGCATCTTTGTAAAAATCTAGATTTAACAATTGACTTAATTCATCCAATTTGGCAACCCAGCCCCTGCTCAGGCCTGCAAACCATAGGCTGGGGCTTGGTGAACATCACCTCCTTCATCTGTACCTGGGCTTCTTGGTTTGCTATAGTCCTTACCCCTTATTGTCCCCCTTTCCCCTTACTCTATCATAATCAGGAAATATTCCTCTGTACCCTTACCCCTCCAAAACCTGGAAAATAAAAAATAGATTTATTTTTCATATAGCCAACTTAGTTCATTGGTTTATGTCACTGTCTCGCCCCTGTAGGCACTTGGATTTCCAATGTCCTCCAAGAACTTCCTGAGTACAGGGAATCTGTCTGCACAAATTTGACCTGCTTGTTCTCACCTTTCTTCAGCCTGGCTTCTGTCTTTGACTGTCCCCTTCCTGATGACCTTACAACTGCTCTTTGATCCTGATATCTGTGTATGTCTTTCTGGATGGACTTCAGTTCCTCTTCAAAGACTTGGCCAGAGTTCCTCTTCTGGTGGAGGACATGCCATTTGGCCCTGGAGCCCAGCCACCATCTTTTATCTCCCAGTTAGTGCCCTTGACTGGAGTTTTCATGGTCACCCCAAAACAGGAAGTTTTGAACATTGCTCAGGATTCTCTTGGCTGTGACAATAACACAGCTTGAAATTGGCTTTCACAGAAGAGGAATTTCTTGACACACATATAAAACACTCAGCCTCTAAGACAGTCCCCAGTGACTCTGTGTCTTGGTATCGTGCCCTGGAATGGTTCCCTCCCTTTAATGTAGTCTGGACTGAGATTGGGTTATAAATAGGCTGTGGCTTCTGTCTTGGACATGTATTCTCTTGCTATCTCTGGAATCAGGCTGTCATGTGTGAGTTGCCTTGTGGAAAGGCCTACATGGTATGGTGAGAAGTTCCTTCTCAGGCTGGGAGAAACTGAGTTCTGCCCACAACCACATAAGTGAGCTTGAAGCCAACCCTGTCACCCCCGTGGATCCTTCAGATGTGACCATAGCTCCACTTTCACTAGATGGTGACCTCGTAAGAGACCTAGAGCCAGAAGCATCCAGCTAAGTTGCTTTAGGATTCTTGACCCATAGAAACCATGAGAAAATAAATGTTTGGGTTTTTCAGAATATCACATTTTGTGGTAATTTGTTTTGTAGTAATAGATAACAAATGGGCCCATGGTTGACAGGCTCCAGGTTTGGCTGAACCCAGGTGCTTGTGTGGGAACACGAGGAATCATCCTCTCTCCATCTTGAGGCTCATCTCTTCTCTGTGTTGTGTTAATTTTCAGGTGGGATTGCCTCTCTGGTAACAGAATGGCTCCAGCAGCTCTGGGCTCACCATCTCTTGCCATACTGACTCCTTGGCCCACTTTTTTATTACCTGAACCATCATCACAGGAGTTAGAAGGATGTAGTTCTGGGATAGGCTAGGCCTTGACTCTCCCACCCTGGAACCTGGAATCTGAGTCAAATTAAAAGGAATGTTTCACCAAAGGGAGACTGGGCTGCTGTTGTGAAAAGCAGGCAGGTAAAAAAGTCACAGCTCACCAGGGCATCAGAACAGATGAGATTAGAATTGTTTCTCCCACTGTGAAACTTTGAACCCTGAGGGCAGACGAGTTCATCACAGGGAACAGTCTCCTGGCATTTGAACTGGGAGACATGCTGTAGATCAACAAGGCCTTTTTCCCTGGAGGTGGACCAGCAAGTCTGTGGGCTGCATGGTGAACAATATGGAGTCTAGGGGTTTGCTCTCCAGTAGAGAAAGCTGCAGCCTTCCCTGATAAAGTGGTCACTGGTTACCTTTGTGTTAATCATTTTATTTGAACCTGGACTGGCAATCTTAAGCTTAGAGATACAAGGCCCAAGCTGTAGGACCAAATCAAACCCGCTCTTAATTGCTCCTCATTATTCTCATTCCCTGGAGACCATGAAGAAGCAGATCTTTTCATTTATTCCTCTTTCAGAGCTGTGACCACTCAAAGGTTACCCGATACTACCTGACCTGGGATGAGGCTGTGGGGCTCTGGCTTGGATGTGATGAGAATGCCCATTGCCTTCCTCCATTCTTCCTATATCAGTCAGAGTGGGCAAGATTATGTTGCAAAACAAATAAGTTTCACATATCAGTGGATTAAAACAGCAAAGATTTCTTTATAGTTTATGCTATATTGGTTGTGAGTTGGCATAGGATTATGATCTCATTTTCACTTACAGTCTGGGTAACAGAACAGCCACTATCTTGAGGGTGCTGAATCATGTGCTAGAGGGGAGCCACTTCTGCAGGGTCTCAATGGGCAATTAAATGGTCCAACCAAGTAGAGACACACCACTTTTTCTCACAGTTCATTGTCCAGAGTTAGTCACATGCTCCTCCAAATCAGGAAGGGCATGACATATACCTCCCCTTGCCCTCCTCCTGCTTTCCCTGAGATGTCCATCTCTGTACAAGTGTCCAACAAGTCCTAGTTACAAGTCTTAACACTGGTTTATTACTTCCTTAGGGCTCAACTTATTATAATGAGTAATTTTATCTCCTAGGAGCAGGAGGTGATTTTATAATCCTCACAGTTGTCTCCATGCTCAGAAATTGTGAATTGGTCTAAGTCATTGTGTTGGATAACACATGAGACCTCTGGTAATGACTTGACTTGTCTTCCCTTGTTTTGAATTATTCTTCCTTCTTCTGGAACTGCCTGTCTCACTAACATTACCCTATATCTACTTATACACACAAAGAGAAATATGGGGCTACATAGTCATCCCTTGGTTCCAGGACTCTCCCTCCTCCACCCCAGGATACCAAAATCCTCAAGTTCAAGGCCTTTCTATAAAATGGTGTGGTATTTGCATAAAACCTATGTACATCCTCCCTATATTTTAAATCATATCTAGATTACTTGCAATCCCTAATACCAGGTCTATTAGTCAGCTTTTCATCACTCTGACAGAGTATCTGAGGAAATCAACTTAAAGAAGTATTTATTTTGGCTCATAGTTTCTGAGGTTTTGTCCATGGTCAACTGACTCCATTGCTCTGAGCCTGAGGTGAGGCATAACATATTGGTGGAAGAGCATGTCATAGGAAAGCTGATTACTTCTTAGCAACCAGGAAGCAGGGGAAGCAGAGAGAGGCAGAGGACAAGATATGCACTTCCAGGGAAGGCCCCCATTGACCTTCTTCCTCAAACTAGGCCCCACCTCCTACAGTTTCCATCACCTCCCAATAATGTGCATGTGATCCAGTCCTCCCAATAATGTGCATGTGATCCAGTCCCCCCAAAGCCCCAACTCTGAGTATTGCTGCCTTAGGGATCCAGCCTTCAACACATGAGTCTTTGGGTGTGTTACTTCATATCCAAATCATAATACCATATAACTCCTAGGTAAATAGTTGTTTTACTGTATTGTTTAAGGACTAATGACAGGTAAAAGAAAGTCTGTACATATTCAGTACAAATAAAATTTTTATGAGATTTGTTGAATCTGTGCATGTAGAACCCTTGGAGGTAGAGAGCCAATTGTACTTTGTGGACATATTTATACAAGAGAAGAAATAGAACACTTGCATACATATCAGTCAAGAATGCTTACTCCTACTTTATGGACCGATGTATCCTTAAAGAGGGAAAGAGCATGTCCAGAACTTGAAGAGAATTACTTCAGTGGTGAGAGCAGAAACCAGAATGTCTGCTTTGAGACTCATGGAGAGAAAAAGGAAGTGTGTGACTTTTAAGATGATATAATAGTTGTATGTGGGGAGGCAAGAGGGGTAGTTGGTTGAATATAGATTTTGTTTTCAGATTTCCTGAGTTCAGATCTCAACTCCTTCACTTCCTAGTTGCATGCCCTGGGGCAAGCTACTTCTCTGAGCCTCAGTTCACTATCTCATAAAGTGGTTGAGAAAACCGAACAATAGTGTGCACCAGTGCCCTAGTGCAGAGCTAACTCTGTACAGGACCATACAGCCAGCCTTCGCTGTCAAGTGTGGGTCATGATAAAAATGGAATTTGATTGTTCTCAATGTTTCTTATTCATTGTTCCCGTGGGAATGATCTGTTTATGGTCCTGTTCTTCGTATGACTCCTTTGCTATATCAGTTGTGTTACATTCCATAAAATACCTTCAAATGGGGAAAATATAAGGCTATCTCCCTCTTCCTCAGGGTTTGGATGTCATATTGGGGTTTCTATCTCCTCTTCCCTGGATCTTTCTAGAACTATGAATTTTTTGAGGTGAGGTTCACATTGCATTTCCCTCCTGCAGAGGACTTGCCTAGAATAGGAGCCTAATAGGATGTTGGGGCTTCTGGAAAGGGGCAAGGTGAATGAACTATATGAGGCTTTCAATGACCTCAGAACTTTGCTTCCAAGCCTCACCTGTAATCTGTAATGACTTTATGTGGAAGCTTAGGCAAAGAAGTTTGACTGGGAACCTTTTCTTCCAATGAAGAATGAAGCCAGTGTAAGGCGAGTCCTAAGAACAACTGGGCTTGGTGCCTTCTGGACCATTCTTCAATGGACAAGGTCTGTCAACACTGCAGAGACTCAGCCCCCAGATAGTCTGCCAGATACCAAACCCTCTCTTTCATCTCCCCCTGTGCCCCTGCAGTCCATGAGCCTCATCGAGATTGGGAACCCCTCTCAGAGCCTGGAGAATGTCTGCCGCTGGGCATACCTGCAGCAGAAGCCGGACACAGGTCATGATGAGTATCACGATCACGCCATCTTCCTCACTCGGCAGGACTTTGGGCCTTCTGGCATGCAAGGTGAGCCTCACCCCTGCACGTGGAGGAGGGGAACAAAGGTGGGGATAAGACAGTGGTCCTGCAAGAGGACCCTCAGCAGGAGGCCCCAGCCAGGGAGGAGTGCCAGGGCAGGGAGAGACTGTGGCCCCCTTAGCTGGGTAATGGTTTGTGTTGGTGCCACCAGAATTTCTGCTGTTTCCTCCAGAAACGGCAACCCTCCCACCCCCGGGGTCAAGAAAAATTCAAATAGGAACTGGCAGCCCAAAGATTAGGCAGTATCTGAAGTCAAGTTTCAGAGTCATATGCTTCCACTGGTTTCTAAAAAAAAAAAATCTGAATAAGTTGCCAACCTTTAAAAGTTTAGAGTTTTCACATAAAGATTCAAACTATATAAAACTGACAGTTCCAAAAGAAGAAATTGACAAGCCTACAATCACAGTTAAAGATGACAACAGATATGAATTTGGCAAAGCTAAAGAAGATTTGAATTGACCTATCAATTAAGTCAAGTTGTTACACTTATTCATAGATTTCTGTATTATTCTATTGTACATGGCACTAGTTTTAATTTTTTTAGTTTTCATTTATTGTAACAATATAGAAATTCTATACTTGACTATTAGAAAATAAACATTCTTTATAACCCATGAAAATATAGCAAAACAAGGACTGGTATATGGCTTAATGAAAGAATGCTTGCCTAACATATGCAAGGCCCTGGGTTTCATCCTAACACTGAGAAAAGCAAAAGAAAATAACACCAAAACAGACTATGCTGGGCCATAGAGAAACATCAACAAAAGTAAAAGATAAAAATTATGTGGCATGTATTCCTTGACTACAGCGGAAAAAAAAAAAAGAGAAACCCTAAATGTTTGGAAATTAAGCAGTGCACTTATAAATAACCCATGGGTGAAAGAAGAAATAACTGTAGAAATTAAAATTGTATTTTTAAGCCAAATGACAATGATGATTTGACATATCAGATTTCATGGATATAACTAACAACGATTAGATATTTATACCCTTATGTGCGTTTATTAGGAAAAAATGCTGAAAAGTCAATCACATATGCATCTATCACAAGAAATTTGACAAAGAATAGCAAATTAAGTCCAACAAAAGTAGAAGGAATCATAAAGATAAGAGCAAAATTGCAGAAATGAAAAACAGTTGCAGTTAAAAAAAACCCAACAAAACCAAGTTTGGTTCTTTGAAAAACATGGATTAAAACTGAAAACTTGTAGCAATGCTAAGTTCTAAAAAAGAAAGAAAAAATGCAAATTACTACAAAATTTTAAAAACTTGAAAGAAAGTATTTTGATCAGCTTTATGCCAAAGAGTATGTCAATTTAGATGAAATTAAATATATAAAATCTGAGAAAATAGTAGAAAATCCAAATAATGTCATATCTATTAAAGAAATTAAATTTGTAATTAAGACTCTTTCTTTAAAGTGAACTCCAAGATGTTATAGCTTTCGAGGTAAGTTTTCCTAATATTTAAGGATGAATAATACCAATCACACACAAATTAGAGAATGAGAAGTTACATTTTCCAACTAATTTTATGAGAACTGCATAAGTTTGATAGAAAAATCTGAGGACATTACAAGAAAAATATTCACAGGCCAATATCTCTCATGAATGTAGAGACAATATTCCAAACAAAATACTAGCAAATCAAATCTGGTACTAGAGTTTTAGAAAGGTACCACATCACAGTGAATTTGTTTTTTCTAGGAATGCAAGGTTGCTTCAACATTTGAAAATTAATCATTGAAATTTATCACTTAGCAAAATAAAGGAGAATGATATATGATTATCTCAATTGATCCAAAAACAGTATTTGACAAAAATCAAGATCCATTTACGACCAAATGTTGTATGGGACTAGGAAAGAAGAAAATTTCTTCAATATAGTAAAGAATATTTGCAAAGAACCTACAACAAATCCATATAAATGATGAAATGTTGAAAGCACTTCCTCTAAGCTGAGAATGCCTGCCAATCACCATTTCTGTGCAGCATTGTAGTGGAGATCCTATGAAATGAAATAAGAGAAGACAAAGAAATGAAAATGTAATGATCACAAAGAAAAATATCAGGCTTTCACTTGAAGATGATATGCTTGTACATATAGAAAAGCCAAAAGATTCTATGAATAAATTATTAGAATAACTAATTAGTTTGCTCATGGTTGCTGGAGGTAATGTCAACATACAAAAATCAGTTGAATTTCTACATTCTAATAATAAATGAAAAATAAAAATTTTAAACTAGTACCATTTGCAATAGAATAAAAAACAGAAAATATCTAGGAACAAGTGTAACAAAATATGTCCAAGATCTGTACTAGAAAACTGTAAAACATTTTTGAAAGAAAGTATAAAAGACTGAATAAAGGAAGGTATATGCTATGCTATGGATAGGGAGAGTCGCTATTGTAAAGGTAACAGTTTTCTCCTAATTGATCTATAGAATCAGTGCTTAGGGCACACCAATGCAAGTTCAGTTTCAGCAGAATACTGTGAAGACATTAGAATCTAATTCATTCTAATGTTTATTAGAAATGCAATGGGCCAAGAGTAGCTAAGAGCAAGTGAAGAACAATGTATTCAATACTTATAAAAATAGAGTTGAGTGTATTTTTAATGCAAGGATTGACACATCATCATTAGAACCCAATAGGTTCAGAACTGAACCTATACATGCATTGACACTTGATTTATTGCAAAGGTAACACTTTGTAGTAGAGGACAAAGATATAGCCCTTTGAAAAATTAGAGAAAGAAATCAAGCTTGACACTCTATCTCACTCTATATACAAATACCATCTCACATGGATTTTAGATCTAAATATAAGAGATCAAATACAACCTGCAGAGGATAATACAATTTGAACATCCCTAATCTGAGAACCTGAAATCTGAACTGCTCCAAAATACAAAATTTTTTGAGCACTAACCTGACACCACAAGTGGAAAATTCCACTAACCTTATGTGATGGGTCTAACCTTATGTGATGGGTCAGAGTCAAAATGCAGTTACACTAAAAATATGGTATGAAATTACCTTTGGGATATGCATGGTGTATACATATATACAAAAGCACACACATATGAAACATAAATGAATTTTGTTTTGACTTGGGTCCTCTCCCCAAAATACCTCATTAATCTCATTACATATATGTAAATATCCCAAATCTGAAAAAAAATATATATGAAACACTTCTGGATCTAAGTATTTTGTATAAGATATATTCAACCTGTAAAAGAGAAATATCTCCATGTTCTTGGATTAGAGAAATGTTTTTTTAGAAAAGAGGCAAAAAGCTCTAACTCTTTGAAAAATCAGTAGTACCACATTAACATTAAACCTTTTGTTTATTAAAGGCACTATAAATCCATGAGGGAAATACTTACACATATATCTAATAAAGGACTCATCTGAAGTTTATGGAAAACTTCTACAAATCAATAATAATAATAATAATAATAATAATAATAATAAAAATAAAAGAAACCAACCCAGTAGAAAAATGAGCAACAGACTTTATCAGGCTCTTAATAAAATTTGAATGACCAATAAATACAGAAAAAGGTACTCATCCTCAGTAGACATTAGAGAAGTAAAGTTAAAACTACAATGAAATATTGTGACACACCTAATAGAATTGCTTTAAAAAAAATGACTGAAGATAATATGTGTCAGTGAGGCTGTGGATAGATCTTGAAATGCCATGGAGCAAGTTGTTGTGCCCAGCCCAGATAAAGTTCAATGCCAGCCTGGGCAACTTAGCTAGACCCTGACTCAAAATGAAGAATAAAAGGGACTGGGGATGCAGCTCAGTGGTAGAGCATCCCAGTACCCCCCACCCCCCACACACATACACACCCACACAAAGTGAAAGGACAGCCAAGGATTCAGAAGATAATAAAAAACAAAATGAAATTACAGCATGAAGAAGATGGACCAAGATGGAAAACAAAACAAAATGCATGAACACTGACTCAAGAGAAAAAGAGCTAATTCAGAGAAAGGAAAAGAACATTATAAAGTAATACATCTACAAACTCAGAACGGGTTGCTATGGAGCATTAAAGAACAACAAAGAGTTTTTATGAAATCAAGACTATGATGGGTTAAAAAAAAATGCAAAAGCAGAGCACCCTCCAATTTGGAGGAAAAGGACAAAAAGACTGAAATGGGAGAAAAGTTATGGACAAAGTTTTGATTCAGGAGATAATAACATCTATCTAATCAGATTTCTAGAGAGAAAGAAGAGCTATAAAATAAAACAAGGAAAAAATAAAAATACCTTTTCAAATCTTTCAATTAATTTTTTTATTGACAGGTATAATAATTGTGCCCTTTTTTTTATCTTAAAGGCTCATGCAGCATCAAATAGGATGAATGAAAAGTACTCCACACTGAGGCACATATTCACATGGGCATTCCAAGGGCAAAGAGATGTCAAAGTTCTGCTCTAGCATACTGATTTAAGAACCTCTAAATATGCAGAGCAAAAATTAGAGATTTTCCTGTTTACTCCCAGAGGAAAAGGCTCTGGTTCACTATTACTATTTTTATACTAGTCCTAAAGCCAGCACACTCCAGGCCACAAAGGCTTTCCTTTTCTCCTCTCCCTCATTTTCCTCCCCCTCCCGCTTCCCTTCCTCCTTTGCTTTAAACAAATTGCCTTGGTATCTCCCAGTGGGTATGACAAGAGTGAATCTAGCTTAGGGTACAGAGAATTGGGGCTGCATATTTGCCTGGCCTCTGGGAAGCCCCCTGGTATGTATATAAGAAGAAGACCACTTTGATACACACAGCTCTGTGTATGCTTCACCCTACTGAGATGAGAACCAGAAAAAACATGGGGCCCCAGGAAGACGGTGTGGAAGAGGTAGGCTTGAAGGATGTGATTCCAGACAAGTGAGGGGCCAGGGTGGCTCTAGCAGAGTAAGAGGTATGGAAATTGTGCTGCTCAGGGGCCGGAAAGTCACTTCACAAGGTAGAAAAGTGAGCACAACAGGCAGGAAGCTGCTAAGGTGGCAGTTGAAACCTCAACCAGGAAAGTGACCCCAGCTACCCTGTAGACTTGACGAGCCAGCTGGCTACCAGGCTTGGATGGTGATGGTCTGGGGACCTGCCATGTGGGGTGGGTGTCTTCTGAGGCTGTATGGGCAGAGGGCTGTTGATTCTGCTCATTTGCGGTGGGAGTGGATCCTGGAGAAGAAGCACTCAGGATGCCCATCTCCTTCAGGCTTTTACAGTCTGGGGCTGCCACAGGCAGGACTCTGGGCCTGGGAGCTGGAGTCACCTTTTGTTTCCTCCCAGGCTATGCTCCTGTCACCGGGATGTGCCACCCTGTCCGCAGCTGTACCCTGAACCACGAGGACGGCTTCTCCTCAGCATTTGTGGTGGCCCATGAGACTGGCCACGTGTAAGTGGCTTGGCCATCCTTGTTGTCTGGGGAAGATCAGGGTTTAGAGAGGCCACCCCAGGATCCCTGGCTGTCCATTTCTCCTCCATGTCCTGAGAAGGACAACTGTGGATGAAAATCACTTGGATATGATGTCCTGTCATCTCAGTACTGCAGGGGTATCCTCTTTCTGTTGAAGAAACAAATCAAAGGAAGAAGCACATAAGGGCTGAGTGGCTGCCTGGGGCCAGACAGGAGCTAGAGTCCTTGCATCATTATCCCATGCAAACCACAGGGCAGGGTGGACTTATTATGCCCACTTTATAGATGAGTCACTGAGGCTGAGGGATGCTTGTTCAAGGTTAGAAAGCCATGATTCTGCTCAAGCGTGCGTGCTCCAGGCCCCATCTGAGTCTCTGAATCTTGAGGCTAGAAAAGTACTGGAAAACCTCACAAGGATACTGGGGCTGTGCAAGGAAGGGGGCTTGGGCCCACCCTGCTAAGTATATAGGGAGAATTCTTGGGATATTAGGGGCCACAGATGCCTCTGCCACAACAGTGGCCCTCCTTGGAGAGAGGATACCTGAGGGACTGCATGCTGGCTGCCTCCTCCCAAGAATAACTCCGCCTTAAAGAATCTAATGGGTGGAAAGTCAGTACCACCTGGCTCAGAGGAAATCAGCTGGGATGGGGTTCAGGGATGCCTTCCTAATGTTTGGGTAGGGTGGAGGTGGCAGGTCAGTGCAGCCAGGTGAGGGTCCAGCCAGGCTACTTTGCTCCCTGCACAGGCTGGGCATGGAACATGATGGTCAGGGCAACCGCTGCGGCGACGAGGTGCGACTGGGTAGCATCATGGCGCCCCTGGTACAGGCTGCCTTCCACCGCTTCCACTGGTCCCGCTGCAGCCAGCAGGAGCTCAGCCGCTACCTGCAGTGAGTACCTCCAGGGTGTCCCCATGGGTGACCCCTCAGTCCCTGGGCTCAGCTCTAGGAGGGTGCAAGTCCTGGGTGTGCCTGGGTCTAGCCTGAGTTCTTGGATTTCTGATCCTGTACCCTGAAGTGCAGGGAATGGGAGAGGGTACACTTGCAAGAGTCTTATGTTAGGGACCCCAGTCTTGACTGTCAGGTGTGCAATCAAGACTTTACTCAAGCCAGGGCTGGGGCGGTAGCTCAGTGGTAGAGCGCTTGCCTCACATGTGTGAGGCACTGGGTTCGATCCTCAACACCACATAAAAAATAAATAAATAAATAAATAAATAAATAAATAAATAAATAAATTGTGTCTGTCTGCAACTAAAAAATATTTAAAGAAAAAAACAAAATCTATGCAAGCCAGCTCCAGGAAGGGCCTCAGCTGCCTTATAGGCTGCATGGCCAGTTTCACTGAAAGCTTCTTATGGCACCCACATGTCCCTTCACAGCTCCTATGACTGTCTGCGGGATGACCCCTTCGCCCATGACTGGCCAGCGCTGCCCCAGCTTCCAGGGCTGCACTATTCCATGAATGAGCAATGCCGCTTCGACTTTGGCCTGGGCTACATGATGTGTACCGCAGTGAGTGTTAGCACCCAGAAGCCAGTGGCACCTCCAGGGGGCTGTGAATGGGGAGCCTTTCCTGGATCCCAACAGACTTCTCCACCTCACAAAAGACACAGGTTGGGGTTGGGACACCAAGTGCCTACCTGGGCAGGAAGTACACAGGTGACAAGGCTGTGACTAGGGGGTCAGCAAGGGATGGGGGAGCCTGGCAAGGCCTTTGTGTGAGTCTGCACAGTTCAGGATGGCTTCCCCAAGAGAAAGTGTAAAGTGTAAGAGGGAGAATAGGGAATTCTGGGAGGAAGGAATCAAAGGTGCATAAGTCTAAAGAGAAAGAACATAGCATGAAAAGAGCATCCAGTTATTCCCCAGGACTGAGAGCCAGAGCACAGTCAGCAGCAAGAATCCAGTCATCAGAATCAAGGTGGTGGGGCAGGAGTTTTAGTGTCAGTTGGTATGACTTAATGCTCATCAGTACTTCATGAAGAGTAAGCAAAGAAGTCCCATTTTATAGATGAGGATATTGAGGCCCAGAGCAGTTAGGTGACCTGCCTGAGTTCATGTGGGATGCAAGTGGTGGACTTGGGTACTGAAGCGGGAGATCTAACACTCTCCATGACTTCCTAAAGAGCATGGTGGACTCATTTCTTATGGAGGACTCTGGAAAGGTTTGAATAAGGGAGAAGCATGGATAGATCTGAGTTTCAGTTGGATCCCTCAGGGGCATCCTGGAGGAAGGAAGCAGAAAGTTCATGGAAGAGACAATTGGAAGTCCAGGGGACAGAGGCTGAGGCTGGAGCAAGGGTGAGACTGTAGGAGCAGAGGAGAGGGCTTCACCAGGGGTTCAGCAGATTCATGGCAGGGAAACAGTAAGTGCCCAGAGGGCTCTGCAGTGACAACCCTTCAGATCCCCAGCAACTCCTACCTAAGCCAAAGGGTTTCCCTCCCAGTTCTTATGGCTCCTAACTGTCTTTCCAGGCTCCACAAGGTTTTCAACCTCTAAAGATAGAGGTTGGAGAGGCCCAGATATGCATGGGGACACTGCAGCATCTGCCTTGTATGCACATGGTCCTTGTGGTCCCAGAATCATGCAGAGTTTACAGCATCCCCCAACTGCACAGGCCTGTCACAGAGGGAAGGGTGGCATCCCTGGGTGATCCCCCATAGTGGAAGGTAGCCTAGTGAGCTGCTGGTGTTTTCTTCCAGTTCCGCACCTTTGATCCCTGCAAACAACTTTGGTGCAGCCACCCTGACAATCCCTACTTTTGCAAGACCAAGAAGGGACCCCCTCTGGATGGGACTATGTGTGCACCTGGCAAGGTGAGTCAGAACTGAGGACTCTTTGAGGGTGACTGGAGCAGAAGGCAGGCATCCACATAAGAGCATTGGGTTGGACCATCATGACTGAGATGTTAGTGACTTTATAAGAAGAGAGAGAGAGAGCAGAAGAAACACACATGTGCACTCTGTCTTTGTCATGATCCTCTGCTTACAATGCCAGGACAAATCTAGCATCTCAAAGCCCTTTACTGTGTCTCAAGTCTCCAGCACATTGTGGATGAATGTGGGTCAACTCACCATGAGGTCAGCATTGGGAGCTGGTGACCACTGGGTTCCCAGGCCCAGCATAAGATTTAGCGTTTCCATCCCCAGAACCTCTGTGTTTGTCCCTAATCAGGCATATTAATCCCTCAAGTTCACTCAATGGCCACCCCATGCCCATTTCTCACCCTCCAAATCTACAGAAAGAAGGGCTTCTCCTTCGCTGTTGATCCAACCAAAACTCCAGGACTGATTTTCATTGGTTCAGGTGAAATCACATGCCTACTCCTTGGCCAGTTACTTGCCAGGAGACTGACAGATACAAATGAGCCTAAGCCTGGATTTTTTCCCAGGAGGGCTGGGCCCTACCAAAGCCACACTGACCATCAGGGGACACCAGGGAGTGGAGAGCAAACTCCAGGACATGTCCCACAGCATCAGGCTTACCCAAAACCACATGGGCCTGTGGTTCCTCAGTGCAGGTCTTTGGTCTGGGACTGAGAGGGATGTCTAATTTTAGTTTCTGAGGGAACTGCTTAAAGATAACAAATTCCCAGACCCATTCCTGAAGGTGGGGTTTAGGGCCCCAAAATTGGTATTTTGTTTCATTTTGTTCTGTTTTAAAATATGGTAACATTCCTATAAAATAAGATTTTATCATTTTAACTCATTTTTAAAGTGCACAGTTCAGCAGCATTTAGTCATTCACAGTATTGGACAATCATCGCCGCTGTTCAGCTATAAAACATTTTTATCACCCCAAAGGATACTCCATTAATGTCACCCTTCCTTCCTCTCTTTTCCCCTAGTTCCTGGTAACTACTAATCTTCTGTCTGCAGAGTTGCCTATTCTGGAATTTCATATAAGTGGAATCACACAATACATGACCTTTGGTGTCTGACTTATTTCACTTAACATAATGTGTTCAAGATTTGTCCATGTCGTAGCATGTGTCCGTACTTCCTTCCTTTTTTGGTTAAGTAATATTCCATTGCATGGTTATACCATGATTTGTTTCTCCACTCATCCTTTGATGGACAGTTGTTTTTTTCTGCCTTTTGGCAGTTGTGAGTAATGATGCTGTGGATATTCTTATATAACTTTTTGTTTGAAGATCTGGGATTTGGTATTTTTAAAAAGTGCTCCAGGTGATTCAGCTGTGCCCCAAACTTAGTAAACTGTTGGAAGTGAGAGATGAGATCCTCCCCACAGGAGCCCAGTGGAAGGAACAAGGGCCAGAGCATTTGCCATAACTCCAGTGGGGTGCTTGGTAAATGCTATGCTAAAGAATGAGGCTAGCTAAGCATGGCTTCCTAGCACATGTTCCGAGTCCATACTTGGACAGAGGGAAGGTAGATGGAGTGGGAGACAGGCTGTACAGGCTTGCTTGCTCAGGGGGAACCCAACGCACAGGTATGATCTGGCCTTCTTCCCAGCTGATTTGCCTCTCTTCTACTGGGAGCAGATGGGGAGGGCCTGAAAAGGAAGATGAATGGATGTGACCAAAGTGCCCCTTCCTCGTGGAAATCACCAACCTGACTATACACCCCTTCACTCTTTGGCTGTAGGACCCTTTGCTCATTTAGCTTAGTAAATAAAATGATCATTTCATGTATTTAAAAAACAGTTGTGCTGATTGAGGAACAGTGCTGGGGCTCAGGTCAGTCTTCCCCTGCTCACAAGAAACACAGACTGAAAACTGACCTAGATTAGGGATTCTCAGTGTTGGCATGAAGAAGGGAAAGAAGAAGGGGCAGGGGAAGAAGAGAAAGAATTTGGGAGCCGGGCGTGGTGGCGCACGCCTGTAATCGAAGCGACTCGGGAGGCTGAGTCAGGAGGATCGCGAGTTCAAAGCCAGCCTCAGCAACTTAGTGAGGCCCTAAGCAACTCAGTGAGACCCTGTCTCTAAATAAAATACAAAATAGGGCTGGGGATGTGGCTCAGTGGCCAAGTGTCCCTGAGTTCAATCCCTGGTTCAAAAAAAAAAAAAGAATTTGGGGGCCTGTTCAGATTCCTGGCTGTGTGAGTTTGTATGTTTCCATGTCTTACTTATTATTGCATGTAATTCTCTATTTGGAAAGTATTTTAGTCTGTTTTGTGCTGATAAAACAGTAGCACAGACTGTTGTTTCTAAAGAACAGTCATTTATTGGGTTATACTTCTGGTAAGTCCAGATAAGTCCAAGATCAAGGTACTAGCATCTGGTGAAGGCCTTGCTGCTGCATTGTCCCATGGAAGTGGAAGGTGAGAAGGTGAAAGGCAAGAGAGGCAAAGGGGACTTGAATTTATCCTATTTAAGGGACCCATTCTCAAGATAAAAACATTAACCCATTCACAAGGGCTTAGCCCTCATGACCTAGTCACTTCGTTAAGGTTCTGTCTCTCAACACAGTTGCCCCGGGATTGACGTTTCCAAACAATGAACTTTGGGGGAGACATTCAAGCCATAGCATTCTTCTCCTGACCCCAAAATTTATGTCCTTCTCCATGTAAAATACATTCACTCTATCCCAATAGCTTAAAGTTTTAAATAATTCCAGAATCAACTCAAAAGTACAAGTTCAAAGTCTCATCCAAAGCCCGTATGGGTGAGACTCAAGGCCTAATCATCCTGAGGCAGATTCATTCCAGCCCAGCTCTCATGACCTAACCACCTCCTAAAGTTTGACCTTCTATGCCTTTGCATTGGGGATCAAGTTTCCACTTTATAGACGATGGGGGGGGCACATTCAAACCATGACAGAAAGCAGTCATTCCTTAGCATCCCTTTTCTCTAAGAAAATCCAGAGAGTCAAAGAGAAAAGGGAAAGAGAAGGGAGAAAGGGAAAGTCTGGCCAGGCTGGAGAAATAGCAGGTCACCAGCTGAAACTGTCTCAATAACCAGGGCTTTGCCAAGTTCAGCTGACCCTCTTCATCCCCTGGATCTCTGGCAGGAGGTTACACAGAGCTCAGCCTCTGGGTCCACCAGCCCTGGACTCCACACTCCACTGGGTAATCCCAAGCATATCTCACCCATCTTGGCCTCCATTGCCTCATTATGTTCCCACTTGCTCACAGTTTATCCACAATTTTTTCAGACAGAAAGCTTATCTTTATTGTTATTCTGCACATAGAGGTGACCCAGAGAAAATTAGCAGAACCTACAAATGAGTCACCTCCTCTATGCATTAGCATCATAGCTCATTCACTGTTCACTCCTGGTTGGACAGTTTTAGTCAGCTTTTTCCAGATCCAAACCATAGCTTAGGAATTTAACCATATGCTTATAAAGCATTTTAATACCATTAACATGTTTCCTTTATGATCATATGTGAGAGATCAGAGTATGATATTGTTCATCCAGAATAATAACACTGTTAAATGCTAAGAGTTGTCCAGGAGAAAATAAATCAACATATTAAAAGGGTGACTTCCAGGTGGTGGTTTTAAGGGTGATTTTTCCTATCTTTCTTTTTTGCTTTGTTTTTCTATTTCCTATTGTATTAGTCATTTGTTGTTTGTTATTGTAATGAACACTGGAGGCAGAACAACTTTATAAAGAAGAGATGTTTATTTAGCTCACATTTCTGTAGGGTCAGGGACAAAGTGCCTGCATCGCTTCAATCTGATGAGGACCTTATGGCAGATAGTGTCACTGATGTGTGCAAGGAGAGCTCACATCTCAAAACAGAAAGCCAGAGAGCAATTCAGGGGTTGGGCTCGTTTTTATAACAATTCACTCTTCCAAGTGTTCAGGGGTTCTTAGAGAGCTGCTTTGTTCCCTTCCCAGGACAGTGACCTTAGTGACCTCTCACATGGCTCTTTCTCTTAAATGTCTACCACCTCAACATTGCTGTACTATGCACCAAGTCTCCAACATAAACCGTTGGGGGATAAAGCCTCATCCATACCACAGCACCTACAATGTCCATGTATTGCCTCTGTGCATGCAGTTCCAGGATGGCCCAAGGACATGGACCCAGAGGCACTGGGGGTGCCCTAAGTGGTCATGTCTAGCTTCTAATTTCCAGGCTAGGAAAGATGGGGGCCACTGTGTAACATTTTCCAACCTCCTGGTCCCTTGTTTTAGTGGTCATCAGTGACTTGGAGTCTTCCCCAGTCAGCCTTTACAGATGGGAGGTCAGATGTGCCAGGACAGATGGCTCACTCCCTGTCTTAGTCATCCTGGGGTACAAAAATACCATAGACTCAGGGAACTAAATGACAGAAAAGTTATATTCCTCATAGTTCTGGAAGTTGGGAAGTCCAGGGTCAGGCTGGGTACCAACATGTTCCGCTTTCTGGTTTGCAGATTTCCATTTTCTCATATACTTACATGGTAGAAAGAAGCCATCTCTCTTATTTCTTTTTATAAGGACATTAGTCCCATTCATGAGGGTCGTGATTTAATTGTGTCCCTAGGGCTCCACCTCCCTGCACCATCACATTGGGGATTAGGGTTAAGCCCATGAATTTGGATTGGGGGCAGGGAGAACACAAGCATTCTGTCCATTGTGGTCCCTTACTTGGTTCCTCTTCCTAGCTTGTCAGCCCTGGTGCTGTGGTAGTGGGAGAGGAAGTAGAGGTCATCCCTACAGGGCCTTTGAATGACAGCCAAAACACTAGTTTCATCAATAATAGTGGGAAGCCAGCCAAAGGTTTTGAGAGAGGTGCAGAGGTCAATTTACATGAAGCTTATGGTGCTTAAGCTCTGGAGTCCTTCACTTGCATGGGCTCCTACCAAGACCCTGGCCAGGGCCTGGCAATGAACTTCCATGGTCATATGTTTTCATACATTTTGCAAAAGCAAGATATTTTCACCATCCTCAATGGATACCACTTCTCTCTCTTTTTTTTTTTTTGGTACTGGGGATTGAACCCAGGGGCACTCTGCCACTCAGCCACATCCCCAGCCCTATTTTGTATTTTATTTAGAGACAGGGTCTCACTGAGTTGCTTAGGGCCTTGCTAAGTTGCTGAGGCTGGCTTTGAACTCGTGATCCTCCTGCCTTAGCCTCTCAAGTGCTGGGATTACAGGCGTGCGCCACCATGCCCGGCTAATACCACTTCTCTTTTCACTCCTATTTCCCCTTAATACACTTCTTCCATTGTCTGGTTACTAGAGTAACCATGGGTATTTTTCGGTTTGGGCTATAGAGAAATTGGGTTTTGGTTCTAATTATTCATTTATATGATTCTCAGTCTCTTATATGAATAGTTAAATTATTGTTTCTGTCCAGGTATAAGAGTAATTTCCAGACATACTCTGACTACCATTGTGCAGCTCATCCAAGGTTAATGCAGACCATGTGCTGTGTTTAGATGGTTTTCCTCAAATTTTTTTGAGAAAAAGGTGCTTCAACTATGCCTGAGGTCATGACTCATATTCTATGATAAGTCTCTTCCTTTATGGACTTGTCTTCTAGATGGGTTACCTTAAAAAGAACCAGCATGCATATTTCTTTAGAAAGGCTACAAGAAGATCTGTTGCTTAAAAGCTGTCACAGCCTCACAACATATGTGTGACAAAATAATAATAATAATAATAATAATAATAATAATAGTAATGGACTCTAAGAGAAATGCTCAAATTCCAGAAGAGAAACCTGGATGAAAACAAGATGCCAAAATGTCGACAAAGCCTTAAAACATCTCTTTATTTGCAATTTTAAGAGTTATCTTGGAATGTTTCAACAAAATAAGGGGGAAATTACAGACTTCTGGTTTGCATGTGTGTATGTAAAATGACCTTCTTTTATCATTTTCAAATTTATTTATTAAAAGAAAGTTCACATAAAATGAATGAAATACTAAAGTATTTAAAAATGAGCTGACGTATAATTAATTGGATTATTATACGTTATTTTTATTTGTATAAATAAATCATAATTAAAAATATGATAAAAATCATAATTAAAAAATGAGTAAAGGGAAAGAAACCAATAAAAATCATAATTAAAAAATGAGTAAAGGGAAAGAAACCAATAGAAATAACTCTGACTTCAAAAAGTTAATTATAACAACAATAATGAAAAGGTTTCAGATCAAACCAGAAGCAGTCAGTCATTAGGAGGCAGAGATACAGATCAGAGAAGTAGCAGGCAGGATCTTGGAACATTTGACAGTCCAATTAATGAAGAGAAGTGAATATGATGAGGACCCTGGGAAAACATTTAAACTTCTTTCTAATTTGACATGAAATGTTGACAACATCAACATCAAAGAGAATGAAGCTCAGAATATTGTACCGACAGCAACGTTTACTGAGCGTTGCTCATCCAAAGAGTCCTACTGAAAGAACTCCATGCTCTGAAATCCATATCATGAAGGAAACCAGACAGCAGTTTCTTCAGATCAATTATCCTCATTGTTCAGGTGATATCATCAAAGATTTCTTTAAATTATCAATAGTAAAAACAAAGAAAATATTTTCCCCAACATGCTAGAGCAAGGGTTGGAAAACTTTATGTCATGAAAGCCAGCTCTGTTGCTGCCTGCTTTTTCTCCTAACAGCTTTAATAAGATGCAATTCACATTTAAATTCACCCATTTAAAGTTGTGCAATTCAATGATTTTCAGGATCTTCACAGGGTTGTACAATTCTCACAATAATCAAATTTTCGAACATTTTTGTCACTACAAAAAGAAGCCCCGTGCCCATCAGCAATCACTCCAATCCATCCTGCTCCTGCCACAGCCATTGACAGCTACTGATATCTACTTTCTATTCTAGTAGAGTTTTTCTATTCTGTACATTTTATATAAATGGAATTAGACAGCACATAACATTTTGTGACTCTTAACTCACTTAGCATAAGATTTCCAAGTTCATCCATGTTGTAGCACGTATCAGTACTTCATTCCTTATAATTTTCCATTATACAGATAATCATCTGTTTTAGTTCTAGTCATCCAATTATTATTGACGGACATTTGGGTTGTTTCCACTTGCTGGCTATTATGAGAAATAATGCATAAGCATTCATGTACAAATTATTGCATGGATATGTCGTTTTCTTGGATATTCATCTAGAAGTGGAATCATTGGATCTTATGATATCTCTATATTTAGTACTTTTAGAAAGAGCCAGACTATTTCCCAGAGGAGCTGCACATTTTTACATTCCAACTAGCAATGTACGAAGGTTCCAATTTCTCTACCACCTCCCCAGAGCTTGCTATTGTCTATTATTACCACCCCAGTGGGTGTGAAGTGTTACCTCATTGATGATTTGATTCACATTTCCCTAATTTCCTGTGAACTTGAGCATCTTTTCAGGTGCTTACTGGCAATTTATTTGTCTCTTTTTCCTTTTTTGATAAACATCTATTCAGAACCTTTGCCTATTTTAAAATTATCTATTTAATTGAGTTCTAAAACATATTATAGACTTATATCCAATAATTTTTGTCAGACTTATCAGATATTTTGTTTGCAAATATTTTCTCCCATACTGTGGGTTCTTTTTAAATTCATGATAGCATCACTTGATACACAAAAGTTTTTCATTTTTATTAAGTCCTATTTATCTACTTTTATCACTTGTGTTTTTGGTATGTTATCTAAGAAACCATTACTGCTAAGTCAAGAAAATTGACTTCCTTGTTTTATACTAAGAGTTTGAGCTCTTACATTTAAGTCTGTGGTCCATTTTGAGTTGAATGTTGTGTGAGGCATGAGCAAGGGGTTCAACTTCTTTTTCTTGCAAGTGGATCTCCAGCTGTCTCAGCCCTATTTGTTGAAGACTATTCTTTTTCATTGAATTGTCTTGGCACTCTTGTAAAAAAATCAGTTGCCCAAATGTAAAAATTGAGTTCTGGACTCTATTCTATTTCATTGATATGTTTGTCTGTCCTTTAGCTAGGGCCACACTGTCTTGATTACTCTAGTTTTGAAATGGGAAATGGTGCAGGTCTTCCCACTTTGCTCTTTTTCCAATATTTTGATTCTTCTTTGTTCCTTGACTTTCTATATTAATTTTAGGAGAAGTTTCCCCATCTCTGTAACATGATAGAATTGTCTGTCCTTTAGCTAGTTTTTTTTTTGGAACCGGGGATTGAACTCAGGGGCACTCGGCCACTGAGCCACATCCCCAGCCCTATTTTGTATTTTATTTAGAGACAGGGTCTCACTGAGTTGCTTAGGGCCTCGGTAAGTTGCTGAGGCTGGCTTTGAACTCGCAATCCTCCTGGCTCAGCCTCCTGAGTTGCTTGGATTACAGGCGTGCGCCACCACGCCCGGCTGTCTTGTTGAGATTTTGACAGAAATTACATTGAATCTGTAAATCAATGAGTGAAGTATTGCCATATTAACAATCTGATGCATGAACATGAGATGTCTAGCAGTTTCCTTAGATCTTTAAATTTTTTTCAATAATGCTTTGTAATTTTCATTGGATATTTTGCATTTTCTTTATTCCTAAGAGTTTTTCCTTCTTTTTAATGCTATTATAAGTGAATTGTTTTCTTAATTTCTTTTACAGGTCATTTATGGCTAATTTATAGAAATATAACTGATTTGTTATAGAAATATAATTGATTTTTTTTTTTTTTTTTTTTTTTTTTTGGTGCTGGGGATCAAACCCAGGGTCTTGTGCTTGCAAGGCAAGCACTCTATCATCTGAATTATATCCCCAGTCCCATAATTGATCCTTTTTTTTGAAATTGTTTTTTAGATGTTGATAGACCTTCATTTTATTCATTTATTTATATGTGGTGCTGAGAATTGAACCCAGTGCCTCACACATGTTAGGCAAACACTCTACCACTAAGCCACAACCCCAGCCCCCCCATAATTGATTCTTATATATTGATCTTGCTATCCTGAATTCTTGCTGAATTTGTTTCTTAATCCTGACAGTTTTGTAGGGGATTTTGGAGAATGTTCTACACAAAAGATCATGTCATGTGCAAATAAAGATAGTTCTGCTTCTTCCTTTCCAGTATGGATGTTTTTTATTTCTCTCTCTTGCCTGGTTGTCCTGGCTAGAATTTCCAGTACAATGTTGAATATAAGTGGCACAAACAAATATCCTTGCTTTGTTCCTGATCACTGGGTGCTCTGCTTGTTCCCTCTAAAGTTCATGTTCACTTAATTCCTAAAACAGTGCTAAGAAATGGGGCCTTTAGGAGGTGATCAGGTTATGAGGGCTCCACTCTCATAGATGGGATAAGTGACTTTTTAAAAGGGCTGGAAGGAACTAAGTAGGCCCCTTTTTTTGCTTTTCTATCCCTTCCATCCTGTGAGGAAGTGGCATTCATCCCCGCTGGAGGAAATAGCAGAAGGTGCCATATTGAAAGCAGAAGGAACCAGCCCTCACCAGACACTGAATCTGCCAGTGCCTTAGTCTTCATCAGGAACCATGAGAAAAAATTTCTATTTACAAATTATCCAGCCTGTGGTATTTTGTTATAGCAGCATGAACAGACTAAAACACAGGGAAAAGTATTCAGTCTTTCACCTTAAGAATGCTTGCCATAAGTATTTCATAGATTTCCATGATCTATACTGAGGTTCTCTTTCATCCTGGATCTATTGAGTGTTTATTCATGAAGGATGCTGCAATTTGCCAAATAATTTTTTGGGTTTTAAGATGATCATTTGGTTTGTCTTTTATTCTGTCAATATGATGTATTAAATTGATTTTCAGTTGTTACATTTCATTTCTAGATAAATCACACTCGGTTGTCATGTCATCCTTTTAATATGCTCTTAGAGTCAGTTTGCTAGTTTTTTTCTTAAGGATTTTTATATTTATACTCATAAGTGACGTGGGTCTATAACATCTTGTGATGTTTTCTTTCCTTGTGATATCTTTGTCCAGTTTTGGCATCAGGATAACAGGTATATCAAATGGCTCAAGGAATGAATTGGGAATTCTTCTCTTCTGTTTTTGGGAACAGTTTTTGAAGGAGTGGTATTAAATGCTTGGTAGAGTTCATTACTGAAACCATCTAGACTTTCATTTGTGAGAAGTTGTAAAATTATTCATTTAATTTTTTCACTTTTTATAGGTCTGTTTCAACTTTGTATACCTTATTAAGTCAGCTTTGGCAGTTTGTACCTCTCTGGAAATTTGTTCATTTCTAGTACTCCTTGCTTTTTTATGGGGACTTGAATTATTCTCTCATGTAACTCACTTTCAACCTAAAGAACGTTCATTAGTATTTCTTATATCACAGGTACACTAGCAATTAATTCTTTCAATTTTGATTATCTGAAATATATTTTATCTTCATTTTTGACAGATAGCTTTTACTGGATATAAGATTCTTGGTTAACACTACCACCTCTGACCTCCATTATTTATGATATAAAAATTGTTACTTCACTGGGATTTTTTTTGATACATGGTGAATCATATTTCTTTTGTTATATTCAATAGTTTCTCTCTGTCTTTACCTATATTTGTCAATTTTGGTTATATCAAATGTCTGAGTGTGATCTCTTTGTGTTTACCCTGCTAGGAGTTCTTTAAATTATTGGGTGTGTAAGTTAATGCTTTTCATTAAATTTTAGAAGTTTTCAGCCATTATTTTTTTGAATACTTCCTACTCCTCTCTGTGTCCTCTCCATCTGGTACTTCTACTATGCATATTTCAGTGTTCTTACATGTCTCCGATGTTTCCCAAAAGTTTCGTTCATTTTTCTTCATACATTTTGCTTATCTGCAAATTGTATTATTTTCTTTCATCTATAGTCAAGTTCACTGGTTGTGTCTTCTGTCAGCTCAAACCTACCATTGAGCCCTCTAGTGAATTTACCACTTAAGTTTCTGTACTATCCAACTTTAGAACTTAGTTCTTTTCATAATATTATCTTTTTAACAATATTTTCTTATTTAGTGACACACTATCCTTATACCCTCCTTTAGTTCTTTCGGTATGGTTTCCTTTTATTCTTTAAATATGTTTATAATATCTGCTTTGAGATCATGTGTGCCAAGTCCAACATCTGGGCCTCCTCAAAGACAAGTTCTGTCACACCTTCTGTGTAAGGGTCACACTCTCCTTTTTCTTGTCCTGTCTCAGAATTTTTGTTGAAAACAGGTCATTTTAGATAATACATTGAAAGAATTATGGATATTAATGTCACAGTTTTTGTTGCTGTTGTTTGTTTGTTTTAGTGACTTGACTGGGCTATTTCAGTGAAATTTATTTCCCCTGTAGCGCACAGCTACTGATAATCACTTACTGGAGGTCACAATCTTGGGCATATGCATAGTCGCTATAAACCCCATTCTCCCCCCACAGGGATATTAGCGAGGCTCTATTTGACTGTCTCATTCCCTGATATCTCCATTAAACTTCTGGTTATTTTGTCTTTATTGATAATCACACACAACTATTAACCTTCACTAACTGCTAACTGGCTGATGCACTGTTTTGTTTTTGTTTTGTGGTGCTGGCGATTGAACTCAGGGCCTCAGGCATTCTAGGCAAGTGCTTTACCACTGTACTATATTCTAGCATCTAGTGTACTGTTTTTGATCATGCCCTGGGATATAACTTGCTCTATAGTCTGATTCAATTAAATTCTGAACCCTTCACAGGGACAGAGTGATCCATATTTGAGAACTACTCAGACCTCAGAATGGTTCTTAGCTGTCTTTGTCTCTGGTTCTTTCTGTTAAACTTCTAGTTGGTTTATCATTTGGTTTATTGCTATTAGAATTGTGGAACTATTGTCCTGCTCTTAAATGCTCACTATCAAGGTCTAAGTTGTTTTTGACAATGCCCTTGGGCATGAACTTCTTAATGCTTATTCCAGATGAAGTCAGTTCTTGTGGGGAGAGCTATGGAACTCTCTCTTCTGCCTCTTCCTCTGGGCAGATCATTGTACCACTATACCCTGATAGGGGTAGAGACTGTGGCCACCTCATTTCAGAGTGACACTCCTGACCTACAAACAGGCACTAGATGGGAATGGTACACTCCACTCTTCTTGGCTTGCCACATTCAGCATGGAATTTCTGCCATATAAACAGGTGGGGGAAGGAAGTATTCTTAGCCTGCTGTACCTGGGACAGAGCTTCTGCCTAAAGAATAGGGCCTGGATGTGGGAAGAGCACCCCAGTCCTCTTGACCGCAACACAGAATTGAGAGGAATGGGAGATACTAGTAACTTGCCTCTCAGTTTAAAGACATAGCTATGGACTAGGGTCATGGAAACTCCATATTCTCGATATGAAAACTTCTGTCACACTGAGTTAGTAAGGAATGCAAGAGAGTTGTGGCTCGGATACCAAGTTTTAGTAAATTCTCTTGAATAAATTTTTCCATTTGTTGTATTGACCTCAGAACAATTTCCAGGGACTTTAAATTGTTTTTGTTCTGTTTTAGTACTTTCACCAATTAAATCGTTGTTTTACTGGATAGAGCATTTGCCAACCTTCTTACACCTCCTTTCCAGATGTTTCTATTTGCTTCCTGTTTTGTAAATTAAGTTTTTATGGAACACAGCCATGTTCATTCATCCATTTGTTGTCCTCAGCTGCTTTCAGGCTCCAATGGCAGAGTTGAATAGCTGCAGGAGAAATCATATAGCCTACAATGTTCAAAATAGTCCCTATCTGGTCCTTTGCAGAAAGTTTGTTGAGAAATGACTACATTCTTGATTATCTATATGGAAAACAGTATTATAGAATTATTGTCATTATGAAGAGAGGTTAAAAGAGTGCAATCTGAATTACAGGAAAAGTTGTCAATCAATTTTTTTAAATCATTGTTCTCTATTTCAGATTGTTTGTAGCAATTGTGTTTTAAAAATTTTAGATTGGGGGATTTTAAATCAATAGTTCACTTTATACTTAATTTAGTATTTTCAATTTTGCCATTTTCCTAAAGTGGACTCCCTGGATTGTGTATGCTTCCTCCCCCTTGGAAGACTGAGAGCAATGTGATTTTTAAATTTAAGTTGTAGAATTATGTTTCCTATATACAAGTGTTGTGCTTATGATTTTTGCCCCATTAAATAGATCTTATTTGTGTCTGGAATCACTGATTTGATATGACTGTTATATATTCGCATGGGCACACAGGAGGCATCTGTCCTGGGGACACAGTGTGGAGCAGGTTCTGACTGAGAGGAAGACTGGGCTGGACAAGCACTGGAGGATGGTGGAAGGCCAGGACAGCAGGCAGGGTGTGGGATTGGGGGGTGCCAGCACCTCTCTATGCATCTTATTGACACTGTTGGAGTGAGACTTAACTCCCTGGAGTGGTCAGAGCTTTTAGGGGTTAGGAGGGTCAGATCCCCTGGCACAGGGGCAGGTTCTGGGCAGATGTCATAGACACTGTAAGCTGAAGAGAGTGGGGGCATCTGAACTGTTCTGGTGTGAGCGGAATGTCAAGGGAGCAGCTTTCTGTCTTTCAGCATTGCTTTAAAGGACACTGCATCTGGCTGACACCTGACATCCTCAAACGGGATGGTAACTGGGGTGCCTGGACTCCATTTGGCTCTTGCTCGCGCACCTGTGGCACCGGTGTGAAGTTCAGGACTCGCCAGTGTGACAACCCACAGTGAGTTGGTTCCAACATTCCCCCAGCCTTCCTGAGTGGCATCTGCAGACTATGAAACCACTCAAGAGCCAGTTCTATTCTACAGGGCTCTGATGGCTGCTATCTGCCAGTTTTGGAGAGAGTACAAGGGAAAGCTCTCCTGACTCCTCCTCCTACTACCTGGGAGGGAGCTGAGACTCAGAGAAGGGCTCATTCCCCTTCTCACAACCAACCTTGGCTTGAAAACCTGGTTTCCTGACCTGCTAACCTAGGGAAAAACACCTCATGACCTGTAATCCACTCTGAACATAGACTTCTTCTGTCCTTTGTGTTGCATGGAGGAGAGAAGGTGGGACAGAGATGGGGAAAGATAGGGATCTCCATAGATCGGATTTCTCTCAACCCTTCAGAATGCTGGGAGTCTGGGCTGGGACTTCCTTAGCTGAGCAACTATTTGAAATCAGGTGAGAGGCAGAGTCAAGACTTACCACCCACACCCAGGTGCCTAGGGGAAGGACAGCCTTCAGGCTGCCTGCTGCCAGCCAGACTCCCCATCGTCAACCAGGATCCCCTAATCCCTTCCTCACACCCTGTGCTGTCCTGGGCCCTCTCATTACCACCCCTCATCACACCTTGTAAATACCTCTGTTGTCCACGCTCCCTGCTTGGCTCACAGCCACCTTCTATTCAGTCTTCTCCTCTGGATTATGCTTCCCCTCTTGTCTGAACTCTTTGCCTCTGCCTCTCAGGGAGGGCTGTGGGTGCACGATAAGTAACTCCACCAGGGCCTAGCATGTAGGGAAAGTCTTCCACAAACATCGGCAATACTCAGATCTTCCACATGGCCAGCAAGGGGGCCTTACCTTACAGGCTCCGAGTCTGCATCGACATACAGTGGGGCTTTGTCTCTTGTGGTCTGTCCAGTGTTTCAGTGATTTTGATTTACCTGAAAATATTGAAACTCTGGAATTTCACACAAAAACATAAACAAATCTCCAGCTTCCAAATTGGGCCAGATTCAAGCTGGTGGGCAGGTTTCTGGGCACATCCAGATCATCTGAGTTCTGGCCTCCGCAGAATTTCCCAAGTTCTCTTAGACTGCTACACTGCTCTGGCCAGGCCCTGAAACAATGTTCAGGGAACCAGAGGGGCATCAGCACTTGCAACTGTGTGTTGGAGTGTATAGTCAAGTCTATCAGCCAGGCAGGGGTAGAGGAAGGAACTTGTGCTCTAGGGTCAGTAGGGGTACAACAGTTATTTCAGAAACACCTGTATTTATCTGTCTCAGCTCTAACATGGAATGCCTCCCTCCTCCCCTTCTGACCACCCTCCTGTTCATGAGCTCAGGTTGCCATCCAGGCTAAGAGCAGAGGCAGGAAAGGGCTTGCTGGCCCCTCCTCAAATACCCCTGGGGACTTTCACACTTGCCTCAGGAAGAGATTTACAAGCTGGGGAGTTAGAACCACAGTTGGTGGATTGGTCCTGTTCTCCATGAAGTAAGGAAGTTATAGAAGTGCAGCCCAAAATCCCTGAGGTGGAGAAAAAGCAGCCATGATGGAGTGTTCATCGTGTGCCACATGTTTGTTAAGAACTTAAGCATATGGGATTCTGCTATTTCAGAATTAATCTTGGGTTTCCCCACTGCATGTCAGAAACAGCCCTGTGAGCTAAGAGCCCAGCTGTGAAAGACAATCAATTCTTGTCATCCTGGGACCTGTGGTCCAATGGAGAAGGCAGAATCTAAACACCCCATCACAGCTCCATGTTCACATCATACTGTATGTGTGTAAAGGGTGGGGCACAGGAAAGATGCTGTCTTCCCAAGGGAACTCCAGAAGGAGGGATATTACCGGCTCCTTCTTGATTCTCTGAGGCCTGATTAGCTGGGAATTGCCTGGTCCTACAGCTTGGACATGGCAGAGCCAGGTCCCTTCACAGAGCAGAGCTGTACCTCTAATACCTGAAGCTCAAGGATCTTCCTAAAAATCCCACCCAAGGGCCAGCCTCTTTCTGATGGCACCAAGCAGCTAGACTTTTGCTTTCTCCTCCAGCCCAGCCAATGGGGGTCGTACCTGCTCGGGCCTAGCATATGACTTCCAGCTCTGCAGCACTCAGGACTGCCCTGACTCCCTGGCTGACTTCCGTGAGGAGCAGTGCCGGCAGTGGGACCTGTACTTTGAGCACGGAGATGGCCAGCACCACTGGCTGCCCCACGAACACCGGGATGGTGAGCCCCTCATAGGAGGACAGCAGTGGGTGTTAGCATCCAAGCCCTAGAGAGGGCAGGCAAGACCTCTGAAATGCATGTGACACTTGGACTGGCAGCAAAACGCCCCCTGGCTGGCTTGGCTGTTTGGGGCTCATTCCTGACGTACGGCTCAGGCTTCATGTCTGGACTACAATCTCAGAGGTGCCAGAATACTGGGCATGGCCACGAATGCTGGGGATAGCCTAAGGGCCCGGGAGCCTCAGAGGAGGCAGACTCCTGCCGTTGTCATCTGGTGGATGGTGCTGGAGTTGTAGGATTAGAAAAGTTAAGAGATGGGGGGAGGGGGGCCGCTGACCTTGCCAAGCAATTGACCTCTGACCTTCTCTAATTAGAACTCTCAGTTGCAGTGTCAGAAAATGTGACTCAAACTGGTTAAATTATTAAAAGGCATTTGCTGTTTCATGGAACTGAAAAGTCTGACAGCTTAAAGCTTGGGAGTGCTCATACAGCTTGGTCCCCATGGGGATTGGTTCCAGGATCCACCCCAGACCCTAGAATACTAAAATCAATGGATGCTCAAATCTATCATATAAAAAGGCATCATCTTTGCATATAAGCTATGCACATTCTCCTATGTAATTTTAATTATCTCTAGGATACTTATAGGACCTAAAATAATGTAACTAGTTTTTATACTATATTGTTTGGGGAATAATGGCAAGAAAAAAAGATGGTTCAATGTTCAGTTCAAATGTAATTTTTTTTTCAAATATTTTTGAATAATTGGTGGATTGAAACCACAGATGGGTGGAGCCCTCAGATGTGGAGGGCTATATTCCATTTGAGTCCCTCTTCCATCAGTGACAAAATTTTAATTTCTTTACCTCCCAAGTTTAGGGAGCTGGGGTATGAGCCTGATCTGCCACTTGGAGTCATTGCTTCATGTGTGCAGCATGAGCAGAGCCCCTGTTATGTGTCCCACCTGTGTCTGAGGGAGACTGAGGGAGGGCAGTGAAGATAGTGTTCCCTTCTCAAAAGGAGGCAATCTGGTAACCCAGAGTTTTATTTCCTTTGAATAAATGCTAAGCAGGGAAGGTGCCAGGGATCCAAGACTGAATCCAAAAGGGTCTCGTGTTTGGAACCTCAGGGAAGGTTGACTGAAGGAAGATTTTTAGATGGAAACTCAGCAAGCAGCCATTTGCTGTGGCAGAGTTGGGAGTCTCTGGGTGGGGCCATGGACATGTGAGATCTGAGCTGCACCAACAGCACAGCTGGCTCCATTGGGATAAAAGCTCTTCCTAAGTCCAGTTGAACCAGGGTCAAAATTTCAGAAGACATAGAGATAGGAAGAAAGTTGCCATCACCTGCCCCTTTCCCTCTGTGTCCACCCTGGAGGCTAGGAACACCCTCATGGGAGTTTCTTCTTGAGCTGTCCCTTCTCTTGCATTGACCCCTTGCTGTTTCCCTTCTAGCCAAGGAAAGATGCCATCTCTACTGTGAGTCCAAGGAGACTGGAGAGGTGGTGTCCATGAAACGCATGGTGCACGATGGGACACGCTGCTCCTACAAGGATGCCTTCAGCCTCTGTGTGCGTGGGGATTGCAGGGTGAGTGCCATGAGGTCAGCACTGGTTGGCTACAGCTTGGGGTCTCAGAGTCCTGGGTGCCAGCTTCCACTTCTTGAGAAGATTAATGGAATGTAGGAAACAGTGCTGCTGATCAAAATACATTTATCTGAGCAGGTGTGTTTTCCTTTTCCTGTTATTGGGAGGTCTCAACCTTGAGTATGTCAGGGTTTTATCTGGGGAGCTTGGGCATGTCACCTAAGACACTATAATTCCAGAGGTCAAACAGGATGGCCTGGGTGTCTGAATTTTTATGCGCTTCCAGGTGATTTCAATGCACAAGATCCACATAGTTGATCCTTTGTGAAACCCAACCCTGCTGTCCACAGAGCACTGGACAGCCTGTCCTTGGATCAGACCCCACCATGGGTCTCACTGGTTTGGTGCTTTGCAGAAACAGTTGTTTCTTGACATATAACGGAGTTACTTCCTGATAACTCCATTTTGAGTTGAAAAATGTCAAGTCAAAAATGCATTGGAGGGCTGAGGTTGTGGCTCAGTGGTAGAACACTTGCCTAGCATGTGTGAGGCACTGGGTTCAATCCTCAGCACCATATAAAAATAAATTAATTAATTAAATAAAGGTATTTTTAAAAATGCATTGGATCTACCTGAACATCCGTGTAAAAGTACCAGTTGTTTCCACTTGTGATCATGTGACTGGGAACTCAACTTGCTGCCGCTGTCCAACATCCTGAGAAATTGTCATATCCCCATTGTTAGCCCAGGAAAAGATCAAAGTTCGCAATGTGTAGCATGGCTCCTATTAAATGCATACAGCTTTCACTCCATCATAAAGCGGAAAGAACAGTCAAATCTTTGTAAATTGGGGACCACTTGTTTATCATTGACTTCTATCCTATGCTATCATAAAAAACAACCATGGGTAACCTCTGCATGTGGCAGTAACATGAACACAGACTTGCCCTGCCAGGCTTTCCCAGAAATAGCTGGAAGCTTCTGCTGGAGTTCAAGTAGCAGGACTGATCAGGGTTGTCATGGAAGCCAGCTCTTTTCTTTCCTTCCTGAGAAATGGCAGCATCAGGGGTTGTCTAGCAGGGAGGCTGACAGATTCTCAGGCAGCTCTGGAGCAGGGCAGCTGGGAGCTGCTTTCCATTCATATGGTTTCAGTGGGACCACAGGTGTCAGCGAGCAGGAGGAGGATGGTTGCATAGGATAATTGCAGGGATGCTGAGTCACACAGCTGGCTTAGGGATGGTGAAACCAAACACTCAGAGACTAGCACAGGCCAGTCAGTTCTCCTTTGTACCCGCAAGGTTTTAATTTATGAAAGATCTGAATGACAAGATGAAGAGGCCAGTGCCATTGACAGAATTTATTACTTATATTTCCCTAGAGAAGGACACAGCATGCCACACAAGGCCATCTGGGGAAGCAGCAAGTTTGATCAGGAGGCAGAAGCCAGGGACTTTTCTTGGGAAACAGCAAAGCAAAGCAAACAGATTAGGGTTGGCTTCCTTGAATAATTCCCATAGGCCAGGAGCTATAGTGGAGGGCTCTAGTTGTCTGGTACCTGACCTGAGGATGACTTAGACCAGAGGAAATACTGACTTACTGTGAGAATCAGATAAAGAGGGCAATTGAGGTAGACACTTGGGAATTGGTTGGTTTGCATATGAGAGATGCATTCCCAGCTAAGTCTTTTGGTTTATCCAGGGATTGGCTGGTGCTTAGCCAGGAAGATTTTTAAGATGTTAAATGTCATAAGAGACAGCAAAAAAATAAATAAATAAATAAAATAAAAGCAAAGATATAATTAATGTAGACAGTAAGCATGAACATCAGTGGTAGAAATAGCTTTATATAGCAGCTGTGAATAAGATTGCTAACTTAACCATGAGAGGTCAGAGCACTGATCAATATCTTATTGGGCATGGCTATAATGTCATTCCTAATATGTATAGTTAAAAAAGAATAGGTTAAATATTTTATTTATTAATGACAATTTTGACAGATAAAAGCAGGTTGCCAGAGACATAAAGGAAATGGGAGGTAATAAGATGAAATATATCAGTCCTGACAATACATCAATACATGTGAATGTGAAATTCTTTTAGAAGATTCTAATAGGTATATATATATATATGGTATATGTATATATATATAGGTATATGTATATATATATACATACATACATATACACACACATATATATATACACACACACACACAAATGGATGCTGTCAATCAGAGAAGATGACTGTCAATCAGATACAATGACTCAGGAAAATTACAAGCAAAGATGTTGCAGAAGAACAAAGATGTGCACACAGGCTGGGGTTGTAGTTCAGTGGTAGAACACTTGCCTAGCACATGTGAGGCACTGGGTTCAATCCTCAGAACTACATAAAAAACAAATACATAAAAAATAAAGGTTAAATTCTTTTAAAAAAGACATGCATATGCACAAACATATGCACAGAGCAGAAAATTGAAAGAGAATCAAGCATTACATGAGGTCAATAAGGTCATCTGATTTTAAGCAGACACAATCCACTGCCTTGATAAAGTAATAACATGCCATCAAACATGTCATCTAAAAATAGTTATCAAAAGGGAGAGATTGAAATAAGCTCGCCTGCTTCTGACTCTAGTAACCCATTGATAGGATTGCGTGACAGGAAGGGATAAAACCCATGCCTTATTAGCTATGCACCCCTCCTCTTGCCGTGGTACCCCACCATCACTATCAGCTTCTTGAACTGAAGCAGAACCTGAGCTGTCAGCCTCCTCTGATCACTGGTGATAGCAAGCAGCAGCCATATAGAGCTTCTCAGGAGCTGGCCAGCCCTGACCTGAATTGTCATCTGTCCCATTTCCTTTTTAGAATCTAAATGAGATTCCAGGCTAATAGAAGGAGCCAGGCTTCATGGGTTTTCTATGTGATTGAAGTATTAGTATCACTACTCCCCTTAGTTCAGGTACAGAACACTGGACAGTGTCTCTTGATTATCAGATACTCACCAAAGATAATTGGTTCACTAAGCCAGAGACAATACTTGCCTGGGAGTTGATGGATAAGTTGGACCACCTGAGATAACCAAACCAGCATCTTCAAACCAGCATATCTTCATCTGTTTTCTCTTGCAATAATAAAATACTAGAGGCTGTATAATGTATAAGGAAAAAAGGTTTATTTAGTTCACAGTTTAAGAAGATGAAAATCCAAGATGAGGCAGTCCCATTGGTTTGGACTCTCATGAGACTGTCCTTGACTGGGTCACAACATTAAAGAGAAGCATAAAGGAAAAACATGAAGGGCAGAAGAGGCAAATATATGAAGAGGCCTGGCTTTGCAACCTCCTCTCAGGAGAACTAACTCAGTTTGCAAGACTAGCATTAATCCCTTCCAAGGGCAATGCCCCTATGGCCTAACTACCTTCCACTAGGTCCCACCTCTTAAAGGAAGCACAGCCTCAATACTGCCACACTGGGGACCAAGTTTCCTGCACATGAATCTTTGGGGAACACACTCAAGCCATGGCCAAACCACAGCATGGCAGTTGTCCAGATCAAAACTGCCACGTCTTAGAATTCCTCTAGGTGGCAGGCAAGGTCCTTTTGACTTTAATTATTAGACATCTTGATTTCACAAATAATATGAAAAAAAAAGGTGTCTTAGAATTGAGGGAAAATGCTAATAAATCACTTTCCTAAAGTTCTTCTGGATGAAATAGTTCTTTTATTCTGTTTCCCTTTTGCTCAACCTCTCTGACACTCAAAACAAAATCTCAGAGCAACTGTTTTGAAACACAGTATATGTCTTCATTCTTTTCCCTGTCTGGATAGCCTCTTCTTTTCCAATCAGTTCAATTTACATTTAGCATTTTTGGTGTAAACAAGCCCCAAGCCTTTATAGAAAGAGCCCATGAATCAACAGAGAGCTCTTAAATCAGAGTTGATACTCAGAACTAAGACAAATGGCCTCACATGGGCTTGCTTCTGTCATGTTGGACTTCAGAGATGTCCCTGACATTCTCTCTAAATAAAACCTGTCTCTAAATAAAATATAAAAGGAGCTGGGGATGTTGCTCAGTGGTTAAGTGCTCCTGGGTTCAATCCCTGGTACCCTCCCCCACAAAAAAAGCATATATTATGTGCCTCCCTTGGTAAAAATTGTTTCCTCAGGAACAATTTACTTAAATATGAGTATGTTCTTCTTGATTGTTTTGCATTCTGCTCCCTTCAAAAAATGAGTCAGAAGCTTATGTTAAAATACAGATTTCATTCCTCAAGGAGTTATCCCACTCCTTGGTATATGTCCAAAAGATTTAAAATCCACCTGCTGCCTGATGCAGCCACATTGAAGCTTATAGAAACACAATTCACAATAGCTAAGCTATGGAGCCAACCTAGGTGCCTTTCAACAGATGAATAGATAAAGAAAATGTGGTATATATACATACAAGGATGAAGAATGACTTTATGACATCTGCCAATGAATGAATGGATCTGGAGACTGTTGTGCTAAGTGGCTTATTTCAAGCCAATCCCAAAAGAACAAAGTTTGAATGTCTTCTCTGATATGTGGATGTTAACTCATAATAAGGGGGGGAATAGAAGTTGGAGTGGGTTAGACAAAGGGGAATGAATGGAAGGGAGGGGATTATAAATAGGAAAGACAGTGGAATGAATCCGACATAACTTTCCTATGTACATACATGAATACACTACAGTGAATCTCACCATCATGCACATCCACAAGACTTGGGTCCTAGTTAGAATAAGATATATTTCATGCTTGTATAATTATATCAAAATGGACTCTATTGTCATGTATAACTAAAAAGAACCAATAAAATAAATAAATAGAAAAATACAGATCAATAAAAACAAAGATCATGAATCTCTCTCTGCACATTCAAAAATGCTGTGTCAATCTCTGCTCTGTAGCCCTTTCATGGTCTTAAGCCCCTGCCTCAAAGTTTCTTATGAGACAGAAGTCAGAAATTAAAGAGCAGCTGGGGATATAGTTCAGTAGTAGAACACTTGGCTAGCAAGGTAGCAAGGTCCTGGGTTTGATCCCCAGCACTGTAAAGAGGGGGGCGGGGGGGGGGAGAGAGAGCAGGGGGTGGGGGAAGCAAGGAGAGGAGAGGATTTAGAAATCAAAAGCAAAGGGAAAAGAAGTGTCTGCAGAGGTGGAGGTAGAAAGGTCTCTTTCCAGTAAGCATCTGTGGTCCAGGAATGGGCTGCTATAGCAATAAAAGAACCTGAATATGGTTATTGTCTCTGTGAGGTGTCCCTGGGCAAAGGAACATTCCCACTCTGTGCAGAATAATTTATTTCCTGGAGTGATAGTGTTGAAAGGATTCATTGAAAGAATGAAGGCAGTGCCCCACCCAACTCTTGCCACTTCCTTCCCAGATACCTGAAGACAGACTGAAAAGGACATTTTATTCCTTCCAAAGAGAGGAAAGGCAGGACATCCAGGCCAAAGCTTTGGGTGGGATCCCCCAAGGGACTGCCTCTGGAATATGAGCTTCCAGGATACTCTGGAGAAGGGGCAGCATGGAGGGGCCAAGGTGAAGCCTTTCATCTGGGGCCACAAAGACAGAAGGACTCACTGGAGGTCAGTTATGCTCTGCCAAGACAGTCTTGGGCTGTGGGACACAATTCCGCAGGTCCCACTTTCCACATGCATGAACTGAGGCACAGCATGGGCAAGTGGTTCGCCCTCAGCCACGTAGGGTCTGTTTTGCTCTAAAGCCTGGTTTTTGGGAACATGCATTTTGGGAAAGGCATAGGTGTCAGTGGCCCTGGCAGGTACAGGATCAGGGTTAGGACAGGGCCCAGGTATGGAGGGGGTATCTCAAGTGTTCTGTGCCCTCCTCTTCCCCTGCAGAAGGTGGGCTGTGATGGGGTGATTGGCTCCAGCAAGCAGGAGGACAAGTGTGGCGTGTGTGGAGGGGACAACACTCACTGCAAAGTGGTCAAGGGTACATTCACACGCTCACCCAAGAAGCAAGGTGAGTGAGCCCCATCTTTCCTCCCCTGAGGCTGATTGCAGTACCTCTGAGCATTTGTGGGGCAGTGTCATCTCAGGGCTCTATCTGGCATTAACCCAGGCCTGGATTCCCACCTGAGTTTTCTGTAGAGGATGGAGGCTAGGAGGGTGTTTGGGATTTGAAGATCAGCAGAAAGGCTAAACAGGAAGCATCTACTGGTCCTGGGCTGTGGCGTGGACCAGACCCAGTAGTTTTACAGTTGGCCCCTCTCTGGGTGGGTGGCCCAAGTCCAGGAAATACAGAGGCCACAGGAAAGTCCATGATTGAGCTGCCTTCAAGGGTGATGCCTCTTCCTTTCTCATTTGGTGTTATCTTCCCACACCCAAAGGTTACATCAAGATGTTTGAGATCCCTGCAGGGGCCAGACACCTACTCATCCAGGAGGCAGACGCCACTGGCCACCATTTGGGTGAGTCTCAGAGCCCAGACGACTTGGAGTCTCTAAGACCTGGCTTTTCTGGGTATCTAAGACACCTGGTTTGTGTGAGATGGGGCAACCGTGGCTAGCAGGTGTGACTGCAGTCCATGGCTCAGCCCACCTGACAGACTTTCCTGGGCTCCTCTTCCTGTGGAAAGACCAGAGTTTGGGACCAGAGGGCTTCCCCTGGCAGCAGGTGTGAAGGAATGTGTATCCAAGGCACCAGAGGACACCAAAGTCAGCTAGCAAATTGGATCATGTGGTATATTTACATCTATGTAATTCATTAAAAAATTTTTTTTGGTACTGGGAGTTGAACTCAGGGCCTTGCACATGCTGAGCATACTTGTACCACTGAGCTACATCTTCATGTCTTTAGTTTTAAATTTAAGAGTTTTCATCTAAAATAGGGATTTCTAGCATATCTTAAAAATTTGGATGAGCTCACAACTCTGGGTCTCTTTCCTCATGGCAGCCCCAGCCTGCAAGATGGTGCTCTCCCAGGATGTTGGGGACTCTCTCAGAGGTTAACCCATCTGCACCTACCCCCTCCCCAAGAGGTGTCAGGGACCTACCATGATACCTCCTGGGGTATCATGGGACCAAAGTCAGCAGTGTTGCTGGGGACCACTGGGAAGCCCTGGACAAGTGCTTTCTCCAGTCTGGGTCCCACCTTCATCCCTGTCCCCTCAAGGCTGGATTGAGTTGGAGGTATCCACACTGCCAGTCAGGCACCCCACTGATGCATAACAAATCTGCCACTCAAATCTTTTAACATTCTGTTTTTTTCTTTCTTTTTTATCCTAAGAGGAAACTTTAAATTGCTATCCTAAAAGCAAAACAAGTACCGCTTGTCTTAATAGAGGGTAAATATTAAGATCCTAAACAGAAGACACTTTTCTCCCAACACTGTTTTTTACTGGTCTCTGAGGCTGAGACCCACTCTCTCTTTGAAAAAGGGAGCGGGTGCTACAGAGAAGATAAAGACCTACTGACCCCACACTGAGGCTTTCTTAGCAATGTGGACAGAACTATAGGGGACTTGTACAGGAAGTTTCTCTCTCACTTGTGCCCTGCAGTTTTCCCCCAAAACCATTCAGCACCCTCCCCAATGGCTACCTTCTATACTGCAGGGAATGTGGGGCTTTCTGATCATCTAGGTTTTTCCTAAATGGTGTGTGGATGCCTGTGGTCTGAGCAGCCCATCCCAGTTGGGCCAGGCCTCTTGGGGAATGTGGGGAGCAGACCTCAGTTAACTGATGGTGGGAGGAACCCTGCCTTTCCAGCTGAATTTATGCTCACTGCCATGGCAGGAAACCTCACCACAACCTCCATCCATATCTGTGTCCTCATGTCCAGCAGATGCCCTGCACCTGGTAGAGATGTCTCTCAGTCAACCTTCCTTTGAGGCCTCTTTGTTAGTCAGTTTCATGTTACTACAACAAAATACCTGAGGCAACTAACTTATAAAGAGAAAATGTTTATTAATCTCCCAGTTTGGGAGGTTCAAAGGCATGGCACATGTATTGACTCTGTTCTAGTGAGCAGTAGATAGCAGCATATCATAGTGGGAGTGCATGTAGAAGCAAAAATCATCTTGAATTGGAGCAGAGAAAGGGCAGCCAGAATCCCATAATCCCTTTCAAGGGCATGTCCCTGATGATCTGAGGACCTTCCATAACCCCCACCTCCCAATAATGCCATCCTGGGGACCAAGCCTTTAGCACATGGGAGACATTCAACATCCAAACCCTAGCAGCCTCTTAGTGCTATGGAGTGCTCTGATAGGTTGCAGGAGGTGACTTTGACAGCTGCAGAGCCCCTTCTAAGGAGAACCCATGAGACTTCAGTTAGGGCAGATCAAGAAAGGGTGCTGGGCTGTCAAAAGAATCCATGTGGAGGGTAACCCAGTTATCACTATGGAGAGACCAAGGGCAGGGTCTGACTCCCAAAGCAATTTGGCTTATTAGTCACATGAAGAGAACAGGGACTCTGCTCCCTAGAACCCACCTCCCATCCAAAGCAGCAGGTGGTCCTTGGGCCTGGCCTAAAATGACCACGGTGGGGTGGGTGTGCTCCCTTTTGCCTTTCTCAGCCGTCAAGAACGTGGAAACAGGCAAGTTCATCTTAAATGAAGAGAACAACCTGGACCCCAATTCCAGATCCTTCATTGCCATGGGTGTGGAGTGGGAATACAGGGACGAGGATGGCAGGGAGACACTGCAGACCATGGGCCCCCTCCATGGAACCATCACCGTGCTGGTGAGTCGAGGCAGAGCAGGGTCCGCTGCCTTCTTGCTACCAGGCAGGGTGCAGTTACCCCTAAGGGAAGGTTGGGAAGGGGCCCTGGGAGCCCTGAGCCTCCCTGCATTCTTTGGACCACACTCTGAACAGCCCCTCTGGCCTTCCAGGGCAACTCCTTATCTCTGAGTCAGAGCCAGAAACAGACATGGGGCCACGCCTCAGGGCTCAGAACCCTGAGGTCAGAGCGTTCTAAAGAACTCTCCCCTCTAAGGATTTTGGTTTCCCTAGCAGAATGACAGCTGTCATCCATTGTGCTCATTCATGCCTGCTGTCACATTAAAACCCTACAACACCCTGAGAAGTGACAGTCAGTAATTAGACCCAGGTCACTTTGGACATGGACTGCTCCTAATTATGGGGAGTCCTGAGGGGGATGGATTCTCAAATAATTTTTAGTTTTAATTCTTTGCAAAAGTGATATATTTTATTTTTCAAAAAAGTCAAACAGAGGGACATGGTGGTGCACGCCTGTAATCCCAGTGACTTGGGAGGCTCAGGCAGGAGGATTGCAAGTTCAAAGCCAGCCTCAGCAACTTACCGAGGCCATAAACAACTCAGTGAGACTCTGTCTCTAAATAAAATACAAAATAGGGCTGGGGAGGTGGCTCAGTGGTCAAGTGCCCCTGAGTTGAATCCCCAGTTCCAAAAAAAAAAAAAAAAAAAAGTTGAACAGTACAGGTAAGTCTCCAGTGCTTTTGAATTTGTCCCCTAAGGGAAGCATGCTAAGGGTGGGTCTAGACCCCAGAGCTCCACACATGGCTATGCACCTGTGGAGCAGGTGTCACAATGAGCTAGGTGTGCTTTATGTACTTTGTACCACTTTGCTCACCTTGCCTGCAGCAACTTGTCACTAATTAGAATTGCCTGTGATGACCTATCTAAGTATATACACATACGTGTATATACACGTAGGTCCTCAGTAGTCACAGTTTCTGTACTTGCAAATTCACCCACTCACTAAAATTCATTTTTAATTCCCAAATGGACCTTCACAGAGTGGTGAAAATTTGAGCTGCCTGCATGCACATTCCCAGAAGGGATGAAACTACTACACACTATGTTCTTGTTTCAGCTCTCAGATTGTAAATATCTCTTTTTTCACGATCTATTATTGTCACATCTTTTGCATTTTTGTGCTTTTGAAGGGATGATTTTGCTGTTTAAAATGTCTCTGAGCCTCCTGTCTACTGTTTGTAAGCTCAGGAAGGGTGTAATGGAGAAAGGATGTGTTAGAGGAGCTTCGTTCAGGCCTGAGTTATAGTGTTATTGGCTTTGAGGTCAACATATGTTATTGTTTTTAACATAAACACACATAAAGCAAGCTTATGTATTGAATGGTTGATTAAAAACATTATGACCAGAGGCTCACAGGATCCTAACCCTGTGCATCTAGATGGGCTTTGAATTACAGTGGAGTCACATCCCTATAAACCCACCCAAAGTTGAAAATATCATAATATGAGAATACCTTGATTCCACATAACCTACGATCTGTCCTGGCTTAGCAACACAATTCACTATAGAATGTCAGCTGTTTCCCCTTGTGATTATGTGACTGCTGGAGCTGTGGCTCACTCCCTGCCCACCATCATGAAAGAGGATTGGACCATATAAGGAGCTCACAGAAAGATCCAAATTAAAAATTGAAGAATTGGACCATATTGTGAGCTCACAAAAAAATCAAAATTAAAAATTCAAAGTATGGTTTCTACTGAATGCACATCACTTTTGCATCATCATCAAGTTGATAAACCATAAGTCAAACCATAAGTTGGGGACTGTCTGTATTTCCCCTGGAGTAACAGCTCAGTATTTGTGAATTTAGTGTTCACAGAGACTTGATAGAATATAACATGACTCCTGTGAACAACTGGAATCCACTGTAAATCTACCTAGGACTTATGTTCTTAACCTGGCTGCTGAGGAAGGGTAGACAATGGGACAGATACATTCATGGCCATCTTGGGGTGGGCACAGGTTATTCCAGAGGGAGATGCCCGGATCTCACTGACATACAAATATATGATCCATGAGGACTCACTCAACGTTGATGACAACAATGTCCTTGAAGATGACTCCGTGAGCCATGAGTGGGCCCTGAAGAAGTGGTCTCCCTGCTCCAAGCCCTGTGGTGGAGGTGAGGGATTTCTTGTTAGGGCTCCTGGGTGAATGATAAGAGAGTGACCATAAAGAGATGAGAGATCATCACTGGGCTGGGACTCAGCATGAGCAGAAGCAGAGGTCCTGGGGGAGATTGGGTTTTGGTAGGGAGAGGCTTCTGGGTAAGGAGCTTCCTGAACCAACAGTGCTGTGTTGACTGCTGGGCCTAAGGCAGTAAGTTTTGGCATGTGCTCAGTATGAGAAGACTGTTCCCAGACTGGGAGGCCACAGCAGTGACCTTTGCCTATCCCAGCCTGGAAGGGGTCAGTGGTGGTCAGGAAGGAAGTGCTTTAGGCATCAGGCCAAATTAGCCAAAAGGGTCTGGAGATTAACATTCAGGAAGGGTTGGGACTGGCCTGATGAGAGGTTGACATGTGGGTGGCTTGAATGGATCACACTGCAACATCAATAGGGCAGGGCACAAATGAGACTGGCACAGTGTGGAGACATCCCTAGGAGATCACTCCCTCCCTCTCTGTTTTCATTCAGAAAAGCCTCTCAGACTCCTTGAGCAGAGTTAGCTGCAGAAGAGTCCTACCTGCCCTTGACATCAAGTAGTTCATAGTTGGGTGGGACATAGAACATACAGATGGACAAAAGCCCTGATCTGAACAGAGTTGGGGACTTGGTGAAATATGGGACAGGACCGACCTTCCTGAGATGCCCTGGGGGTCCCACTTCTGAAGGACAAGGAAGAATTCACCAAGGATCAGGGTACCTCATCCTGGGATTGACAATACCCCAGCCTTCTGTCGTACCCCATCACACACCCCACCTGGATTTCATCAGCATGTCCTGTTGCTTCTCCCTGCTGCATATCTCTTGGACACTTCTACTGTTTCTGTCTTCCAAACCATCCCTTAGTCCTAGCACCTTCCTTATACTGACCATTTTGGATCCATTTTAGATCCCAGATTGACCTTTTAAAGGGGCAGATCAGACCATGTTCCTTCCTGGTATCATAACATCTTCAGTGGCTCTCTCTGTTCTTGAGAACTGAATATCAAAATTCTCCTTAGGACAACTTAGTGACCTCTCCCTCCACTTTGGTGTCTCTCCCCTTGCTCCCTAGGTTAGACGTGGATGTAGTATTAGTCAGTTTTCTGTTACTATATCAAAATGACCAAAATAGTCAATTTATAAAGATAAAAGCATTGTTTTAGCTCAGTTCTGGAGATTTCAGTCCCTAATCACTTGGGCCTCTAGTGAGGCTATATATTATGTCAGGAACACATGGTGGTGGAAGCTGCTTACTGTTTGGTGGCCTGGAAGCAAAAGAGAGATAGGATGAGAGTGGATTCCCACTCTTCCGTTCAAGGGCATGCCCCAGTGATTTAACTTCCTTCCACAAGGCCCCACCACTTCCCAATAGCACTGGGGATCAAATCTTTGAAACCTGGAACTATGGGGGACACCCAAACAATAGCAGGTGCTTTTTCTGGACCCATAATCTTCTCCCCAGGGCCCCGGCATAGGTTTCTCACCATTGCCTCCACCACCTTTCCATGAATCAGTGCCCCATGCCATCCTCTGCTTCCTGAGTTATCTCCAGACTCCCCAGCTAGATCAGACAGCCTGGTTATGGTTGTATTCTCTTATATACAAGCTGGGCACTATTGAGATTTTAGGTTTCATTCTCTATTGTGGAGATCATCCTATGCATTGTAGGATGTTGAGCAGCATCCCCAGCCTCTATCCACTGATGCTAAGAGCAACCCTACCCGCCAGCGGTGACAACTAAAAATGTCCCAGGCATTGCCCTGGGTAAGAATATTACTATTTTAGGTAGCTTTTCATAACTGTGACCAAAACACCAAACAAGAACAACTTAGAGGAGGAAATTTATTGGGGCTCATAGTTTCAGAGGTCTCAGTTCATAGGCAGCTGACTCCATTGCTCTGGGCCCAAGGTGAAGCAGCACATCACGGGGAGAGGCTCAGGAGAGGAAAGCTGCTCAGCTCATCCTGGCAGAGAAGCAGAGGTGGGGGAAGGGGCAGAGGATGTACCTTTCCAGCGCATGCCCCAGTAATGTGATCCACTTCCTCCAGCCATACCTCACCTGCCTACCCAACCCAGAGAGCCCATTCAATTGAGATGAACTGATTAGGTCACAGTTCTTGTAATCTAATCATTTACCTCTGAGCATTTCAGCATTAACAGGAGCTTATTCAAATCATAACAACCACCCTGCTGAGAATTATTGTACAAGACTAGTGGCAGGAGTCCTGCAGAGCATGTGCCCCAGTGTTGACCAAGGCTTCCTATGCATATTAGGTCAAGGAAGAAATGACTTAGTGATGGAAGAGGAAACAGCCTTCTCTCTGTCCCAAAAAGCCAGGAAGGGACCAGGGAAGAAGCAGACAAGGGGAGAAGATGGCCTTTCTCCCTGCCCTCTCATCCTCCTTTGGCCTGGAGTGCTGAGTGGGCACCTCCAAGGTTTCCTACCAGCTCAGGTGACCTGCCTTATTATCCACATCATTTTAAGAGTAGGGAAGAGAACAGGGCTGGCACTGCTATTGGAGCCCACTCCTCCAAGTCCCCTTGGGGGCTCTCTGGCTCTACTGAGCCCCCTCAAGCTGTCTGTCTTCAGGGTCCCAGTTCACCAAGTATGGCTGCCGCAGGAAGCTGGACCACAAAATGGTGCACCGTGCCTTCTGCAACGCCCTGACGAAGCCCAAAGCCATCCGCCGAGCTTGCAACCCAGAGGAGTGCTCCCAGCCTGTGTGAGTGCCAGGAGTTGTCCCCCGAGTCCAGTGTCCCACTTGAGGGCAGGAGACCAGAGGATGCAGGTGCTCCCATGGGGGAAAGAGTGGGATCTAGACCTCTGAGTTCTAGGCCTGACATTGCCCAAGGTCTCTGATGGGTTTTTTCTCATCTTCCATAAAGGATGCACCACAATCCAGATTGCTGAGCCAGAGCACTAATGCATATCTTAAAACTGACAACAAATGGTGGTGCTCAGCTGGGGAAACTGAGGTTTAGAAGGCTTCTGGCTAGCTTCCAGTGCCATGGCAGATGTTTCCTAAGCAATGATTTCAATCTTCAGGCCCTGGGGTCTGGCAGGGTTGCATTTGTTTACCATTTGGAAGGACCCTGTGCAGGGAAGATGTCTGGTAAACAGACAGGTGGGGGATGTGCAGGGACAGGGTCCTGAGGGAGTCCACACTGCTCCTGTGCTCGGCACAGAAGAATTCATAAGGACAGCAGAAGGTGAAGTTAGCAAGCAGGTCCAGGAGCCTGGAGAAGGACAGAAAGCTGGCAATGCTCCTCAGTCTTGGTCCCTACATGGCCACTAACCCCAGGAAGGTCTCCCAACCATGGACATGCATGAGATTATTGGACCTGTAGTTCCCTATCTATGCAAGCCTGTAGGTATGGCACCTTTGTGGGAATAGGAGTTTTTACCTGAGATGGGGACCAGGCTGCCTTTTCTCTGTCCTCACTTCCTCCTGGGAGCAGAGGAGTGGAACCATGGCTCAACCAGGCTGGTTCTCCAGGGCTGCAAAGGGACTGACCATGTTTCACTCTGCCCTGGCAGGTGGGTCACAGGAGAGTGGGAGCCTTGCAGTCACAGCTGTGGGCGGACGGGCATGCAGGTGCGCTCTGTGCGCTGCATCCAGCCACTTCATGACAACACCACTCGCTCTGTGCACACCAAGCACTGCAATGACAACCGGCCCGAGAGCCGCCGGGCCTGCAATCGTGAGCTCTGCCCTGGTCGGTGGCGGGCTGGGCCTTGGTCCCAGGTAAGAAGTTCCCCTGGTCCTTTATCTTGGTCCCCAAACTGAACTTGAATGAGTCTGAATCAGCCAGGTTATTCCACTTTAGCATGTAGGCCTGGATATAGCTCTTGCCCTAGGCCACATCTAACAGGTTTCAGGGCACTAGAAGGTGCCACATGACCAATGCCCTTTTGGTAAATGCAGTGGGCTGTGTCTTTACTGCCCAGGCAGAGGCTCCTGGGCGCTAAAGGGATCTGGTTCCAAGAAACTGAGAGCAGCTTAGGTTCGAAGGTATAATGGGATGCTCTGGGATCCATTGTCCTAAAAGAGCCCTAGGGTCTTATAGTGGAGGACAAAGGTGCCTGCCAAGAAGGCCAGCCAAGACTGTGGGAAGGGAGATCATCAAGGAAGGGTCTAGACTTGTGTTAGAAAGAATAATGACGATAGACTGAAGGGATAGAGGGACAGATCCAGAAGTAGGGGCTGAGGACACTGACAACCAAATCACAGCCTAGTGTGTCAGAGGACCCCAAGATCACCTCTGAGCTCAGAGGTCCACTAGAGGGACTCCCAGGACTCAGAAATTATACACACAGTTATGGTCACAGTGAAAGGATACAGAACAGAATCAGCAAAGGGGAAAGACACAGGAGCCAAGTCCAGAGGAAACTAGTTGCCAACTTCCAGGTATCCCCACCCGATGGAGTCACAAGGGATGCACTTAATCCTCCAACAATGATGTGTGTCAACACATGTGAAGTGTTGCCAACCAGGCTGCTCACCCTAGCCTGGGTGTCCAGGTTTCTCCCTTGGGGGTCAGCCACTCAGGTGCCTGGTGATGGATCTCAGACCCAGAGAGAAAGCAGGTGTTCACCATCAATCATACTGTTGATATGAACTACCTGGACAAGGTGGTACATTGTGCCTTCAGGCCTTAAGCATGCAAAAGCTCTGGTACCAGAACCTGCCAGGAGCTTAGTTCTCAGGAGTTGTTCTTAAAAACAGGCCTTTCTTAGAAATGTGCTGGGGTGGAGCAGTGCAGATCTGCTGAATCAGCCCTGTCCCACACTCATGGTGAGGACTTGAGTCAGGGCTAGGCTGAGTAGGGAGGCATGTCAGGAGTTTGCACCTGGCAGTGACTGTACTACCCCAGTGTGGCAAAGCAGAGGGGACACCAGGGGATGGAGGAGCCAGTGAGGATGCTGGTGGTAGGGCCTTATCTGTAGAGGAAATGTTTGGGGGAGGGTTCAGCCAAAACCTCCTGGTTTGGGACAGGTTTCCCAGTGGCCCCAAACCAAAGTAGGTTCCTCCTGAACCTGGAGCTTCTACCAGCTAAAGAAGTATCTTAGTCCATTTTTCATTGCTATGATGAAATACTTGAGCTGAATACTTTATAAAGAAAAGAGGTTTATTTAGCTCATGGTTCTGGAGATTCAAGAGCCAACATTGGCTTGGCTCTGGTGAGGACCTCATCAGACAGATGGCACCATGGTGGGAACATATGTGAGTGACTACACGGAGAAGCAAGAAGCCAGGACCAGAAAAGGTTGTGCCAGTAATGACCTCCCACCACGCTTCACCTCTTCACCCAACACCATACTGGGAACCAAGCTGCTAATACATGAATCTTTGAGTGACTCACTCAAACCTCTCAAAACCATAGCAAGAAGGGAGGATCTTACTGAGAACCCAGAAGTGCTGAGCCCTCTGCATACTCACATTTTAACTCAAAATAGCTCAGAAAGATGAGCATGTGCATTGTGTTTTTTATAACCCCAGGAGATTGGGCAGCCACAGGGACAAGGCAGCCTGTGACCTATATTCTGCCCCCTGCCTCACATCATCTCCCATGTGTCATGGGTCACATGCCTTGGGAGCGTGAACTTCTCCAGTACCAGGACCCAGCATGGGAGATGAACCCTGACCAGCAACTCTCCCCTTGGCAGTGCTCAGTAACCTGTGGCAATGGCACCCAGGAGCGGCCAGTGCTCTGCCGCACTGTGGATGACAGTTTCGGTGTCTGCCTGGAGGAGCAGCCTGAGACAGCAAGGATATGCAGGCTTGGACCCTGTCCACGTAAGTCTTCTGCCAACACTGGCCCCCAGCATGCAGCAGCACAGGGCGAGGGAGGTGAGGGCTTGGTCCAAGAAAATTCAGCACTTCTCTGAAAATGGATGGACTCAGCATTCATGAACTTGAAGGAGCAGCTGAGCACTCCCAATTGGGGCTGGGACCTTCCTCTGACAGGAAATGGAAAGAATTGACATTCATCTCACATTTCTCCTGGCCAGGCCCTGATGCAGGCAGGGAGGTGGAGCTGACTCAGTCCATCTAGCCTTCATGGTACTCTATGTTGGTCAGGTTGTGAATTCTAAATGCATGATGACCACCACAGAAGGACTTGGACAACAAGGGGGTTCCTGGGGCCTATGTGGGTAAGGGGTACCCAGTGCCCATGCAGTAGGACTGGCTATATGAGAAGTGATTATCTGTGAATAGGGTGTTCCCAGTGCCTATGTGAGTGGGGAGTGCCTGCTGCTTGTGAGTAGGGAGAGCCTAGTGCCCATGCAGTAGTGGGTGCTCTGTGCCTGTGTGTATAGGGTGTGCCCATGGGAACACAAGGTGCCTGTGTGAGTAGAGGTTACCCATATAAGTAGGAGCTACCTGTTTGAGTAGGTGCCTGTGTGGGAGGGGTTTCCCTTCAAGAAGAGCAAGAACAGAGTCTGCATGTAGATGCCTAGCCTACGTGTGTCACCTCTCTGGGTCCCAGTAATAGCTCAAGATTAGGCCCCTCTCACCACGATTCCCTTTTACAGAGGAGGGAATTCAGCAGGGAAAGGTGCACATGTCTGACAGGTCCACCATGATTCCTCATTGCCATTATACTGTTCTGTCTTGATGCTTTTCAAACTCAGAGCTTATATCATATGTGGAGAAGCCTGGGGACTGGGTAGGGTGCCTGGGTGAAGGAGCAGGAGGTGGAAGGGCCTGCCTGGGGTGGACAGTGAGAAACTGGGTACTGCACAGGATGACTGGCAGACAGAGAAGCAGGAGATGGGACCAATTATCTTGGAGGGGTGCTTGAATGGTACACAGAGAAGTGGGGCCCTCCCATTGACCCCTCTCCTGAATGCCTGGGAGCAAGCTACTTTGCTTGGGGTGGGTGGGGGCCCCCCACCTGGTGCCCCAGCAGCTGCAGCCCCACTCTCTCTTTCTTCTAGGGAACATCTCTGATCCCTCCAAGAAGAGCTATGTGGTTCAGTGGCTGTCCCGCCCAGACCCTGACTCACCCACCCAGAAGATCTCGTCAAGTAACCGACCTGTTTATAACTCTGCCTCTGCCCTCCAGTGCATGCCCTGCGCCTTGTGGAGCTTGCCTTGGGCTCCCCTCCTTTCTTTCTATGGAAAGCTTCCCTGACTCTTGCTGAGTGCTCTCTGGGTTGAATCTGTTTGCTTCCGGGCCTTTGTGCTCGGCTTCTCCAGAACTTGCACCACCTGGCTGCAAGCAAGGGCCAGCCTCAAGGAGGTGTGGCCTGGGGGCACTGGCCTCTTGTCAGGGGGCCAGGACCTGGTTGGCGATGGCTTGTAAAGGGGCAAAGATCTGTTGTGGTGCTGGAGGGACCAGACGCCAAAGTGTGAGTGACGCCATGGTGACAGCCTCATGGGGCCACATCCCTCCAGGCTGGAGCTGCAGGTCAGAAGTCCAAAGGGAAGCCTGCCCCATCCCCTTTCAAACGCTGCCCACTATAGAGGCAAAGTCAGAGGGGTCTCTGGGGCTTGCATTTTTGTGTCACCATGCCACTTGGGTGACCAGACCCCAAGTTTCCGGTGGTGTCAGGGGCTTCCCAGCTGCCACTGCTGTTGCTGCTGCTGCTCACCCTTTGCTGAGTGTGTCCTTCTGACTCGTAAAACTATGGCCTGCTTCGGTCTGGCCTCTGCATCCAACTTACATGTCCCTTCATCCTGTCCCCTGTCCTCTCAGGGGTCCGGTCATATGGAGGAGGCAGGGGGACGTGTCCCTTGGTGGGACTTCAGGGACACACCAACGTGTCCATTCTCTGTCCATTTGCTCCAATGGCCTTTTCATTATTGTGTGTATATGACCCCATCCACAGGGTTGAGAGTGAGAGAGAGAGAGAGAGAGAGATTGAGATATGGATGTGCCTCACCTATCAGTGTGAACAACTACAGAATTACCTCAATTTTTATTGCTTTTTTGCTTAGAAAAACAATGTAGAAAATGCCTTAAAGTTGAAAGGTAACAGAATTGGCTGCTAACTCCAGCCTCAGAGGGGGGACATGGTCCACATAGGAGGCAGGCTCTGAGGGTCTAGGGGAAACTGGTCCAATTCACCCATCTTTTATGGATGGTTAGTTTTCCAAATCCAGACGGCCTTGTTTTGTCTTCTGAGCGATGTGCGTTGAGACTTGGACCACTCGCTCCACCCATCTCTGAGTAAAGGGGTCCTACTTTGATACCCACCTGGCCAATCGGCGCTGACTGTTATGGAAACACCCGACAGGGCTCCGACAGCGCGGCCTTACGCACCTGGGCCCTTAGCCGTGACCAATGTAGCACTCACGCCCTGCTGTCCCACCAGTCCCACCCCTGCCCCCCAGCTACCTTCATCTGTTAATAATGCATCCCTGCTGGACCTTGCAGCTGGGCCTCCTCCTCTGGCACTAGTTACTGTTATGTAAATAATCGGTGTGTAATTACATACTAATCCTCACGACTGTTAACTTCCAACTTTGACGAGGCAGTGTGAGTGATCTGTGTGACTGAGGAAGGTGCAATACGGTCCTGGGCATTGTGCTCTCTGTCTATATGCACTTTGGTTTATCAGGGATATTTTATTAGTGTTTTGTATGTACTTAATGACATATAGGTTCCATTGTCATTGCTTTTCCGTCTTTTCTTTTTAATGAGATAACGTTAGTGTGTGCCAAAGTGACTGTGAAAATGACCTTTTATTCTTACTAATGATGGAAAGACCTCTTGTCATGCATCCCACAAATAAATTCAATAAAAGTTCAGTAAAACTGGGTGCTTGGGTTTCGCAAACTAACGATTCTTTCTCTTCACCTTCATGGCGGGCCTCTGAGGAGTCGTGGAGCATCGTTCTGTAGCATTAGGTACCCAGCTGCTAATGCAAAGGATTTCACTGCCTCTTTCCTGTGCCTAATATAGATATTTAGGGCTCCACCTCCACTATGACACATACCCAGGCATTTTCCAGCATTACTCTGTCATGATTTTGAGTTTGGAATCAGTGCTAAATGAGAACTTCATGGGAATGTTTAGGTTCTCTATTCAGTGGTGGTGGTGTCCCAGTTAGGAAAAGTGCCCCACATGACTTTCTCCCCTTCTTGGGATCAGAATCTGTGGAGTGAGAATGCAGGGTCCAGGTGACCTGTCCTGAGCCACCATGAGGTCACTGCCCTGGCTCCTGGCACACTTGTTAGCCTTGAGCTACCTGTTCATGGAGGGAGAGCTGCCCATCTGGCCCAGGTTGGGGGCTGGGGTAGCCCCAGGAAATCTGGGGCAAGGCAGTGGTGGCTGTCTGGGTACCAGCCTGCTGACAGTCCCACATGTATGTACATATGCACTCCGCCCTACCTTCCTGTGTCTCCCAACACCTGCCCTCAGTAGTTGACAGTGATCAGGTGGTGGGTCAGGATTCAACCTCTTGACCTGGGGACCTACACTATTTTCTGCAGGTGGGAATCTCTCTCCTTCCTTTTCTGTGCCAGTTAACTATGAGAAAGCTCAGGTGATCGTGAGAAAGAACATCCAGCATCATAGAGATGGGCTTCAGGGCACAGGGCCAGGCTCAGGACTCCAGGGAGATCACAGTACTATGGCTGAGTTCAGCTGCCCAGATGTCTGGTCATTGATCAAAGGCACACCAGGGACATTTGTGCTTTCCACTCAGTCCACCCCAGCACTGGGTCAGGGGGGAATACCTGGGGTGCCATGTGCCAAAGGCACATCTGAGGCACATGGAGGGTGTTTGTGACAGAAGGAAGGGTGCCACCTGCTTTGGTAACTGGGTGCATGACCTTCAGCAGTGCTGAAATGGGTGCATGCACCCACCACCCCTTTATTGAGAGAAAAAAAATATTCTCCTAGTATTTCCCATCTCCCAGGAAATGGGAGGTGATTTAGATGATGCATAGACATAACCTACGCCCCCTTGAGCAGTCTCTTCCTAATTCTACTTGCCCTTATGACAACCACAGGAGAAAGTCTCACTTTCTATCAGTTTCAGCATCTTTCTCACACTTGCCTATTCTCTCATGCTCAGAGCTTTGTAAGGGATTAGCTCCATAGAGATTGATGAATTAGGCTTTGGCTTTAAAATTGACTTAAAAGAACTTAAACATTTTCTTTTTTATTCATACCTAGTGTTACTTGTATTTACCATACTCATCTTTCATGAAGGATAGTAGTATCAAGATTTTTCTAAAATAAATCTTAGCTTTAGAAAGAGTTAATCTAAAGGAAACTACTAAGCAAATCGTAATCCAGATGGTGTTCAGATACAGCCAAAATTTTGGGAGTGGCACACAGATTATATAGTTTATGAGAAGTGTTTCCTCTCAGTGGTTTATTATCCTTCACTAGAAGCCAAAAGGTCTAGCTGGTGAATTGCTGTTGCAAATGACAGAAGATCAAGTATTAAAAAATCAAAATGATTATCTTGGTAGAGATCCTTCACCTGTAAGCACCTCAGTACACTTCATTCAGTCTTTTGGAAATATAATTTGCATCTCATTTATCTCAGAGGGCTTTCTGGTGATGCTGCTTAAGGATATATAACCATGGTGTGCTTTCAGGAACAGTTGGTAATAATTACAATTATCCTTCAATATCCTCATGGGAAGTGGGAAGAATGGTGGAATGAGACATTATTACCCTATATACGTGTATGATTACATGACCAATGTGACTCTGTATCATGTACAGTCAAAAAAAGAGATAAAACTTAAAAAATTATATATATATATATTTGTGTATATGTGTGTGTGTGTGTGTATGTATGTATAAATATATCCTCAGGGAATTGGTTTTAGGATCTCCATGGATCCTTCAATCCCTTTATATAAAATGGCATAACATTCTCATATAACCTATACATATCTACTATATATTTTAAATCATCTCTAGATTACCTATAATATCTAATGCAATATTAATGCCTTGTAAGTAGTTGTTATACTATATTGTTTAGGACAAAAGCCCATGTTTAGGAAAAAAAGCCCAGTTTAGGAAAAAAAGCCCATGCATGTTCAGTACGTATATTTTTCCAAATAGTATTGATCCACAAGTGGTTGAATCCAAGGATGCAGGACCTGCAACTGCAGAGGGTTCACTGTATTTTGAAAACTTTCTAGGCTGATACAAGCATAGCTAAGCTTCTGCCCAGTAGTTTTTTCAATTACTGTTCATTCATTTAATTTTTAGTAACTGAGAGCAATGCAACTCACTGTTCAAATAAATTAAGACACAGAAGTCCAACAAAGGGAACAGGTGTCCTGTGGAAGAGGAGCCCAGTACTCAGAGCTGTTTATTCAGTGGACACATTCTGAGCACTCTTTTTGTGTCAAGCCCTGATCCAGGTATGCCCTTGATCAGGGTCAGCCAACTTTTTCTGCAAAGGGCCAGATAGTAAGTATAACACCAGAGCCCATATGATCTCCATAACTACTCAACTCTTCCATTGTAGCTAGAAAGCAGCCAAAGATAAATGAATTGACATGGCTGTTACTTTGTCAGCTGTGTATCTCTGTAACAAAATACCTGAGGTAAACAAGGTTTCATGGTTTCAGGGTTTCAGTTCATGGTCACTTGGCCCTCTTGCTTTGGGCTTGTGGTGGCACAATACATCATGGCAGGAGGAACATGGAGGACTTCACTTCATGGCAAATAGGAAGCAGAGCCAGGAAGGGTCTGGGGTCCCAGTATCCCTTCAAGAGTACACCCTCAATGACCTCACTTCTACTAGTCCCTGCTTCTTAAATATTTTATCTCTTCCCAATAGCACCAAGCTGAGGACCAATCCTTTAGCACCTGGACTTTTTAGGGACATTCCAGATCCAAACCGTAGCTCCTGTATTCCAATAAAGCATTATTTGAAAAGCCCGGAGAGGGGACAGATTTGGCCCATGGCATTAATGTTCAGTCCCTGTACTAGACCAATGTGATAGCTGCTTTTCATGGATCCCAACCTGGTAAAGGAGACAAGTAAGGGCATTGACTGTTGCAAGACAACAGGACCCTTCCCAGTACCCCTCCCAGTCCAATTAGGTCCTGGCTCCTTCCCTTGTCAAAGCTTATGGGGAGAGGAAGTTTATATCCAGATATTTTTGTTTTGTTTTTTTTGTGGGGTTGTTGTTGTTTTGGTACTGGGGATTGAACCCTGGGGTGCTTTATCATTGAGCTATATCGACAGTTCTTTTCTATTTTTTATTTTGAGACAGGGACTCACTAAAGTTGTTGAGGGCCTTGCTAAATTGCTGAGGCTGGCCTTGAACTTGTGATCCTCCTGCCTCGGCCTCCCCAGTCTTTGGGACATTCAGCTCTTTTTGAAAAGTCTCCTTGTGTCCTATTGTGGTTTAAATCTGGAATGTCTCCAAAAGTTCATGTGTTGAAAGCATGGTCCCCAATGCAACAAGGTTCAGAGTGGAGTTTTAGGCAGTGATTGGATCATGAGGGTTCTGACCTCATCAATTGATTAATCGATTTGATCAGTGGAGTAATCCATTTGATGGATTAATCCATTGATAGTTGAATGGACTACTGGGAAGTGAGACATAGTTGGAGGAAGTAGGTCCTTGAGGATGTGTCTTGGAAGGATTTATCTTTTCTCTGGCCCCCTCCCTGAACCCTCACACCTCCCTCGCACTCCTTCACAACTGCAATGAAGTGAGCAGCTTTCCTCTGTCATATGCTTTTGCCATGATATTTCTGCCTTGGAGCCAGCTGACCATGGACTGAACCCTCTGAAACCATGAGCCCAAATAAACTTCTCCTCCTCTAAGTTGTTACTGGCAGGTATTTTGATCATAGTGATGCAAAGCTGACTAACACATGTCCCCATGACAGCAGTTTTCACACTATTCAAGCTCAGTGGTTACTGAGAGGGGAAGAGAAGAGAGTGGGGGCAGGAAGGGAGCAGGTGGGTCTCTAGGTCCCCCTCCACTCCAATTTCAAATAGGACAGTTCTGATTTTATCTGTTTCATATACTGGGCATCTGTGTAAAGTTTTTGAGGAAAACTGTCTACTGAAAGCCATGTGCCAGATCATTCTATCTTGTTTCTGGAATTGCCCGTCAGCATGAGGCCATCTACTTTCCCTCACTACATCATGTTTCTTGGTCGTAGTGTTAGGAAGACCTGGGCTTTTCCTGCAGGACTGCTCTGTTTTTATCTTCTGTGTGTTGTGGAGCCTGCAGCCAGTCATGTTTCCTCCTTATCTGGGCTACTCAGAAGCTTGGGGCCGCAGCTGGCTGGATCTCTGGTGGTGACTGCCTCCATATGCTCTGCTTGCCTGTGGCTTTTTTGGGTTAAAATCTCTTAGTTTCCTGTCTTGAACTTCCTCAATTAATTAATATTTTTCCTTTTTACATGCATTCTTTGATTCACTGTGCTTGACTTTGGGCTGGAGCAGTGTCTAAATATAGCTTGGGGCTCTATCCTTTGGGACTTTCAGGATGATGAAAACATCAGGCGCTAGTTACCTGATCTGACAATGAAAGCATGAACTTCCCAATTGGGATGAAGTGTGAGGAAAGCATGGCACCATGATACCACAGATTGGGGGATTTTGCCTCCTAAGGAAGGTCAGGCAGTGCCTGCCAGAGGAAGATGTGTTTCAGGTGAGCCTAAAGAATGAGAAGGACAACTGGAGGAAGAAGGGAGGCAAGGTATGTGCAAAAAAGCCCTGTGGCCAGAGGGAGCACAGTACAGAGTGAGGTCTGAGGACTGAATGAGACTGGTGAGGTGAGGGGGACGGGTCTCTACCATGAAAGCAATGAGGGGCAGAGAAGGGGCTCCAAGCAGGGGCGGGGTGACATGACCACATCTTCAGTGTCAAAATAGCATTCTGAGTGGAACAGGATAGCTAGATGAGAATGGAGAAAGAATGGATACAGGCTTCCAGAAAGGAGGCTCTGACCATGGTGCAACCGAGAGACAAGGCAGGGCATCAGGTGGAGGTAGAAGAGAGGAATGTGAACATGTCCAAGAGTATCTAGGAGGAAACACTGATGGACTTGGAGATGACTAGATTGAGAGAGATAAGACAGCAGGGGACACCGAGGAATGGGGTTTGTGTGCCTGGAGGGCCATTCACTGAAGCAGGTGGTACCAGCAGAGGCATGAATTTGAGCTGGACATGTTAAGTCTCAGGCACCTTTGAGGCCCACAGGGGATATGCAAGAGTCAGAAGCTCTGGGAATTTGGTGTTAGCAGGTCAACAGCCTCTAAGGGGAAATTGCAGTGACCATGCAGAAGCAGGAGGATGTCAGAACCCCTGGCCCTCAATGGAAGGAGCCTGTTCAACTGTGATTGCAGGAAATTTTAACTGGCCAGGATAGACTCCAGGTGTAGATAGTGCTCTGTGTTGGTGCGTGGAATATCTGTATCAGATATGCCTCCCATCTGATCCCTGCTCTTTTTTTTCCTTCCATCCTTCCTTCCCATTTCTCCTTCTCTACTGTCCTCCTTCCTTCCTTCTTACCTCCTCCCTTCTTTCCACCCACCTTCCTCCCATCTTCCTTCATCCTTCCTTCCTTCTTTCCATCCTTTCCTCCCCGTCTTACTTCATCCTTCTCTCCCTAACTTCCTTCCTTCCCTCCTTCTTTCCATCTCTCTTTCCCTTCTTTCCCCCTTCCCTTCTTCCTTCCTTAATTAAGAGATGAGGTTAACTGGGGAGAGTGAGGGTAAAGGAGGGCTCATCTGAGGTCTGGGTGGAAAGGTCTGAAATCGTCACTAGACAGTGGAGTGTGTTTGTGCAGAGAACCACAGCAGGCAGGGCTGAGCCTATTGAACTTAGTGATCTGTAATATGACTTGTTATTTTATATGGACTGAAGTTTGGAAATTTTCTAATTTTGTGTGTGTGTCATGGAATGAGGTGGTGGGGGAGAAGGAAGGGAGGGTGAAATTTGGGGAAGAAGATAGAGTGAAGAGAGTGAGAAGAAAAATTATGGGGTTGAATTAACATAGCTACAGATGGAGTTGGAGATAGGCCAGGGAGAAGACAGCTGTACAGAAAGAGAAAGAGATAATGGTGGCCTCTGCAGAGAGTCAGGGCTCTCCATGCCAGCTGGACCATGAATGACCAGTTTCTTGAATTAAAAGGAAAGAGGAGGACATTCTGGGCCTTATAAGAAAGCATCAAGTTTGTTTGGGAAATTCCTAGAAGCTCAGTTAGAAGGGCCATAGATTGGATACATCAGTGGCAGAACAAGATGCATTTGGGTAAGTTGAGGCAGATGAGAGTAAAAATTCCCATACAAGTTTGAGTGTGTTTTTAAAAAATTTTTTCTTTAGGGACTATTTAGAAACAGCTGGAGAGTTTGGATCAGAATGGAACCACAATGGAGCTTGGTGAGGTCACAGCCAAGACTCTCAGATTGGTGTATTGGGTTTTAGGAATTGGCTTTTTTAGGTTTAATTTGTTATAATTACTACTTACAGATTATTCTAAAGTCAAACCCTGCCACAAAACTTCATTGGGGTTACCACTGGCATGTCAAATGTGAAGATCCCAACAGAGGCCGGTTCTTTAAAACTGAGCATGGAATCACTCCATAAAAACAAACAGGCCTCCTTTCCATCTCAAACTTTGAGAGACATTGAAAAATCCAGATTCAGCTGGGGCCTGCTTGAAGGAGGGGAGCATCGCTCACAGCTTGTATGACAGCACGCCAGGGCAGGGTCTCCAGATGCCACTGCTCACCCTGACCCTGAAGTCACACAGACTTTTCGCGTGAGCTCCCTCATCTATGTGCTGTCTCTGGGCTCTCTCATGTGCCTCTTCCAGCAAACTGCACCCTGTGGGGGAACCAAGTCCCCCTTATCTTGTCCTTTGGTTACTTGTTCCACTTTTCTCTTTCAGAGGGCCACTGCCAAGGTGACAAGTCAATGTTCTGTAGGATGGAAGTCTTGTCTCGCTATTGTACCATCCCAGGCTACAACAAACTCTGCTGCAAGTCCTGTAACCTGCGAAACAACCTCACCAACATGGATGATGGGGCAGAGCCACCGCCTGGAAAGCACAACGACATTGATGTGTTCATGCCTACACTCCCAGGGCCCACCCTAGCCATGGAGGTGCAGCCTTCACCAGGTACCCCCTTGGGAGTTCCTCTCAATGTCTCCAGCACCAATGCCACTGAGGATCACCCAGAAACTAATGCTGTAGATGTACCCTACAAAATCCATGGCCTAGATGAAGAAGTCCAGCCACCCAACCTCATCCCTCGACGACCAAGCCCATATGAAAGGACCAGGAACCAAAGAATTCAGGAGCTCATTGATGCAATGCGGAAGAAAGGGACACTTGGAAAGTTCTAATAAAATGGAAAGATAGCATCGGTAGCATTTTTTATTTCTTGCTTATAGAGATATTCCATGGGATAACAAATCCTGTGTTGTGGAAATAAATGAAGCTAATACTCCTGATTCCAAAAGGTTTTGAGAAAACTAAAAAGGGGAATGATATAAAAAATTATATGTATACAGGTGTGATCCTGCAGCAACCAGGTTAGCATGTGTATTTGCCAGCCCAGGAATGACCTAAATCTTACAGTAGTGTTGGGTGTGGAGTGGACAGAAAGGTAGAGGTTTTACAACTTTCATCAGTAAGGGGAGGCCAAAAGGGATAAATCAAAGGCAAAAAGAATTTTCCCAAAGTTTCTGAGCAGTAATTCACAATCATCCTTTCCTTGGTGGAGACACAGGACATTTCCTATCAATCCCCAAGCCCAAGGAAAAAGCCCATAGGGGACTGTTAGGAGATATGGTGGTTTATTTAATAACCAACCAGTTGCCCAGATGATTACAATGAAGTGGATATTATGAACTCAAATACTCTCAAGGGCTAGGCAGGTGACAAGGACGAGTGTAGTGGTCAGTTGGAGACGATAATCAACCTGGGGGACACACCCATCCATAGCTGATTGTCATTTTGGGTACTGCCACTGTGAAATCTGTCTCTCTTTTCCACAAGCTCTTGCCTTGCCAGATAGTATGTTTTTTCAGAGATCTAGATTTTCATGGAAAACCTCTCAATCTATAAAGGGTCTGGATGTAGGTTAGGTTCTAGATGTACCAGATTATAACCTCTGTTTCCAGTCTTGGCCTAGTCTAGTTTTGATAATTAACTAAGGACTTAGGAGAAGTCATTTGATCCTTTTGGTGCTCATATTTCAATTGCATGTGCCCTGGGCAGCTGTACAGTTCTTTCTAGAAAAGTAACGAGGATTCAATAACTGGGAGCCATGAGACAAAGACAAGGGGAAGATGTAAGTTTCTCTCCTCTCCAGTAGCCCTGGCCTTGCCCTGCCTCTAGGGGAAGAGCCCTTGTGTTCTCCCGGCCAGCCTGGCCTCAGTCTCCAGAACCTCCCATGGAGCCTCTGTCCCTCTCAAAGTGTATTAGAAGGATGGGGGCGGCACATGCTTTGCTGGGTCAATCCAGTGAATGATCCATGGCCCTGAATCTCCCCAGAGTGCTGAAGTGCTACCACTGGGGTGGTAAAATGTTGGGCTCTGAGGCTCAGGATTATATCCGAAGACCAGCTTCACTCCTGAGGGTGGGCATTCCCTCTTTAGCCCTGCCTCCTCCCCACCTCCATTTCTTAGAAGTTCCAGAATCCAGCAGTGACCTGCAAGATGTGGCCTCTGATGGGAGGCATGGGGAGAGGTGAGCAAAGTCTCCTTTGTCTTTTGCTCTTTCAAAATCTTAACTTCTGTTTTCTGACAGAATGGTGCTTTTTGAGCAAGATACAAATGAGAGGGAAACAGGAGGAAGGGAGTTGGGGTAGATGGGAAGAAAGTGGCTAATCTTTACCTCTTGATGCACTGATATTATGTGAACATGTAGCTCCAAGACAAGATCCAGGGGCACACTAGCTCCTTTGCTGGGCCTAGGCTGACACATAATTGAGCTTTTTATGTCCAGGAAAGGTCTAGAGGCTTTGTATTCTCACCAATCATAGATCTCAGAGAACTCTTTCTTGTTGAACTCCTGTTATATGGGTGAGAATATTTAGGCTCAGGATAATCCCCTAAGGCCTACTCTCTGTTGGATTTCAAGGTGCTCAGTGTGTTTGAATCTTTGTACATGTGTGAGTATGTCTGAGTGGATGGTCTGAGGAACTAAGAATGTAGGGATCAGCTAGAATGGTATCTGGGACAATGCTTAATTTTCCACCTGGGTGGAAACCAGCCTTCCCACCTCCTGGCCCAGCCAACCTCCCCACCTCTGTTGTCACTTCCCATGCTTGCCCCTATACTGTCCTGTGCCCCTGTGTCTTCCAAGAAACCAGACTGGAGAAAACCTTTTTGAGTATCTCTCTTGGCCTGTGGTTGAGAATACTTTTGCCATCCTGCCTCTCCATACAAGGAGAATGGATCCCGTGGCTTGCCCTCATTTGTTGAAGCAGGGCAGCTGGTGCTATTCACGGGCTGAAGAATTGAATGTTTCTTACATGGTTCTATACAGAATTTGTCAGAAGTTTAGGGCTAATGCTAGCCAGAGAGTATTACTCAATTAATTGCCCAAACTAGGGGTTGTGAAATGGGAACGCTGCATTCCCAGATACCACCAAAACAGGGCTTCAGAGAGGCCCAGGTAGGACATTCCTGGGTACCTGTCCTCTGCCCAAGATGCCCTCAGGGAACTGAAGATCAGCCTGGCCATGGCCCCACATACATCCTCAGTGCCTTGGGTCATATACCCACAGAGTTCTCTAGAGCTAAGTGGTCCTCAGATGTCTCTGTCCAAGGAACACAATCGTTCACCAGGCTCTGAGAACTTGCAAATCTCCTCTGAGCATGAGAATACTTGGAGACCCAGCTTAGAAAACAGTCCTGAGCTTTCCAAATCAGCATCTGTGTCTGAGAGGTTATAGGAGCCCCAACGATGCAGATGGATGTCTTCTGAGATTTCTGACACCATAGTAACACTAAGACTGCTCACACCACCCAGAAAATCTCTCAAGGTACCCCAGAGTCACATATTAGTCTTGGGGAGACTTGTGCTAGGTTTGGGGTTCTCTCTGATTTATTCCTTTTGGGATACCCATGGAATTTCATGTATAAGCCTTTGATTTGTATTTTAAGATTTTAAAATCTGTTTTGAGTATATAAATGGTGCTCAATATAGCAATGTCTGTCAGATGAAGCAGTATGATTCTATTTACTCCTGTATGACAGGTAGCCACCATATGGAACCACCAAGGTGCTGAACTCAAATCTCAAAATTTTTATCTTATTGATAACAGCCATCAATACATTTTTGTTCTGTATAGTAAAATTTGATTCCTTACTTTTTAACTTATTAAAGTTAAAATGTCTGTGTTTTTGCAAATTATGACTGTGTTTGTTTGTTACCATGACTACACTTGTCCCCTTTCACAGCCTAAACTCAGGCAGAAGGGAACTTTGCAAGTCAACCTTGTGGGGAGCCCCTTGAGTGGAGCACTGGGTTATGGGACTCAAGTCAGGACCCTGTGGGGAGAAAGAGGTACCCAGAAGAATGTTTCTCTTTCCCAGCCCCCCATGAAGTTGGAACTTAGAGTGTCATGACTTAGCCAAGAGCTCCCAAGTGACCCTTCATTACAGCCTTTTCTTTCTGATGATTAGGGTCTTCAGAAAAAAATTCTAGGCACTGAGCTGAATTTCAGAGAAACAAAGAACACTTTTGTAGTTAACATTGAGATATACTAAAAAATTATTTGTTGCTCTCCTGGAATCAAATTTAATTGAGAGTTCTATATTTTTATTTGTAAAATTTGGTCACCCAACTTATAATCAGTATTGTATTTTTAAAGAAGACGTCATTCTCTCTGACCTTCTTGGATATTTGCGGGTATTGCGGGGAGAAAGGAGTTGAAGGGCAGAGATTTCTTTTAATACCTAATTGTGTACTTATTCCACAAGTGTTTTTAAAGAATATGTAGTCAGCAGTTGTTACGTAAAACATACTATATATGCCCATTATGTCCAAATTTTTAAATTTGTTCTTCAATATTTTGTACTTTGACAATATCTTCTTGTTCTATTAATTTGACAGAAAGTTTTTTAAATAACGCCCACTCATTGATTGTAGATTTTACTGTTCTATTTCTGTTGCAGTTTTATCATTTTGTTTTTATAAAAACAAACCATTTTACAATTTGGGGGTCACATTTAGGAGAGCATACAATTGTTATTATCTTTTTAGTGACATCCTTCTTTTATCTTTATAAACTGACCAATCTCACTTCCAGACATCACTGTCTTGAAAGTTTTCCCTTGTGTTAGTGGAGCTACATCAACTTTCCTAAGTTAGGGGTTGCATGATAAGACTCCCACTCCTTTACTTTTAAATTTCCTGTATTGTATGTGTTCTATTTGTACTTTGTATATATATCACTTTAATAATAATGTACCCTTTTTAATCTTTTAATTGGACCATTTAGTTCATTACTTTTTTTTTTTTTTTTTTTTTTTTTTTTTTGGTACCAGGGATTTAACCCCAGGAGTGCTTTACCATTGAGCCGCAATCCCAGCCCTTTTTATTTTTATTTTTGAGATGGGGTCTCAAAGGTCTCACTAAATTGATGAGGTGGGCCTTGAACTTGTGATCTTCCTGCCTCAGTCTCCTAAGTTGCTGGGATTACAGGCATGCACCCCCATGCCTGGCCTAGTTCATTACATTTAATGCCACTACTGTGAGTTACTTCATATTCCCTCTATCACTGTCCTTATGTCTAACTTCTGTGCTATTTGTTCTGACTTCTGTGTTCTTTCTCTTTTTTATTGCCTTCCTTTGGGTTGGGTGTTTCTTTTTCCCATTCCATTTTGAACATCTGCTAGTTTGAAGATACATGTTGCTTTTCTCATATTATAATGAATATTTAAGAAATTTCAGGCTAGGGTTGTGGCTCAGTGGTAAAGCACTTGTCTAGCGTGTATAAGGCACTGGGTTCTATCCTCGGCACCACATAAAAATAAATAAAATAAAGGTATTATGTCCATCTACAAGTAAAAAAAAGAAATTTCAACTCTTGATTTATCAAAATCTATTATTACTCTTAAATCAGCCCTTTTTCAAACAATGCAAATTCTTAGAACACTGTTCTCAAACTATCAATTTTCATCTCATTGTGAACTAATAAAAAGGAATGAATAGACAAATGAAACAAAAAAGCAAAGACATACAACATACACAGTCAATTTAAACAATAGTTTGAGGAACAACGGACAAAATAAATTGCACATATTTAATTGTATAATTTGATAAGTTTTGAAATATGTAATAAATGTGGGAAATCATCACCACAATCAAAATAGAGGACATGCTCACCACCACTAAAATTTATAATTTCCTTCCCCTTTGCTTCTATCATCAGGCCACCTCTGATCTGATTTGTTTTAGATTCAAGCATAAGACTGAATATATTGGTGATTCATTCCCTTTTATTACTGAGTAGTATTCCATTTTCTGAATATAGTGCAATTTATTTATATATATTACATATTATAATTTGTATATTCCAATTTATTCACCAGTTTATGGGCATTTGGGTTACTTTTATTTTTTATTATTTTTTTTCTGGGAGAAATGACTCAGTTTATTATTATTATTATTTTTTTTTTTTTTTACTTATTGATTCATTGAACACAAATGGAGTACAGCTATTGTTTCACTGGTTGTACACAAAGTAGAGTCACACCATCTGTGCGTTCATGCATGTACACAGGGCAATGGTACCTGTCACACAGTCTGTTATTAATTTTACCCCCCACCCGCCCCCACCCCTCCCTTCCCTCTATGCTAGCTATCTTTCCTCCATTCTTGCCACCTTTTCCCCCCGCATTATGCATCATCATTCATTTATCAGAGAGACCATTCGGCTTTTGGATTTTTGGGATTGGCTGATCTCACTTAGCATAACAGTTTCCAACATCATCCATTTACCTACAAATGCCATAATTTCATTCTTCTTTATGGCTGAGTAATATTCCATTGTGTATATATACCACAGTTTCTTTATCCATTCATCTACTGAAGGGCATCTAGGTTGATTCCATAATCTAGCTATTGTGAATGGAGCGGCTATGAATATTGATGTGGCTGCATCACTGTAGTAATCTGATTTTAAGTCCTTTGGGTATAGGCCAAGGAGGGGGATAGCAGGGTCAAATGGTGGATCCATTCCAAGTTTTCTAAGGAATCTCCACACTGCTTTCCAGAGTGGCTGCACCAACTTGCACTCCCACCAGCAATGTATGAGTGTACCCTTTTCCCCACATCCTCACCAACACCTGTTGTTGCCTGTGTTCTTAATAAAAGACATTCTAATTGGGGTAAGATGAAATCTTAAGGTGGTTTTGATTTGCATTTCTCTTATAATGAGTGATGTTGAACATTTTTTCATAAATCTGTTGATTGCTTGTAGATCTTCCTCTGTAAAGTGTCTGTTCATTTCCTTGACCCATTTATTGATTGGGTTATTAGTGTTCTTGGTGTAAAGATTTTTGAGTACTTGGTAGATTCTGGAGATTAGTGCTCTATCTGAAGTGTGTGTGGCAAAGATTTTCTCCCACTATGAAGGCTCTCTCTTCACATTGCTGATTGTTTCCTTTGCTGAGAAAAAGCTTTTTAGTTTGACTCTATCCCAATCATTGATTCGTGCTTTTATTTCTTGCGCTTTGGGAGTCATGTTAAGGAAATCTGGTCCTAGGCCAACATGATGAAGATTTGGACCTATTTTCTCTTCTATTAGGTGCAGTCTCTGGTCTGATTTCTAGGTCCTTGATCCACTTTGAGTTGAGTTTTGTACAGTGTGAGAGATATGGGTTAGTTTCATTTTGCTGCATATGGATTCCCAGTTTTCCCAGCACCATTTGTTGAAGAGGCTGTCTTTTCTCCATTGCATGTTTTTGCCTCCTTTGTCAAGTATGAGATACCTGTACTTATTTGGGTTTGTCTCTGTGTCCTCTATTCTGTACCATTGATCTACCTGCCTATTTTGGTACCAATACCATGCTGTTTTTGTCACTATTGCTCTGTAGTATAGTTGGAGGTCTGGTATTGTGAAACCCCCTGCTTCGCTCTTCTTGCTAAGGATTACTTTAGCTATTCTGGGTCTCTTATTCCTCCAAATGAATTTCATGATTGATTGCTCTATTTCTATGAGGTCCATCATTGGGATTTTAATTGGAATTGCATTGAATTTGTATAGCATTTTTGGAAGTATGGCCATTTTGACAATATTAATTCTGCCTATCCAAGAACATGGGAGATCTTTCCATCTTCTCAGATGCTCTTTCACTTCTTTCTTTAGTGTTCTGTAGTTCTCAGTGTAGAGGTCTTTCACATCTTTTGTTAGATTGATTCCCAAGTATTTTATTTTTTGAGGTTAATGTGAATGGGGTAGTTTTCCTAATTTCTCCCTCAGAGGATGCATCACTTACAAATAAAAATGCATTAGATTTATGAGCATTAATTTTATATCCTGCTACTTTACTGAATTCATTAATGAGTTCCAGAAGTTTTCTGGTGGAATTCTTAGGATCTTCTAAATAGAGAATCATGTCATCAGCAAATAGGGATATTTTGATCTCTTCTTTTCCTATTCGTATTCCTCTAATTTCTTTGGTCTGTCTAATTGCTCTGGCTAGAGTTTCAAGAACAATGTTGAATAGTAGTGGTGAAAGAGGGCATCCCTGCCTTGTTCCAGTTCTCAGGGGGAATGCTTTCAGTTTTTCTCCATTTAGAATGATGTTAGCTGTGGGCTTGGCATAAATAGCCTTTACAATGTTAAGGAATGTCCCCACTATCCCTATTTTTTCTAGTGTTTTGAGCATGAAAGGGTGCTGTATTTTATCAAATGCTTTCTCTGCGTCTATTGAAATAATCATGTGGTTCTTGACCTTAAGTCTGTTGATGTGGTGAATTACATTGATTGATTTCCGGATGTTGAACCAACATCCCAATCCCTGGGATGAAACCCACTTGATCATGGTGCACTATCTTTCTAATATGCTTTTGTATGCGATTCGCTAAAATTTTGTTAAGAATTTTTGCATCTATGTTCATTAGAGATATGGGTCTGAAATTTTCTTTCCTTGATGTGTCCTTCTCTGGTTTTGGTATCAGGGTGATATTAGCTTCATAGAATGAGTTTGGAAGGGTTCCCTCCTCCTCTATTTCATGAAATACTTTGAGGAGTATTGGAATGAGCTCTTCTTTGAAGGTCTTGTAGAACTCGGCTGTGAATCCATCTGGTCCCGGACTTTTCTTTGTTGGTAGGCTTTTGATGACTTCCTCTATTTCATTGCTTGAAATTGATCTATTTAAGTTGTGTATGTCCTCCAGATTCAGTTTGGGTGGCTCATATGCCTCTAGGAACCTGTTGATGTCTTCCAGGTTTTCTATTTTGTTGGAGTATAAATTTTCAAAGTAGCTTCTTATTATGTGTTGTATTTCAATTGTGTCTGTTGTAATATTTCCATTTACATCACGAATTTTAGTAATTTGGAGTTTCTCTCTCCTTCTCTTCGTTAGCATGGCTAAGGGTTTATCAATTTTGTTTATTTTTTCAAAGAACCAACTTTTTGTTTCGTCAATTTTTTGAATTGTTTCTTTTGTTTCAATTTCGTTGATTTCAGCTCTGATTTTGATTATTTCCTGTCTTCTACTACTTTTGGTGATGATCTGTTCCTCTTTTTCTAGGGCTTTGAGCTGTAATGTGAGGTCATTGATTTGTTGACTTTTCATTCTTTTATTAAATGCACTCTCTGCAATGAACTTTCCTCTTAGCACT
>JAJEJO010002979.1:229985-349290 GCA_020662805.1 Glaucomys volans
ATAGTTCCCACTCCCCGCTGGAGTCAGCAATCCCAGAGGCTCCTGGCCAGACCTCCCCAGACGCGCTGGAGGCCCCAGGAAACTGGAGATGGGCCCCCTCTGCCAGGGATGCCACCAAAATGGCGCAGAGCAGTTCCAACTCCCCGCCGGAGTCAGCGATCCCAGAGACTGCCGGCCGACCTCTCCAGATGCCGCTGGAGGCCCCAGGAAGCTGGAGATGGGCCCTCCCTGCCAGGTAAGCCGCCAAAGCTGCGCAGAGCAGCTCCAACTCCCCGCCGGAGTCAGCGATCCCAAAGGCTCCTGACCAGACCTCTCCAGAAGTCGCGGGAGGCCCCAGGTAGCCTGAGATGCTCGGTCTCTGCCTGCGGCCAGTGACTCCAAAGCCACTGCTGGGGACCCACACTCACTTGTTGGCTGGCGCAGACCCAGGTCGGTGGCTTCGAAGCAGCTGCAGGGTCCGGCGCTCCCGGATGGTAGCTGCCTGCGGCAGGGCCGAGCCCAGCCCGGCTGAGTTGGTTCTGGAGCAGCACCTGGGGACCCCTTATATGTGCTTTGAATATAAAATCTCGTTGAGAGCCATATTCCTGCTGTTTGAATCCCAAGCAAGTAGGAATCCACGGAGCAAGTAGGAATGCAGCCTTCCTCTAGTCCGCCATCTTGAATCTCCTCTATTATTCTTAACTTGACCTTACCTTTCCCATTTTAGGGTCTAACATTGCACAGAACTGCCACACCCCACCTAATAACAGTTGGGCCTCTGGAAGGTGAAGGAGGCTAAATCACAAAGTAAGTTTGAGAAAAGCTAAGGTTGTACACTCTCAAGCAAGGAAACAAACAAAAAGGATTCACTGTACACAGTGCATAGGAAAGAGGTAAAATTCCATTGACAGTAGCCAAATGCATAGTCTCTGGTTTCTTGGGTTCAATCGCAATCCAAAGTCAGTTAAGTTGGCCAATAAGGCTGTGAGCAGGCAATTTCTACAGAGTCACGGGGTATCATCCACCATGTGAAGGACTGGAGATAGGTAATGCCCATTCAGTTCAGGGTCCTGATGCCCTCTCAAGAGCTCGGACTCCTGGCAGCTTTGGCCCAGTCTTCCAGCTCGTCAAGGCAACACTCCTGGGACACTAATAGAAGGTGTAGCCATAAATAGCTAACACCAGGGCCCCGCTGCCCAGGCGGGTCACGATGTCGCGGGTCTGCCGCTGTGGCAGAGTCTTCTGCGACTGGGCAAACTGCGCCTGCTGCATGAAATGCAGTTGCGCGGGAATCACTTTTTCCGAGTGGGGCTGATGTGCTGAGCGAAAGGGGCCTTTCCATTCTTGGAATCGAGAGGGTCACCAGTCCCCGGCGCTGCCATGTTGCCGCTCCACCCTTCGCAGTCTGGGTTACTTTTAGATGAAATAAAAATCTGTATAGAGTCCTTGGGCAAAGACCAATGACTTAGAATGGCAAGCTAATGTCGTAAGTGTATGTTTAACTTTTTAAGGAACTGCCAAGTTGTTTTGTCATTTCATATTCCCGCCAGCAGTGTATGAGAGTGCTAGTTCATCTGCATTGTCAAAGTATATGATGTGGTCAGTCTTTCATTTCAGCCATTCTGACAGATGTCTAATCATGTCTCATTGGAGTTTTAATTTGCTTTTCCTTATGAAATAAGTATGTTGAGAAGCTTTTCAGGTCGTTATTTATCATATATATCTTCTGTGGGGGAGGATCTGACTAGACTAGAAATGGAAGAAGCGGACATGCTTGCCTCAGTCTTCTTTCAAGAAAAAGTGTGAAGTCTTTCACCATTACATATGATGTTAGCTGTGGGCTTGATATAGATGTATTTTATTAGATTGAGAAAGGTACCTTCTATTCCTAGTTTTTTGGGAGGTTTTCTCATTTCAGTTATAAATGTGCATTGGGTTTTGTCAAATACTTTTTCTTGCTTATTGAGATGATCATTTAGCTTTTATCTTTTATCCTATTACTATTGCCTATAAAATTCAGGTGGTAAGTCAACCTTGCATTCTAAGGACACATTTCACTGATCATGGCATGCAGTTCTCTGTTCCAAGATTGGTCTTGAAGTTATTTTGTTAAGGGTATTTATATCTATATTTTGTTTTTCTTTCCATGAATCTTTGTCTGGTTTGATATCACGGTGATATTGGCTTATAGAATTAAACTGGGATGTCTACCCTCTTACTGTTTACTGAAAAAGTTTGTGAAGAATTTTTCTAAGTGTTTGATAGAACTCACCAGTGAAAACATCTGGGTCAGGGTTTTCTCTATGGCCAGATTTTAAATTATGAGTTGAATTTTTTTACTAATAAGTCTATTAAGATTTTTCTACTTCTTTTAAATCACTCTTGGTCATTTATGTTTTTCTTGGAACTTTCCCATTTCATTTGAGTTATCTAATTTGTTGGCATACAGTTATTCATGGTATTCCCTTATGATCCTTTTATGCTATAGGATCAGTAGTGACATTGCCTCTTTCAATCGTTATTGCTGCAATTTGCCTGTTTCCTCTTTTCTTCTTAGTTATTCTATAAAACCTTTTTAATTTTGTTGATCTTTTCAAAGAACCAACTTCTGGTTTCACTGCTTTTTCTCTCTTGTTTTTACATTTTATATTGCATTGATTTTCATTCTAAATTTTACTATTTCCATTCTTGTTTTAGGCATGAAAACTTAGGTTATTGACTTGTGATTCTTCTTGACTTTTAATTTATGCATTTATGGTCTAGAACTTTTTATATACTTCTATGCTGCTGCATTCCATAAATTCTTGTGTTTTGTGTTTTCATTTGTGTTTCAATTGTGTTTTCATTTCTATTGAATTAAAATATTTTCTGAGTTTACTTGTGAAATCATGAATTATTTAAAAAATTTAAATAATCAAAATATTTGGCCCAGGCACAGTGGCACATGCCTGTTATCCAAGCAGCTCAGGAGGCTGAAGCAGGAGGATCAAGAGTTCAAAGCGAGCCTCAGCAACTTAGCAAGGCCCCAAGCAACTCAGTGAGATTCTGTCTCAAAATAAAGTATAAAAAAGGGCTGGGAATGTGACTAAGTGTTTAAGTGCCCCTGGGTTCAATCGCCAGTATCAAAAAATGTTTAGGAATTTCCCAATTTTTTTTCTATTGTTGGTTTTTATTTAATTTCATTAGGGCAAAAGTAAAGTATTATATTATTTAAGTTCTTTTAAATGTATTGAGAATTTGTAAATAGCCTGATACATGGTCTATCTATAGTTTACATGTGTTGGAAAATAATGTATCTTCTACTGTTGCTGGCTAGAACATTTGTACAGAATGTCAGTCAGATCAAGGTGGTTGATACTGGCGTTTACTCAAAGTAGCACTCTCTGACTTCATATCATACTCTGAAGTTGTCACAAGTCTGTATTCAATGTTTGCATCATAGTCTGCAGTTTTCCTTAATAGCATTTTTCAAAAATGCAATTTAAGGATTATCTCTGTCCATATATACTACCACCTATTATTGAGAAACTGTTACTATACTAGTCATTTCAAAAGCAAAATCTATATATCTAGACAAAACATTCATCCAACAATATAGAACTCTAATACTGAGTGAAGGAAAACAAAAGTGAGATTTCAATATCCCTGCTTCATACTTGGAGGTACATTACAATGTTTGGTAAAGAAAAAAGAACATGATCAGAAAACAACAGTAATACTGATCTGAAAAGACGTAAATCAAAGCTTGGGTCCGTTGAGGTGTCTGGCATTTTGTTAAAAATACAAAAGAGTAGAAGGCCACTACCAGGAGAAGTAGCTCCAAAAATCTTCAGGGTTCTTCTTAAGTGTTTTTAGCTGAATAAGATGCAAGCATTCAAGAGAAAAGTCCTCAAGGAAGGTCAAAGAACAATTAGCTGGGAGCCATGAATAAATATTCTAGAGATGACACAATGCTGAGAGATACTGAAGTTTCAGAGAAGGGACTTCGAAGAAAACCCAAGCATTCAGTTAACAATCCAGAGCTGGTCTTTTCTGGCCTTAGAATAAAGGGTACTCTAGACCTACACTAACAGAACTTGAAAAGAAACCCCAAAGGAGAGAGACCTAAATCAATGGAATAGATGAGAGTCCAGAAATAGAACCACATATGTATAATTAACTCATTTTTTTCAAATTATTCAATATAGAAGAGATAGTCCTTGCTGAATGTCACATGCAAACTAAACTAAACCAAAAAAAAAAAAAATAAGCCCAATTTAAAAAAAAAAGATCTTCAACCAATCTCACACCTTACTCAAAAATCAACTCAAAGTGTATTATTTATTAGGCTTTAATATAAAACATACAATTATAAATCTTCTAGAAGAATCATAGAAGATTTTGTGTCACTGGTTCAGGCAAAGATTTCTTAAATATGATCTATAAAATTTCTTTAAAAAGATTGATGGAATTTTAACTGCAGCCCCACATTGCCATATGGCACAGCACATTTTGAACTTAGTAATTTCCAGCATTTGAAATGATGCTTATTACTAGTTGTTACTAGCATTTAATAAAATGCTCTCTAGAATATATTCCAAAATATATTCATATACATTTATATCTGAATGCGGTATTATTATTTTGCCTTACTATAGACACTGCTTTAGTCAGTTTTTTCTTCTGCTGTGCCCAAAATACCTGGTCAAGAACAATTTTAGAGGACGAAAAGTTTATTTAGGGGCTCATGGTTTCAGAGGTCTCAGTCTATAGACAGCTGACTTCATTGCTCTGGGCCTGCAGTGAGGCAGAACACCATGGTGGAAAGGTATGTAAGAGGAAAGAAGCTCATGGTATGATAATCAGGAAGGAAAAAGGGAAGGAGGGGGGGAGAAGAAGAAGGAGGAAGAGGAGGAGGGGAAGAGGAAGAGGAGGAGAAGAGAGAGGAGGAGGAGAGGGAGGGGTTGGGGTTAGAGTTAGACGAGAGGAGGAGAGAGACCTCCTCACCATGGACAAAACATAAATCCCAATGACACACCCTACCTGCCTACAGTTGACAGCCATTTAATCCCTTATCAATGGATTAAGGCATTTATTAGGATAAGGTTCTCATAACCCAAAATCATTTTGCCTTTAACCTTTCTTGAATTATCACACACAAGAGCTTTTGGGATACACCTCTTATCTAAATAAAACAGACACCATTAAAAAATGAAAAGTGAAACCATTATATTTGCAAATCATTTATTGAATAAGGGACTTGTTTAGAGACTTTATAACTCCCAAGTGGCAACATTAAACAACCCCCCCCAAATTAGCAAGCACTTCACTAAAATGTATATATGGGTGTCAAATATGAACATGAAAGAGTATTAAAATCATTAGTTATTAGATAAATGCTTTTGAAAACCACAATAATACTACCAACACATGATTACAATTAAAAACAAATAAGCAAAATTAACAAAAACAGATAATACCAAGTGCAGACAAGGACATGGAGAAATAGGAACTCTCATATATTCCTCCTGGAAATGCAAAATGGAACAACTCTTTGGACAATTTGGCAGCCTCATGTAAAGTAAAACATTTACTTTCCACATGACTTAGCAATTCCATTCCTAGTGTGGGGATGAAGAAAGAAGTCACTGAGGTATTTGTTCTCAGGCTGTGGAAAGGTATACTCCTTTATTGAACACTCAGGATTGTTCATGCTTGTGGAGAAATCTCCCAAGTGACCTGACCCTCTGATGGCCATTGCCCCAGGTGAGCTTTGCTAGTCCTCCTCTCTCCCTCCTCCCTTTGGTAAACTGTGTGACTCCTAATTGGACCATCCTTACAGACTATCATGTTACACTACCTGTTCTTTGATCTCGGACTTCCCTCATCTATAAAAGTGCTGTAATTCTTTAATAAATTTGAGACTGGTCTGGAACTTGCTCTCCCGAGGGTGTTGGTTACCTTGTTGGCCTTACCCCCTCCAGAAGGGACAAAGACCCACAGGTTGAGTTATAACACCTAGGATTTTACCCAATAAAAATTAAAATATAGGCTGGGAATATAGCTCAATTGGTAGAGGGCTTGCCCTCCAAGCACAAGACCCTGGGTGCAATCCCCAGCACTGCAAAAAAAAAAAAAAATTAAAATACAAGGACACACAGAACAAAAGATCCAAGTCCTCTGGGACAATTCCAAAAGGAATAATATATGCATTATGGAAATGTTGGACGAAGAAAGAACAGAATGGAAGAAATGGTTGATGTTATGATGGCTGAGAATTTTCCAAAATCAAAAGACATGCCAAATGAGATCAAGGAAGCTCAAAAAACAAGCAAGATAAATGTAACAACAACAATGACAAAACAAACAAAAACTATACTTAAGCATATCATATTTAGACTGCAGAAAACTGATAAAAAAGAGAAAAATTTTGAAATATGTGAGAAGGGGAAAACAACTTTCCTTACAGAATAACAGAATTATATCATACTTCACCAGAAACTAGGAAAGCAAAAAGAGTTGAGTGAAATATTTAAAGTTTTGGAGAAAACCCCACCAACCTAGAATTGTGTATCCAATAAAATTATCTTTTAAAAGGGAAGAAATAAGTACTTACTCAAGTAGAAATTGGAGAATTTGTGGCCAGTAAAATTTCTTCCTTGCAAGAACTTTTAAAGTTCTTCAGAGTAAAGAAAAATGATATAGGTTAGAAACATAAATCTGCACAATGAGAGAAAGATCATCAGAGAAGAAATAAAGGTAAAATAAAATCTCCTTATTCTTAATTGAAGAGATAGAGAACTGTCCAGAATAATGAGAGTGACAATATATTGAGTGATTTTTGCATGGACATAAATGAAATTGAATGATGTTATATGGCTGTTGGATTATAGCAATGTTATAAGGGATGGAAAGGTAGACTAGGGAATACAATTTTATGGTTCCTGAACTACTTGTGAAGCAGTAGAATATTTGAAAAGCAGACATACATTAGTTGTAAATGTATATTGCAAGCTTTAGGGCAACAAGAACAAAATGTTTAAGAAGTATTACTGATTTACTAGGAGACAAGAGAAAATGAGTCATATAAAATGCTCAATTAAAATCAGAGAAGGCAGAAAAATATAGAGAAGTACAATATGAAATAAAAATAAGTGCAGTAAATAGTAAACAATTGCAAACATGGTAGATAATAACCCAATGATATCACTGGTCACTTTCAATGGTAATAGCTAAAGTATACCAATTAAAATATAGACAGAATGTCAGTGTTGGCATGGATGTGGGGAAAAAGACACACTCATACATTGCTGGTGGAGTTGCAAATTGGTGCAGTATGGAGATTCCTCAAAAAACTTGGAATAGACCCACCATTTGACCTAGCTATCGCACTCCTCAGTTTATACCCAAAGGACTTAAAATCAGCATACTGCAGTGATGCAGCCACATCTATGTTTGTAGCTGCTCAATTCACCATAGCTAGATTGTGGAATGAAGCTAGATGCCCTTCAATTGATGAATGGATAAAGAAACTGTGGTATATATACACAATGGAATATTACTCAGCCACAAAGAAGAACAAAATTATGGCATTTGCTGGTAAATGGGTGGAGTTGGAGAATATCATGCTAAGTGAAATAAACCAAGCCCAAAAAACCAAAGGCCGAATGTTTTCTCTGATAAGTGGGTAATGATACATAACGGAGGAGAAGGGAGGGGTGGCGGCAGTGGGGACGAGAGAAGAATGGAGGAAGTTTGGATGGTATAAAGGAAAATGGTATGGGAGCTGGTGGGGGAAGGAAAGATAGAAGACTGAGACAGACAGTATTACCCTATGTATGAGTGAGATATATGAATCGTGTGAATCTACATTGTGAAAAAAAGGATATATTCCCTGCTGTATAATTATGTCAAAGTGGGTTCTACTGTCATGTATAATTAAAAATATCTAATAAAAAAAGAAAAAAATAGAATGAATAAAATACAAGACCTAAATATATATTTATAAAAATCCTACTTTAATTATAAGGATAAGTTTAAAACAAAATAATAAAGAAAGATATATTGTGTTAATATTAATCACAAGATCTGGGGTGGTCATATTAACTTAAACAAAGCAGACTTCAGAACTCAGAAAATCATCAGGAATAGAGGGAAATCACATAGTGATAAAAGGGGTCAATTCCAAAAGAAAACATAACAGTCCTTTAAACGCATGAACCTAACAAAAGAGCATCAATACAAGTGAGGCAAAATTTATAGGACTGCAAACAGAAATAGACAAATCCACTATTAGAGTTGGGAACTTCAATACCTCTCTATCTTTAATTGACAGATATCACATACAAAAATTCAGTAAGGATATAGTTGAACTCAACATCATGAATCAACTGGATCTAATACATCATTCAAAAACAGCAGGATAGATCCAAAAGTCCCACTGTTGGGCATACATTCAAAGGAAAGGAAATCAATATGTGGAAGAAAATCTGTACTACTAAGTTAGTGAGATCACATTAGGTATGCATTTGACTTCCCATATTACTGAAGGTGACAGTGTTTCTGAACAGTCTGTCACTATATAACAAGATCTCCCTTTCTCCAGTTTCCATTAACATTTACCCCACTTTCCTACAAGTTCTCATCTGTGGCTTTGTCAAATAACATCAGGCTTCTATAGGTCGAGGCACTTTAGATTTTTATACTAGCGCATGCCTGGTAGACTGAACATCTGCTTCCCAGTTCCAAAACTATTCCCACACTTTAGGGTTTCATTATGGCAGCTGCCAACCTCTACGTACCAAATTCTGTATTAGTTATCTATTGCTGCTTAAGATTTAATACCTATGGTTTCTGAGTGTTAGGAAGCCAAGCATGAGCTGAGTGTTTCTGGCTCAGGATCTCACAATAGGTTGCAGGAAGCTGTTGACTATGGTTGAAGTCTTAGTTGAAGGCTTGAGGAGGGAGGATCTATTTCTAGTTCTCTCGCATGATTGCTAGAAGGCCACAGTTACTTGCTGACCATCTGCTATAAATATCAGTTATTTATTTCATGGAATTCTCCATAGGCTATTGGAGTAGCCTCATGGTGAGGCAGCTGGCTTCCCAAAGGACAAATGATTTGAGGCCAGCACATGCCCAATACAAAAGCCACAGTCTTTTAATAATCAAATCTTTTAACTTTTGCTTCCACCATATTCTTTTCTTTAGAAGTAAGTCACTAAGTACAGCCCACACTCTAGGGCAGCAAATTAACTTTCTTTTTCCAAAATTGCTTTGACTATTTTCTTTTCTTTCCTTTTTTTTTGTGCCTTTCCACACAAATTTTAGAACTCCCTCATCTATCTATATCTACAAAAAATGCTAATAAATTCTTTATTGAAATTGCGCTGCCTGTAGATTAAACTGGTGAAAATTGACATCTTACCTATATTGTCTTCCAATCTGGAAACATGGTCTTTCTGTTTGCTCAGTTCTTTGATGTCATCATCACTAGAATTTTCAGCATGGAAATACTACCTTTGGGCTGAGGATGTAGTTCAGTGGCAGAGCACTTGCCCAGCATGCATGCATGAGGCACTATGTTCAGGTGTCAATACAGGAAAAAGTAAAAATAAAAATAAAATTCTACATGCTATCTTTCTGATTTAATTTCCTTTCCTTAAAAAAATTACAAATGAAGTATCTTACTTCATTTTCTAATTGTTCATTGCCAGTACATAATTTTTGCATAGACCTTACTATATCTTGTAACCCTGCTAAACTCATTAGTTACTTTGTTGATAAATATATTTTTTCCCAAGTGGATAATCATGTGAACTGTGAATACAAACCATTTTATTTCTTCCTTTCTAGTCTGTATGCCTTTTGTGTTTCTTGTCTGATTGCAAGAAGTACTTCTAGTACGCTGTTGAATAGGAATGCTGAGTGGATCTGACTTTAACGACATCTGATTGATCACCACTATTAGTTGTGGGTTCTGGGTAGATGATTTGCACGAGGTTGAACTCTTGTATTTCTGATTTTCTCAGTTTTTTATCATGAATGGGTATTTAATTTTGTCAAGTGCCTTGTCCTACATTGATTGATATAATCACAATTTTTTCTTTTTGCTCAGAATAATATGTTATCAATCCACCTTTGAGTTTATTCTTTCCTCAGTCATCTCCATTCTACTGAGACTTTTCATGATTCTTTAGTTTTTTGTTATTATAGTTTTGGTTCTAAATTTTCCCTTTGGAAATAAATAAATAAATGTATTTTCCTCCTGAAAAATCCAACATATTGATTCATTTCTGGAATGGTCATACTTTTGGAAACATTCTTGTAAATCTCTTTTAGTCTTAGGGTACAGTTGAGTGGGATGAATAACTTCTTAAATTCTGTATAGTACTGTAGGATAACTATGGTTGACAACAATGTGTATTTCAAAGTAGCTAGGACAGAGGATTCTGAATGTTCCCAGAACAAAGAAATGATAAATGTCTGAAGTGATAAAATGGCAATTACCTGACCATTACACATTGTATACACATATTGTCACACTGGGCCCCATAACTATGTAATCAATTACTGTCAATTAAAATTTTAAAAGCAAAAAATAAAGTCTTTGTAATTCCATCATGTGTCATCTTGGAATTGGTGACTGTTTTTTCCTAACCAACTGCTGAAATTTTCCTGATGTATTTGTGTCATGCTGCATTGCACACTGGACATTTTGAGTATCATGAAACTATTCAATTCTTCTGGAAAATGTTTTTTCTTTTCAGAAGGCTAGTTGAGTCAACAGTTCCAAGCCGGGCGTGGTGGCACACGCCTGTAATCCCAGCAGCTCTGGAAGGTGAGGCAGGAGGATTGCATGTTCAAAGCCAGCCTCAGCATGGGCAAGGCACTAAGCAACTCAGTGAGACCCTGTCTCTAAATAAAATACAAAATAGGACTGGGGATGTGGCTCAGTAGCCGAGTGCCCCTGAGTTCAATCCCCAGTTCCAAAAAAAACCCAAAAAACAAAAAACAACAACAAAAAACTCTATAACTGTTCTAATTCACCTGTGGGCTGTGGTTCTAATGTCTGTTCAGTTTTTAAACACTCACAGATCTATTCCATATGGTCAGTGTCTAAGCAATAGTCTACCCCATTAAGGTCAGACCTGTATATGTCTGGATCAAAGGTGAGCCCAGGATTGCATGAAGTTTTGTGAGGTCACTTTCTTATCTATCACCACGCTGATACCTTTGAGCTCCCAGGAGTCTCTTCATCCTCCTGATCTGATTAGAAATGCAAGGCTTTAGGTGTTCTCTTACATACCTCATGGATATATCCATATTCAAGTCCAAGTAGCAATAAGAAAATAAAAGAAGCATAGCAGTGAAAATCCTCTTCACCATTTTTGACCAATTGTTCCCCTGACCACAGACGAAAGTTAATCTCTCTGAAGTGTGGATGTTTGGTAACTACCACTCTCCTCACCAAGGAATGCCCAGGAGTCTCAAACGGTCTTAATTCAAATTCTATTTTCCTTCTCAAATATGCTTGCTGTCATTATTTCTCAGAGTCCCTGGACACCCACCCCATGCATTAAACTCAGTAGGAAAGAGAAGGTGGTGTGTGCCTATTCCATATAAAGTGGAGCCAGTACAAATTCAAAGGTACTTCATTTCCAATGATCACATCCCTGGAAGATAAACTCTCAAACTGAAACTTCCTGAATATAGAGGGTAAATTCTGACGGGAGCCTTCACTCATCATTTTATCCAATCACTTTTTGCTTCAATTTTTATTAAGAATTTAAACATACAAGTTTAGAGGATGACCAATGAATATCTCTATATCCAACACAAAGGTTAAACAACAGCTAATATTTTTACATATTTATTTGAAAATATCCTGCAGACATGACTTTTCAAACTTAAAAACTCCCACATGCATCTCCTAAATATAAGGGCATTATCGTATATAACCTCAATAGCATCATCACTTCTAAGAAAATTAAACATACATTATCTAATATTCATTCTATCCTGTTTCCCCAAATATCCCCCCAATGTCTTCTTATAGCTTTTATTTTTTTCTGAGTCAGAAATCAATAAAGGATCACACTTTACCTTTATGTAACTCTTAGATATCTTAATCTAGAAGAGTCCACATTTTATTATATTGGCTTTTTGAAAAGCCTAGATCAGTGTTGCCTTGTACAAAGTTCCCGGCACTAGATTTGTCTATTTTCTCATTCTGCAAATAAACTTATTCTGCTATTCCTTGTATTTTTTGTGAACATGAAGTTAAGTCTAGATAGATTTATTTTCATTTGGCAGTATATTATAGATAATTATGTATGCTTTATTTTACATCTCATCAGAAGCCACCTGTCAGCTTTTCACATAGTAAAACTCAGTTTAATAAGTAAATCTCATTATAAAAACAATCTTTATTATTATTATTTGCAATTGGTATCTGGGGTCTTTGACATCATATAAACAATGTTCCTTAATTTTCCTAAATGTACCATTCTATGTATATTTGAAAATGGTATTCTTCAAATAATTTTATGAAGAGCTTTGTCTATTTTCATTGTTATGAGTTTTTTTCTTCTCAATGTATTACAACCAATTACAATGATTAATCTTTTTGATGGTTAAGTTTTCCTAAATTTGGCCGGTGGGAGTACCCTCAAGTTGGCTCTTGTGTCCTTCTTGATCTTCCCCTATTAATCCTCAAATGCTACTTGTGAAATTTATTTTATTTCCTCTGCTCCAAACATGGAATCAGCTATTTCTCCAAAGAACCCTTTTAGTGGGGAATGGCATTTAGAAACCAAAATTTGGGTCTTAATTATATTTACTGTATTGGATGCAATGTTTAAGTATTGAGGTCTGTTTTAAAAGCCTTACTTTCAGCTGGGCATGGTGGCGCATGCCTGTAATCCCAGCACTTGGGAGGCTGAGGCAGGAGGATTGTGAGTTCAAAGCCAGCCTCAGCAACTTAGCAAGGCCCTGAGCAACTCAGTGAGACCCTGTCTCTAAATAAAATACAAAATAGGGCTGGGGATATGGCTCAGTGGTGGAGAGCCCCTGGGTTCAATCCCCAGTACCAAAAACAAAAACACACACACACACACACACACACACACACAAATAAAAAGCCTTACTTTCTTTGTAAATATAAATATACTAAATACATAAAATTATACTTTATGATGAACTAAAACAAGTTAATTAAGAAGTATATAAGGTCTAGCTAATTGAACTAGAACAGTTTTTAAATAATACCAACTGTGAAAGTCAAATGTAGACTTGAAGGAATTAAGCCTGGGGAAATTAGATGTTTAAGTGATGAATAGAATGTTTAATAATAAAATGTTCATATATAACTTTGCACATAAGAATTCCTAAAAGATGTGTAATAAAAAGGCAATCTTATATAGTAAATACCCCCAAACAACTATACCATCTGGACCTTAGCTGGATTTGGGCATTTAAATGGTTATAATAAACGCAGGTACAATAAGAGGCTCTTAAGAAAAAGGACCAAGATTGCAAGTCAAATATTAAGATTATAGTGAGGGGAACCCTCAAAGATAAAAAGATAACTGATTAAATTATTGCAATTGCATCTAATCGATTACAAAACAAAGAGTGCTCTCAGGACTAGAGGATAGAAATAAATAAATTATCACAGAACACCAAAGCTGAAGATCTCAATTCTATTTCTTAATTCTGTCCACTGAACTCCAATTCATTAGTAAAATGAAAGGTTATAATTAAATTAAACTAAATTTCTCCTGGCTCTTAACAGCTACCAGGTGTAGAGTATGAAATTCTGTCAAATATTTACTCTCTGCAACAAAGAAAGTTTGCATGAAAGTCTTTCCACCTACATCAGTTCACTCCCCCTACAGTCTATAGTACTATAAGACTCTATTCAGTCATAGAAAACCATATCAATTTGAGAAATAATAGAGGAAAGGAATTCTGCCCTTTGAGCAAATTTTTAATTTTAAAAACTAAATTTTAAATTAGTAAGACTGCATTTTGTAATTGTTAAGAACTTTTGAAAAAAAATTCAAAACTCTGTATATGTATATACACACATGCATATGTATACATACAGATGTGTATACAGTCATGTGCTATACAATGATGTTTTGGTTAATGATGATCACATATACAACTGTGGTCTCATAAAATCATGATGGAACTGAAAAATTTCTACCACTCAGTGGCATTATAGCTATCATGAGGTAACTGTTGTTGTAACATGTTAGCACAACACAATTCATGTGGGATGATGCCTGGTGAAAAGAAACCTGTGTTGCCAGTCAGATAAAAGTATAGCACATACGATTATTAAAGTACATAATACTTGATAATAATGATAAACAACTGTTACTGGTTTACATATTACTATACTATACTTCTTGTAATCTTATACACCTTCTACTTATAAAAAAAATACTACAAAAAGTATGCTGTGTTATACCATAGAAGCCCCCAATATCTTGTGTTTTTCTGCATTTCTTGATTGCATCAAGAGGGCATATAAAGTGATCTAGATCATCAAGGCTTGTATAACTACACAATGCATTAACGATGCATTTTTCAAATCATGTACCGTTACGTGAAACACGACTATACACGTGTATACATAAATGTGTATGCACACACATATACTTATAACTTGCTTATGGGGCAAGAGAGCTTTGTTATTTCCACATGAAAAGTTAAATTTAAAGAATTCCTTTTTATATTTAGCGTCTTGTTATTAATAGGAAAGCTACCTATGTCGACCTGCCATTTTCATTTGTTTTGTTTCTGGTACCAGAGGTGAACCCAGAGGCACTTACCCACTGAGTCATATCCCCATCTCAGCACTTTTTATTTTCATTTTAAGACAGGGTCTCACTAAGTTACTTAGGGCCTCACTAAATTGCTGAGGCTGGCTTTGAACCTGTGATCCTCCTGCCTCAGGCTCCCAAGTCACTGGGAATACAGGCATGTGCCACCACCCCTGACTTTAACCTGCCATTTTTAGAAATAAGGACTCACATTTATTCACATTAACTCAATGACTATTTTTAAAAGGAAACACACACTGAAGTTTACTCTTAGAGACTACGATCTAATGAGAGAGAAAGAAAACTTATATTCAACTACTATTTATGCTTTTTTTTAAAGTGAAGCCTTTTGTACTTTTTCTACAAATTTAAAAAAATGAAAAGTTTTTGGAAACTTCAGCATTTGATGGTTCTTATAAAATGACAAGTCAGTGCTCTTCATATTTTCACTGATCAATTTACCAAGACTTAGTGATAACTAGCCTTTTTCCTACAAAAGTAAAAAGATTAAATCTATTAGGAGTCTGTGCCTCATTTATTATTCTCCTGATTATTGTCCAGTGAAAAGTCCTGGATTATGAGAAAGATGAATTAAAGTTCATAGGCTTCTCTCCTCTCAGGTTATCTCTGGTACTGACTAAGGGAGGAGTCATAGATAAAAGGTTTTCCACATTCCATTTATAGAGTCTTTCTTTACTGTGGACTTTTTTGTGTCTACAGAGGTTTGATCTGTAACTGTAGGCTTTGCCACATTCCATACACTTATAGAGTTTCTCTCCAGTGTGGATTCTCTCATGTTCAGTTAGGAATGAATACTGGCTGAATGCCTTTCCACACTGATTACACTGGTAAGGTTTCTCTCCAGTGTGGATTCTCTGATGCCTATAAAGATTGGATTTGCAACCAAAGGCTTTCCCACATTCTTCACATGTATAAAGTTTCTCCCCAGTATGAATTTTTCGATGTTCGTTAAAGGATGAATACTGGTTGAAGGTCTTCCCACACTCATTACACTGATGGGGTTTCTGTCCAGTATGAATTCGCCTATGTTCAATAAGGGTGGAGATGCGTGTGAAGGTTCTTCCACATTCTAAGCACTGACACAACTGTTCTCCAGTATGGAGTCTCTGATGTTCAGCTAGGGAGGCAAACTGGCTGTAACCTTTCCCACATTCATTGCATTTATAGGGTTTCTCGCCTGTATGGATTCTTTCGTGTCTATGAAGTTTGGCTCTACAGTTGAAAGCCTTCTCACATTCACTACATTTATAGAGTTTCTCTCCAGTATGAATTCTCTGGTGCACAGTGAGGGTTGAACACTGGCTAAAGGCTTTACCACATTCCCTACATCGGTAGGGTTTCTCTCCAGTGTGTACCCTCAGATGTTTGATCAGAGTTGAACTGCTGCTAAAAGCTTTCTCACATTCATTACATTTGTAAGGCTTCTCTCCAGTATGAATTCTCTGATGGGTAAGAAGGGATGACCTATGGCTGAAGGCTTTCCCACACTCATTACACTTGTAGGGTTTCTCCCCAGTATGAATTCTCTGGTGCTCCAGAAGATGAAGACTCTGGGTGAAGCTCTTCCCACATTCATTACAGACTTGAGGTTTTATTCCTGGGTAGATTTGGAAGCATCTCATTATATCAAAATTTTGTGTAAAATCTTTCCCAAAAGTGTAATACATATTGGGTATCCTCTCTATGGGAATACTCTGTTGTGAAACAATAATTTTATTTATAAATGAGCCTTTCTCTAGTTCAAGATTTGTAGGGTTTCCATCTCTGCTGATGGCTTTCTTGGGGGAAGCTGCCATTTGCTTAAGAGGTTCGTCCTGTACTACACTGCTCTCAAATTTTATAGCTTCTCCAAAGTTGATATCCCAGGGACCATACTTAGTAGATTTTTTCTTTATCATTCCATGAGTTGTTGCTTTAATAAAAATGTTCTGTGAGGCAGGCAATGCTTCTATCTCAGGCAAAGTCTTGAAATCTGAAAAAAAATCAGAAGAATTAATGCTTCTTCTGCTGGAAGAGACAGATGCAATATAATGGGATAATAAAACTGGCAATAATACATATAAGAGATTTGATGCCATCTGACCTTAAATGTGAACTTAATCTGGATGGAGAACAGGATGGTAAAATGGAAAAAGAGGGAAAGAGGTTGAAGGGTGGTATAGAAGAATATACTAGATAAATTAACACTGAAAATGAAAAGACTACCCTGGGAGAAGTAAAGTTAGATACACAAGAACAGGTTGATTAGAAGGTCTGAGGAAAAAGAACAATGTCAGGTGAATAGCTCAAGTTGAGATCTCCAGTTTCTCATCATTCTCCACTGCACATACCAGGGAATGAAGCAGGTAACTTGTCTTCACTTTCCCCTTTCTACCCAAATGTCACTTTCCTTATATTTTTTTCCAAGCTCTCTGAAACCCTGCATTCCATAATTTAAAATTATTTAGATTGTTTTTCTTAAATTTGTGATTTCACAAAATTTCATAGCATAGTCTCATAGCATAGTGATTATAATTTCATAGCACAATCTGTGAAAGGGGAAACAGTCTTTATTAAACAAAGGACATACAGGCCAGGTATGGTGGCACACACATGTAATCCCAGTGGCTTGAGAAGGCTGAGGCAGGAGGATTGTAGTTCAAAGCCATTCTCAGCAATTTATTGAGGCCCTGAGCAACTCAGCAAGACCCTGTCTCTAAATAAAATATAAAAAGGGCTGGGGATATGGCTCAGTGGTTAAGTGCCCCTGGGTTCAATCCCTGGTACCAAAAAAAAAGAAAAAAAAAAAAAGAAAGAAAAAGACATTCAGGTTTTAAAAATCACAATAGTCCTGAAACATGACTAGGTTGAGAATATCTGATCTAAGTTTGAGATGTTAATTATAAAGAAAAATAAGGAGTAAACCAGCCATGTGCAACAATAAATTGGGGATAAATCCCTTGTGATTGCAGGAAGAACAACTTTTTCCTACTACCCTTCCATCACTTTTCTCTTTTCTATTTTATCATGAAAAGAAATAGACATATTCTTTTCTTCTAATAGGCTATAACCAGAAGATTGTAATTTACTTGTAGGAATCTTAAGAATAAAGAAAATCCGTAAGATACACAAAATCAAGTCATCTTGAAGTTCCGAAATACGCCCAACCTCTAAGCTCAGTTCTGATTTGAGGTGAAAAGATTTAGCGTAAGCTGGGTTGACTTTGGGTCAAAACCTGGCTTTTTTCACTTAATCCATGATTGAAAATAGGTAACTGTAGGTACTTAAGTAGACTATGTAGCTTAAATAAAATGCAACTGGCCCTGAGCATTTCAACAGGGCCCAGTATTTTCAAGAAAGTCAACCAACCACTGCCTCTTCATGATCTGCTCATTATAAAGACCCCCTTGTGCCCATTTTCCAGCCTCTCACTCACCTGGAAATGTGTCTGGAGGAACTTCTCTTTCCACCAGGCAGGGGTCTTCTCCTTGTTGTAACTGACAAATCACCTTAGGTGTTGAAAATGGAATCCCTGCTCATGGGGAAGGAAATGGGAGTTTGAATGGATGGCATATATAGCAGCCTCAAACAAAACTCACATCCCACTTACTCTGAGCCAAAAAAGAAGAGAAGGCAACCAGGGAAGTAGAATAAGCAGCACAAACACTTAAAAGGGGCACTAGAGTTTTTAGATGGTGGATCATGAAGCAGGGCTTACTTCAGAAATAACATAGGGCCCTGACAAGGAATGCCTCTATGACAGGATGTTCTTAAGTTCTCAACACCTAAATGTCCTATAGGTTTTTGGGACTTAGTCACTGGCCTACTGTATGGAAGTAAATTGATTGGGAGAGGTGTGTGATAAAAGAGAGATCATCACAACACAAACATTCACTTTTATTTCTACAGGATACAACTATTCCCAGGGGTACAATAGAGTGGAAACCTAGATCCAAAGTAATTTAGCACATTCTTCATTATAGGCAAAAGTCCTTACCCAGTGAGACCAGGCTGCTGTAATTCTCCAGCATCACCTCCCGATACAAGGTTCTCTGGGCAGAGTCCAGATGCAACCACTCATCCTGGCTAAAGACCACAGCCACATCCCTGAATGTTACAGATTCCTGAAACGGCAAACCCATTTCTACTCATTCAGGACCAACCTTTCTCTATGGAAAACTTGATAAGAAGGTTACATTGTGATGTATAGCAAGTAACTCTGAAAATGTCTTGGGATTCTAAATATTTCACATCACCTACTTAAAGTAATTTCTTTTAAATACCTAAGGAAAAAAAATCAGGATACATCTAGAGAAAAGCTAGAAAACTAGGGAAAATACCACTAGCTGAACAGAAATATAAAAGAATTTCTGAGTTATAAAACAAATAAAAATAGAATTATTTAAGACTTGGAAATGTAGTTCGATGGTGAAACACTTCCCCAGCGTGTGTGAGGCCCTGCGTATTGATCAATCCCCAGCACCACAAAACAACAATAAAAAGGTAAATATTTACTGAATATTAGGGAATATAATAGGAACTGTGTATGTATTACCTATGTTCAATCTCATTAAAAAATCCTATGAGGAGGATACTACAATTAAATTATTTTTCAAATGAAGAAATGGGTCTAGAAAAACTAAGTAACACCAGGTATGGTGATGTATATTTGTAATCCCAACTACTTGGAAGTCTGAAGCAGAAGGATCTCAGGTTCAAGACCAGCCTGGGCCACGTAGAGAGATCCTGTCCTAAAATGTAAAAGGCTGGTTGTGTAGCTCAGTGGTAGACTACCCCTGGATTCAATCCTCAGTGCTGGGGGAAAAAAACAACAAAAAAACACAAACAGAAGAAGAAGACAAAAGAAGAAGGATGGAGGAGGGGGGGGGAGGGGAGGGGGAGAAGGAGGGAAAAGAAGAAAAAGGAGAAGGAAGAAGGAGGAAGAAGAAAATAAAGAAGGAAAGAAAGAAAAGTAACCTTTCAAAGGTAAAGCTGTTAAAAAATGTTGGAGTTAGGATTTGAATTCAGGTAGTCAGATCCCTGGGATACCTATCTAATGGGTTTCCATTGACTATGAAAATTAAAGGAAAACACAGGACCTGTAAGACTATTTGGGTTCTTACAAAGGAACATTGGTTAGAGTCCAAAATACAATAAAGCATGAGCTGGGCAGATGGGAACTCTTTTATGAAAGCGCTAAAAGAATAAAAATTGGTGCAGTGTTTTCGGTGGGTATTTTGCTGAGAATCCAAAAAAAATGTAAAAGGTACATTTTGACCTTGCATTTCTACTTCTGGGATTCTACTTCTGGGATTTACTACCAAAAATAAAATAGACCTCTACAATGAGAACTACAGAACACTAAAGAAAGAAATTAAAGAAAACCTTAGAAGATGGAAAGATATTCCAGGTTCTTGGACAGGCAGAATGAATACTGTCAAAATGGCCATACTACCAGAAGTGCTATACAAATTCAATGCAGTTCCAATTAAAATCCCATAGAAATAGAATTCCCATGGAATTCATTTGGAAGAATAAGAGACCCAGAATAGCTAAAGCAATCCTTAGCAGGAAGAGCAAAAGCAGGTGGTATCACCATATCAGACCTTCAACTATACTACACAGTAATATTACTATTACTGTCAAAAACGGCATGGTATTGGCACCAAAATAGGTAGATCAGTGGTATAGAAAAGAGGACACAGAGACAAACCCACATAAATATCTCACACTAGACAAAGGTGCCAAAAACATACAATGGAGAAAAGATAGCCTCTTCAACAAATGGTGCTGGGAAAACTGGAAATCTATATGCAGCAAAATGAAACTAAACCCATATCTCTCACCCTGCACAAAACTCAATTCAAAATGGACCAAGGACCTAGGAATTAGACCAGAGACCCTGCACCTAATAGAAGAAAAAGTAGGTCCAAATCTTCATCACATCAGCCTAGGACCAGACTTCCTTAACATGACTCCCAAAGCACAAGAAACAAAAGCAAGAATCAATAATTGGGATAGATTCACACTAAAAAGGTTTCTCTCAGCAAAGGAAACAATCAGCAATGTGAAGAGAGAGCCTTCAGAGTGGGAGAAAATCTTTGCCACACACACTTCAGCTAGAGCACTAATCTCCAGAATCTATAAAGAACTCAAAAAACTTTACACCGAGAATACAAATAACCCAATCAATAAATGGGCTAAGGAAATGAGCAGACACTTCACAGAAGAAGAACTACAAGCAATCAACAGATACATATATATAAATGTTCAACATCCCTAGTAATAAGAGAAATGCAAATCAAAACTACCCTAAGATTTCATCTCACCCCAATTAGAATGTCTATTATCAAGAAGACAAGCAACAATGGGTGTTGGCAAGGATGTGGGGAAAAAGGTACACTCATACATTGCTGGTGGGGTTGCAAATTGGTGCAGCCACTCTGGAAAGCAGTATGGAGATTCCTTAGAGAACTTGGAATGGAACCACCATTTGACCCAGCTATTCCAGTCCTTGGCCTACACCCAAAGAACTTAAAATCAGCATACTACAGCGACACAGCTACATCAATGTTTATAGCAGCTCAATTCACAATATCTAGATTGTGGAATGAACCTAGATGTCCTTCAGTAGATGAATGGATAAAGAAACTGTGGTATATATACACAGTGGAATATTATTCAGCTATAAAAAAGAATAAAAGTATGGCATTTGCAGGTAAATGGATGGAGTTGGAGAATATAATGCTAAGTGAAATAAGCCAATCCCAAAAAAACCAATGATTTCTTTGATAAGTGGATGATGATAGATAATGGGGGATGGGAGGAGGCAAAAATGGAGGAAGGATGGATTGTACAGAGGAAAATGGTGGGGAAGGGGTTGGGGGAAGGAAAAATAATTGAATGAGACAAACATCATTACCTTATGTACATGTACTATTATGTAAATGGTGTGAATCTACTTCATGTACAACCAGAGAAATGATAGTTGTACCCCACTTGTGTACAATGAATCAAAATATATATATACATATAAAATAAATGGAAAAAAAATAAAATAAAATAATGATAATAATAAAACTGTATGGGGATATTTGTTCAAGGATGCTTATTGCAATGTGACTTATAAGTCAATGGTTGCAGTAGACTGAATGAATACTGAACCTGTACATGTTACTTGCATGCAAGAGTGACTGAAGATTTGTTTACATTAAGGATCTGGAGATGGGGAGATTATTCTAGATTATTGTGCAGATACAGCAGAAGTGATCACAATGGTTCTGTTATAATAAGGAACCAGTAGGAGTAAGGCACAAGAAAAGAATGTGATGTGAGGATAAGCAGAGATTGATGTGACATGCACTGAAGATGGGTAAATGGGCCATAAGCCCAGACCTGTGGGCAACCTCAACATGATGAAAAGGACAAGGAAACAGATTTTCCCCTCAGAGTCTTTACAAAGAACTAGTCCTGCTGACAGCATGATCTTAAGCCAGTGAAAGTGATTTCAGATTTCTGACTTCTAGAACAGTAAGAGAATAAATTTATCTTGTTTTAAGCCACTGAATTTGTAGTAAATTGTTAACAGCAGCAATAGGAAACCAATACAGTGGTGAAAATTTGAAAACAACCCATATATGTACCAATCAGGGAATGGATAAGCAAATTATAGTACATACATTCCATGAATGTGGTGCAGCCATTAAATAGAATGAGGTAACTTGGCATGTCTGCTATCAGAATATGAACTGAATATATTATTGACTCATATGAAAGAGCAAATGACAAAACAATCTCTATTTGTTGAAATAATATGTGTGTGTGTGTGTGTGTGTGTGTGTATTATGGTTCACATAAAATTGTTCAGAAGAATACAAGTTGTCACCCTGATTGTTTTTTGATATTCATGGAGAGGGTCAGCAAAGCAATCTTTTACTGATTTCTTTACACCATTAGTTTTATATTATTTCCAGTGTGTGTGTGTTCCTTTCTTTTGAATTAATAATTAATTTTGTGGTGCTGGGGATCAAACCTAGGGACACATGTATGCTAGGGACTCATGTATACTAAAAGTGCACTCTACCATTGAGTTACACCTCAGAGCTTGAATTATTTTTTTGGAGGGAGGGGGTCCTGGGGATTGAATGCAGGAGTGCTTGACCACTGACCCACATCCCCAGCCCTTTCTATTTTTTATTTTGAGATGGGGTCTGGGTAATTTGCTGAGGCTGGCCTCAAACTTGTGATCTTGCCTCAGCCTCCCAAGTATAGGCATGCCCATATGAATTCTTTTAGATTCCATTTTAATATTACATGAACTTTTCTGTTAAACCTCCTTGCAGTTTTAGTGGCTGCTCTGAGAATAACAACATATATTCTTCAACATTTCTATGTTGAGCAAATAGATCATTTCACACAGAATGCAAGAACCCCCAAGTATATAGGGGTTCCACCCCTTCTACAGTTGCTACAAAGATTTTCCCAGTTCAGAGTTGACAGGACTCACCAGACTTCACAGAGCATATTCATGAAAGGCTTTTATTAAAGGCAAAGGGTACATGCAGTCCAGCAAAAGAAAGAGAGCACAGAGAGCCCTGGGAGACCAGGAGACATTCCACTGTGATTTCCCTTATTTGCACATACAGACTGTGTGCTGGACTCCCTGGATCTGCATGAGGAATCTTGGTTTCAGGACAGTTCAAAGGAGGAACTCTCAGCAGGGCATTTTATGCAATCAAACAAAGTTTGTCAAACCATTTAGGTCAGTTTGCAAACCATAAAGAGGCAACTGGAGGTTGCCAGTGCTGTTTAGATTCTAAGCAACATATACATTGTCCTTGTTTTGTTTGGCCAAGGGTTAAAAAACAGACATAAGCAGCCCAGAGATGAAGATAGAGCTTTTCCAGTTCAGATGCAGAAGGATTCTATCTCCACAGTTGTCATATATATCGACCTACATTATAAACTCCATAATACAATATTTCAATTTTGCTTTAAACAGTCTTACGCATTTTAAAGAAATGGAGAGATATTCATCCAGACAGCTACCATTTCTAATGCTCTAATCAGAGTTCCCATCTGGCATATTTTTCTTTTACCTTCAAGAACTTCCTATAGCACACCTTATAGTGCTAGTTCGCTGGCAGTATATTAGCTAAATTTTCTTTCATCTGAGAATGTTTTTATTTCACCTTCATTCCTGAAAAATATTTTCATTGCATGTAGATTTTTGGGATGACAGTTTCTTTCAGCATGTAAAAGATCATTCTATGGTTTTCTGGCCTTCTGTTTTTTCTAATGAGAAACCAATAGTCATTCAAATACTGAATCTCTCTACATAATATAAAATCTTTTTTATCTGATTCAAATATTAAATTTTTATGATTTGTCTATGACTTTCCTGCCCAATATGTGGTAGACACTAGCCACAAGTGGCTGAGTATATGAAATGTAGTTATTCTGAATTGAGATATACTATATATACATATATAGAGAATACACAGCAGATGATTTACTATGTGCATATACACATATACACATACATACATACACAAAGAAACACATGGTATCTCAGTAATAATTTTAATACTGTTTCATGTGGAGATAATATTTGGATACACTGGATTAAAAATACTAAGTTTACTTAATTGCTTCTACTATATTTTTTTACATTATTACTAGGAAATTTTAAACGAGATAGGTGATGACATTCATGGTTCACATTATATTCTTACTGCACAGCACCAACCAATTACAGGTAACTGTCATATACAAACTTCATTCTTTTTAATGATATATGATATATTCCACTATAAAATACGTATTTAATCACTTCCCTTGTTGATGGGTATTTAAATAACAAATGGTGCACATTAACCATTCTCATACAGATATCCCTGAGTACATGTACACCTATATTTATAAAATAAACTGTTCAAGACTGTACTATTGGATCAACATATATATGCATTTTAAATTCTGATAGATGGGGCAGATTGTGCTTTCTTGAGATGACCAATTAATTTTTCATCTCACATGTTGTGAGCATCCAGTGGAATTCAATGGAGGTGATAATTTCCAAGAGGTAGTAAAAGAATACACCTTCCACCTGGCTCATGTGGAGCCTGTGGGCCATGCTGCATGCCAAGACACATGGAGTTATTATACACAGGTGCTCCATCTAAAAGCCCCAGTCACAGCCTAAGACATGTAAGCACCTGAGATTTGGATAAGTCTGCTCCCAGAATTTAAGTCTTTTGAATTCCAGATTTTTTATAGTGAACATAAGACATTTCTGCATTCCTGGTCCAGAGAAACTACGAGAAGTGACAAATGATGATTGCTGTTTTACATCCCTACGTTTCTTATTGCTACATCATGCATATTCTTCCATGTTAAAAATACAACTTGGCCGGGTGCAGTGGCGCATGCCTGTAATCCCAGTACTTGGGAGGTGGAGGCAGGAGGATCGCGAGTTCAAAGCCAGTCTCAGCAACTTAGCGAGGCCCTAAGCAACTCAGTGAGACCCTGTCTCTAAATAAAATACAAAATAGGGCTGGGGATGTGGCTCAGTGGTCGAGTGCCCCTGGGTTCAATCCCCCGAAAAAAAAAAAAAAAAAAAAATACAACTTGATCATTTAAAATTACTGTAATCAGAATATCAGAAGAAGAAATAGAGAATGGAACAAAAGAAATATCTGAAGTAAAAATAGCTGTGAATTTTCCCAAGTTAGTGACACATACCAAATCAAAATCCAGGAAATTCAGAGAATGCCAAGTAGAATAAACATCAAAGAATCTATACCTGGGCACATCACATTCAAACTGCAGAAAACCAAAGTTAAGGAGAAAATCTTGAAAGAAGATGGGGGGGAAAACATCCTACCTGAAAAGGTAAAAGGATAAGATTTACAGTGAATTTTCTCACTACAAACTATGTAGACAAGAAAGTAATATAAAATATTTAAAGTATATACAGGAAAAAAACCAGAAATCTACAATTCTACTTCCTTGAGGAAATCATCCTTTACAAGGGATGAGAAATAAAGACTCAGATAAACAAAAACTGATGGAATTCATTACCAGCAGACCTACCTTGCAAGAAATGGCAAAATAAGTTCCTCAGAGAAAAAAAAAATAATATAGGTCAGAAATTTGAATATATATAAAGAAAAGAGGAGAGAAGAGTAAATGAAGATAAATTGAAATCCTTTTAAAACTTGTTTGCTATTGTGGTGCTGAGGATTGGACCCAGGACCTTGTACATGCTAGATAAAACTCTATCACTGAGCTACATCCACAGTCCTAAAATAATTTTTTAAAATTTTTCTCATTTTTAAAAAATAATTTTTAGATATTGATGAACATTCATTTTATTCATTTAATTATATGTGGTGCTAAGAATTGAACCCAGTGCTTCACACAGTGCTTCACACACACGCTCTTACCACTGAGCCACAACTCCAGCCCCTATTTTTTTTTTTTATTCTTAATTGAACTAAAAGATAACTGTTTGCTTAAACTAATAACAACAATAATGGGTATTCATAGCATATGGATGAGTGAAATGAATGACAGCAATGTCATAAGGAATGAATCGAGAAAACTGCTAGAAGGTACCTGTACTACCATGAAGCAACAGACTTTTCCTCAAAGGTGGACTAGTTGTAAATTTATATTGCAAACTTCAAGGCAACCAAAAAAAAAATTTAAAGAAGCATAACTGGTGTATACTGACAGTAGAAGATCTGTCACCACACTGATAAAAATACATGATTGAATAAGTAAATAAATAAATGGGAAGAATGGCAATCCTCTCTTCAGGTTTCCAAATAATTTATATAGATTCTCCATTCCTTAAGTGTGGGCTGCACACAGTAACTTCCTTCCAAAGATAATGGTATGGGAAGGTAGAAAAAGAGTACTGTATTAGAAAAACTTGACAAACCCTACCTCAGCCACACATTCAAGGTCAACATCAACAGTGATGTCATGTTATTAATATGCATTTTTTATATGACTAGATGAATGACATTTTACCTCTGCATTCTTCCCCTCAAAAACCCATAACCCCAGTTTAATGAGAAAAACCTCAGACAAATCAGAGTAAAGGGACATTCTACAAAATACCTAACTACGACTTGTCAAAACTGTAATGGTCATCAAATACAAGAAAAGTCTGAGAAACTAAAAGCTCAGAGGGGCCTAAGGAGACATGACAACTAAATGTAATGTGTTATCCTGGATGGTATCCTGAAACAGAAAATGGATATTAGGAAAAAACTATAGAAATGTAAATAAAGTATGAACTGTAGCTAACAATGAGGTTATTGTGTTGGCTCATTAATTGCACAAGTGTAGCACACTAATGTAACAAGTAAGGAATATGAAAAACTGGGTGCAAGGTATATATATGATAATTAGGCTACTAACTAAGCAATATTTGCCTAAATCTAAAACAGTTCTAAAAAAATATTCTAAGAAAAACAGTGAAAATGCCAATAAAAAGTATTAATTTACTGTAAAAAAGATGTCATTTATATTCCTAAAAAGCAATCAGCACCTAGTTTCATGTACTTTTCCCCAGATGATAAATTACATTGAAATAGATATTTATGAAATCTGTGAAGATTCTACTTTCCCCCAAAACTATGCTTGTTTGCTATTTAATTTTTCTGACAATAGAAATTTTTCTCACAGTATTCTGAATGAGGACAGAACTCAACATTGCATATTACCATTGAACTCACTCAAAGAAGGTAATGACTCCTGTGACTGGGTCACTCTATGTACCCCCAGGACACCTGTTTGAAAGAATCAGGTACTGAATTCACTGTCCACAGAAACTGGCTATGAGCTGCAAATTCTTCTACATCTTTCCTTAGCTAAAATGAAATAAGTTTCCAGCTTGAATCTGTGGGAAAACTCAGAGAGTAAAGAGTCCCACCTTTGAGCAGAAGGTAGCCCAGGCCATAGCTGGTATTGCTTTGCTGGTCTTTATATCTTTGTTTCCTTAAAATATTCATCTCCTGGTAATTAAGGAGTCAAAGTTAAGTATAGCCTAATAAAGAGAGAGACACCAAGTTCGGCTGGTCCTAAAGTAATACATAGGCTGTTGCTGATGCCAATAACGGTAAACACCTGGTATTTCTGGAAGTCCAATATGCACCATGTACTGTTCTCAGCATTTTACTTATACTTTCTCAGATTGTAACATTAACAGTAATAATTGTCTTATCTGGATTCAAAAGCCAGCTGTGTGACCTTAAGCAAGTGACTTGCATCTCTGTAGCTCAGTTTCCTCATCTGTAAAATGCAGATAATAGTAATCTTCTTGTAAGGACTAAGGAAGTCAATACATGAAAAGAAAAAATTTTTATATTTTTATTGGTGCATTATAATTACACATAATAATGGGATTCATTATGTTATATTCACACATGCACAAAAAAATCTGTTCAATCTCCTTCCCGGGCATCTTCCCTTTCCCTTTGACTTGCTCTATGCTACTGATCTCCCTTCTATTATTATTATTTTAATTAATACATTATATATATACATACACATACATGTATGCAGAATTCACTGATGAATATTCACTATGTATATAACATAGCATAATTTAGTAGATTTAACTCCCCAGTACTTCCCATGTCCTTCTCTGCTCCCTTGCTCTTCATCCCCTTCCTCTATTTTATTGGTCTTCCTTCTATTTTCATGAGATTTCCCCTCTCCCACTTTTCTCTCTCTCTAGCTTCCACATAAGAGAGAAAATGCTCAACGCCTGACTTTCTGAGTCTGCCTTATTTCACTTAGCATGATGTTCTCCAATTCCATCATTTACCAGCAAATGAAATAATTTCATTTTTCTTTATGCTAAATAAAAGTCCATTGTGTATATATACCACATTTTCTTTACTTAAGAATAAAGATAGATCAGTTCTAGGAGGTAAGGATATTACTAAACTCACTTAAATTGAGGAAATGAGGTATAGAGAGATAAAATCACTTGTCCAAAGTCACATGCCTACCTTGGATTTGAGTCCACAAAGTAAGTTTCAGGGTCCATTTTTTAAATCCATGGACTATCACTACTTTTTGGAAAAGCAACCAAATGAAAATCAGAGACTCTGGGATACAGCAGAACAGAAAATTCACAGAAGGTAAACAAACAGGAATGGGAGTTCATGTTGGAAGAAAGGATGGGATGGAAATATTTTACAAGGATTTGGGAATGACAGACTGGAACTTTAGGACAGGCCTGAGGACAGAAATTTGGGTGAGAGCCTCAGAAAGGTAATGGTAAAAGCAATGGGAATGGATCTCAAAAGGGAAAAGAGATTTCTTAAAAAGAAAAGGAAATTAAAAAAAAAAAACACACAACAAAAAACAGAGAATCAGATAAAGAGACAGAGGCATCCATTAGTTAATAGGGGGTAACAGCCAGTTCAACTTCATGGCTGCACTAGGCATAGGAAGGCCTTAGCTCTCTGTACTCCCCAGAGCTAGGCTCAAAACCCAAGCCAGGCTGAACTTCTGGGATGTGCTTGTTCTTCTCTAATCACCAATATCAGTCCTGGCCTTCAGGATCAACTCCAAATTACCCCACTTCTAGGATGTTTCCCCTAAATCTTCTTGGACATTTAGTTCAGTACAATGAACTCCCTGAAGATGGAAATAAAATCTTCCCTCTTTGTGTTCCCAGGGTGCTGCTCAGAATACTGTATATAGTCAGTATTCAATAAATGTTCATTAAGAGTCTTTTGGCCCTTCCATGTCCTACCTCAAGTGCAGTCATATCCTCTGCAAAGACAAAGACTATTACCCTGTACTTCTTACCAAGCACCTATTGTAACAGGAAGTATATATTCAGAGTTGACTCAAATTTTGGTCATGAAGTGAGTTTGGGGTAAATTAAGAGTGTCTGGGGACAAAGCAGCACATTCCTCAGCAGCCCCTCAATAAGCCCAGGATCCTGGGAAAAACTTTCAAGGTTCTGGATTCTTTATCACTGGATATAAAACATGTAAACATGCCCACATCTCTGAAGCCAGAAGGCAGTTCCTAGAAATGATAAACTTCACTTACTGTCACCTGAGCAGGCAGCAAATCTGTAGCCATCCCTTCCTTCTTAATTTTCCTGTCAAAGGAGAATAGAGTGCTGACGAAGTAGGTCTGGAAAGGAAAAAGGTGCCATGAAAAACTCTGGTGTCGAGATGTGGCTTGAATAGAGGAAGTTACAACTGTCTATAACCTCCATCAGGTCCCAGCAAAGCCACATACATGATACAAACCAAGTAAGAATGTTGACCAAGCCAATTTGCCAAACTTCATCCCTCATCTAAGCTGCCTATCAGCTTCCTCTAAGTAAATTGTGACTCATCCCATAGATATTAAGGGGACTTACATAGTTTTAAACTGTACAATCTAATAGTCACAATGAACTTGAATTTCCCAGAGATGGCACTTTCAAAAATAGCTAGTTGATCCTAGGCCTGCCTAGGCCTTGCCCTTTCCTTCCTGTGGAAATCACAACAAAGGTGCTTTCCCCAAGTGGGTGTCTGTGGAGTGCCATGTTCTCAAGAACTGTGAGTATAACACAACCTAAAAACTTTCCCACCCTCTCTCTTGATGTGTGCTTGGCCTTACCATACCTTCCCGAAAGTATTATGATTTAAAACACTGTCTCTAGCCCAAAGCACATGTCAGATTGTTGCTCCTAAATACTGGCCCTTAAGCAGAGCCATGCTTAAGGGTATCCAGAGCTCCAAACAACTGTACTTCTCTCCCTATTACACGTACCAGTTGGGAAGAGTGGAAACCCCAACTGCTCAGTAGATAGCAAGATTCTGCCTGGAACAGCCAGAGGAGTGTTAGCTTCTATGCACTAACTCTGAGTTCGCAGTGGGGCAACTCAGAGTGCCACCCCAGGCAAGAAAGCAGAATAAGCTTAATGTGCTATGAAATCTCCAGGTAGAGAACCTCTGCCAGTCAAAGGGAAGCTGTTGTGGAAGTAGTTACCCTATGATACACAACATTCTCCACAGCAGGAATCTTGAGTGCTTTTTATCTATTATTTTTAAGTTTCACAACAATTTAAAAGTAAATACAGTCAGTCTGTACCTATGGATTCCACATCCATATATTCAGCCAAACTCAGATATAAAAACAAAAATTGTATTGGTACTGAACATGCACAGCACACATTCATGTTAATGCAAGAAAAAAAAAAAAACAAGCAATACAGTATAACAACCACTTACATCAGGTTTTATAAATAATCTGCAGATAAAGAATAGCAGAGGATGCCCATATGTTATATGTGAATACTATATCATCTTATGGAAAGGACCTGAGCATCCGAGGATTTGGGTATCCTGAATGGTTGGGTGGGGTCCTCAAACCAATCCCAAGGAGATGAAGAGGACTGTATTACTACCACATTTTAAAGATGTGAGGAAGACTGAGAACTAAGGATCTAGGACGTGCCCAAAGTAACAACAACATCATCAACAAAACCCACAACAAAAACGGTTAGTAGCAAAGGCAGGAAAGGAGTCCTAGTCCAAGGTTTAATTTGAGCAATTATCTGGCCAATTCTGAACCCGGGATCTTTATCTATAAAATGGGAACAGTGATAAGGTCAACCAAGGAGCCTCAGACTTGGTATCAAATGAGTTCCTTCATTCCTAGTGCCGGACACCTGTACGTTCCCTGCGGATATGAGCTATTGTTGTTTTTATGATTTCTGCTTCGCTAAAGAAGCCACAAAAGACTGACAGGCACCCACCCCGTGCCGTCCACGACACACCCCTGCTCACTTGGCTGGGACGTTCCCTCCCCGAGAGTCCCTCAGATGCCAGTGGAACAGAACCGCTCCCCTCAGGCCGCCCGCCGACCGGCGCAGCACGGGCCGCGAGGCCCAGCACAGCTCAGGGCCTGTCCTCGATGCCCCGCCGGCCCCGCCGGCCCCGCCGAGATCCCGTATGGTCGCCCTACTCACACGGAGAAGCGCTGGCTCTCGCCACGGCCTGGAAGACGCAGCCAGAAGCGTCTCAGCCCCGAGCGGGACGCCCTAGTAGACTCAGGAAAACCCTTGCCAAGAGCACCCCAGAAAAGCCAAGAGCAGTCCCCGCCATCCCGCGAACCCCAGGAAAACTACGACTCCCGGCATTCCCCGGGCCCAGTCGACTACACTTCCCAGAATGCGGCGCGGCGCTGCGACCTCCGGCAGATGAAGTCTCTTCGCGCGCGAAGTTTCAGGACCAGCAGTCCCCCTGCATCTGCAGTGCCAGACAGGGAACATGGGGCAAATAGGGTAATCTCTTTCCAGTGCTGCCCCGGTCGTGGTTTGTTAGGAGGCAACATGAAGTGACTTAACAAAATCCTAATTTAGATACATTTAGGAGAGGCGGTATGGGCTAGCTTCCACTACTAGTCATGATTATTTTTAATTACCATACGCAGAAGATAACACAGGCATAGGCACAGCTGAAAAGCAATGGAATGCTCACATGCTCAACACTTGGCTGAACTTCGCCAAAAGTTTGGAAGCCTTGTCCTCAGTGCTTCCCGAGGTATTTTCCTGAATTGTTTTCAGCGTTCCTTTGCTTACTGTTATGGTTGTACCATTTGTGTATGTCCCTAAACGAAGTTTATTTGGGCAGTTTTTGTTCTTCATATAAATGGAATCAGTTATATAAAGTTGGCCCTCCCTATCTGTGGGTTCTCGCATCGGTGGATTTAATAAAAATGATTTTTAAAATTCAGGAAAAAAAATCAAGTTCCCCAAAAGCAAAAATTAAAAATTTGATTTTGTTGCACTGAAGGGTAAGTACTAGGCTGGATCTATGAATGAAGTGATGTGGAGGCATTCATTGCATTAGATATAATAGGTAACGTAGAGATGATTTGAAGTACAGGGGAGGATGTGCATAGTTTTTATACCAATACTGTGCCATTTTATATAAAGGACTTGAGCATCCGTGGATTCTCATGGATATCATGGATCATGATAGCAAGGTTGCAGGGAGTCCTGAAATCACTGCCTCACAGTTAAGGATAACATTAAAAATACAACAGTGAAAAAAACCGTCTGCACACATGTGGCTTAAATTCTACTGTGGGAGAGAGAAAAAAATAATAATAATTATGTTTTGCTAATTAGAGTAAGAAAGAAATGGGAACTCAATGCGACAGTTTGGCCAATTTTACATAAAGTAGTTAAACATTTCATCAAGTAGGTGACATTTGAAGAAAGATGTGCAGAAGACGAATATGCCAAGTTCAATAGCAGAATAAAAAGCAGATTCAAATTTCCCAAAGTGGGAGCATGCCTGGTCTTTTTAAGGAACATAAGAATACTATTAGCTGGGCCTGGTGGCGCAACCCCAGCTGCTTAGGAGACTAAGGGAGAATCACAAATCCATTATGCCAGCCATGGCAACTTAGCAAGACCTGTCTCAAAGTAAAAAGGGCTGGGTTGTCCTCAGTGCTGCAGAGCACTGGAGCACTTTTGCAGCATGTGTGAGGCCCCGAGTTTAACCTGCAGCACATGTGCTTGCTGAAACCAAAAAGAAGGGTGCAGTTGATGTCAGAAGCAAAGGGGCCAGTTTTACTGGAATTTGTGTCACTGGATTTTACTCTGAAGGAGATGAGAAAACAGGAACTTAGGTTGCTTTTGCTACAAGCAGTGACTTCTTCATTTAGGCCTTCAAATGACCAATGGGTAACTGAAAGCAGGATAAAACTTCATCTTAAACTTTGAGTCCAGTCACGGCTCAGTTCTGCACATAGGCATGTTAATTGTTTAAGGAGTATTCATCTAAAAACTACGAATACAATCTTTATTAGACCTAAATTTACCTAACCTAGATTGTCCCCCCTCAAGACTGAGGGATTTGCAAATGTTTCACTATCTGCTTTTATAATATTCTGTTTCAGGCCCCTGGAGTGCCACCTAGAAGTTTTTGTGCCACACCTTCCAAGAAGTCATCCCCCATGACACTGCCCACCAAGCAGGACCAATCATCTCATGGGAACTAAATCTCCCCATTCCAGGATCAGAGATCTGATAAACATCCTGAGCAGCAAGTGGAATTGCCCCATTAAGAGATTAAGCTCTTAATGAGCTTAATGAGGTAGCCCCATTAAGCTACCTCACAGAACCAGACCAGTTTGACCAAGACTGCTTAATTAGGCATACCTCTTGCCCAATTCTTAACTGTTTAAGCCTAAACCTCCTGTCAGCACCCTTAAGACAGTGCTGAGTGCTGGATCTGTCTTCCCATTATATGTTAATTAGTTTACTTTCCTGCCTTTCACCATTACTTCTTCTGCTTGTTTTGGGGGGCAAATGGCCCAATCTTGTTTATTGGAATCCCCAAAGTCAGGCCTCTGGCCTATGGCTGCAGTAATATGATCAATGGAAAGACTCAAGAGGACAAGACTGTTTGACAAAGCTTTAGTTTTGCTCCTGGCAGTCTTGTTTTTGACTAGGTCTCAACTTGGCTCCCATTCTGTCTTTGACCTGACTACCCCAGTCTTTGCAAAGATTCCCCCACTTTTTGTTGTTGTTATTGTTGTTTGGTACCAGGTTGCTTAATAACTGAGCCACGTTCCCAGTCCTTTTTAATTTTCATGTTGAGACAGGGTCTTGCCAAGTTGTTTAGGCCTAAGTTGCTATGGCTGGCTTTGAACTTAGAATCCTGCTGCCTTATTCTTCTGAGCTGTGGGAATTACAGGTGTGTGCCTCTGAACCTGACTCACATGTCAGTTTAACAGGAATCCTCCCATCCTTGATATTTGACAAGTTTTTCATTCCCCACTTGATGTCTACATCATCCAGGATGTTCAGGCATTAGGATCTCTGTTTTATTCTTCCTCAACTCACCCAAGATAGAGCTGGACCAAAAAGTTTTGATTATTTGTACTGACATCCACCCTGATCTTCTTACCCATCTTTGCTCTGGCTGCCCTGAGCAGCCTCTTCACGAAGAGGGAGTCTCTCCTGGGCACCAAGTCATCTGAGAATCTGTGCTCCTCCCCAAAGTCATTTGTTGCCTCATACCTGGAAGAAATCACTGTCCCAAATTTGGAGTATAGGAATTAACTAGTCTCCAAAGATGGCCCCTAATAAGAACAATCTCTTTAATCAGCCAAACTGGTGACTTATTTTTGATCAATAGAATATAGCAGAATCAATGCCATGTGACTCCCAAAGCTGGCTTATAAGATTTGCATCCTCTACCTAGTTCTCTTGGAATATTTGCTCTTGGATTGCTCCATCTCAGAAACCAACTACCCTTCTGTGAGAAGCCCAAGCCCCAAAAACTAGCCCAACTGAGCTCTCAGCCTGCAGTTATCATGAACTGTTAATCATCTTGGAAATCCAGTACAGTTGAGCCTTCAGCCCTATCTGTCATGAGAGTAGAAATCAACAGAACAGTAAGAACTGCGGCTCAGTTAAGCCCCCAAATAAGCTCATCACAGATATTAGTAAGGTGGTTAAACCACTAAATTTTGGGATGATGTTTGAATACTTTCTCAATCATTTGATGTTTTCAATAGCTTTGCCATATGTATATATCACCTCATATAAACTTAATTTTGCAAAAAGTTGTATCATACTATGTATTGTTTCCTGTAACTTTTTAAAATTCAACATTTTTTTCAAACTCTTCCATGTTTTTAATTTCAGTTCATTTATTTTCACTGCTGGTCTGTGTTAATATTCAAAAATTTGTCCATTCTCCTATTAATGGGACAAAGTATTTGCTATTATGACCACTGCTGCTCAGAATATCTTTATCAATGTCTCTGATGCCCATGAACAAATATTTATCTGGTGTATTTTTTATGGGTGTATATATAGCTAGACTACCTGTTCCATTATTCTTTGTGTATATGTGTGTATATTCTTAGACTGAAACCTCCATGAAATGATATGCATATACTCAACTTTGCAAGACGTCAGTGATCATACATTCCCTCCAGTAGAGGATGAATTCCAGTTATTCTACATATATCCCAAACTTCTGTATAGCTACACATCTTAATTTTATCTCATTTGTAATTGTTATATTACATCATTGGTTCAAATCTGCATTTTAAACAACTAATGAAGTTACTGTCATTTTATGACTTTGGAAATTGGTATTTACTCTTCTGTAAAGTAAGTAGTCATGTATCCAAATCATTTTTCCTATTAAATGTTTGTTAATTTGTAAAAATCATTTAAATTTTTTAGATTATAATAGTCCACTGAGCACACTGATGAAAGTCTGCTTTGTGTCATGATTTTTCATTTCCTTTTTTGGTGTATTTTGACAAGCAGTTCTTTGATGTGAGCAAATATCTCAAAACTTGGCATAGCTCATTTGTTTCAGGAACTCCTTCCCTACTGCAAGGTCATTCAGTTATTCCTTACATGTTCTGAAAGTTATAATTTTGCCATATGTACAACTGTTATGTGAGGGGTAGGGTCCAAGTTGGTTTTTTTTTTTTTTCTTTGTAAACTATTTCTATGTCCTTTAGCATTACTGAACAGTTCATTCTTTCTCCATATTCCTTTAGTCATAAATGCTTAATGTTTTACCAATTTTGTAGGTTTTCAGTATATATGCCAATATTCATCATGATGCTATTAAGCCCTATATTCTCGAGTCTGTGAACATAATAAATATTCAAGTATTATTTCAGTTACTGTATTACACAGTACATTCATTGCTTGATTTAAGTTTTTGTAGATGTTCCATATCTGGGATGATGGGACAAAATGTGCTATTTAGGTACTTTTGGGTTATTTTTGCTAAGCCTTCCTTTAGCACTTTTATGTGTCTTCATGTATAACAGTGACCTGCAGTTTTCCGTTTTGCTTTTTCCTTACCTAATTTTGATTCTGGGTTATATTAGAATTAGTGTGCTTATTATACATTACCTTTTCTGGAAGATTGTGTGTAAAACTTGATCTGTTACTTAAAAGTTTGATCAATATTGCTTGAAAAGTAACGGGGCCATGTGTTTTCTTTGTGGGATTTAAAATTCAGACTTAACTTCCTTAATGATTTTAAGTCTATTAATACTTGGGGAAGATATGTTTTCCTAGAAATTTTCCTACTTTAGGTTATTTAGAAATACAAAAATATCTGTGGAAGCACTTGCAGATGGAGCAGATAGAGCATTAAATAGCCTGCAAAATTGTTCCTTACATATCTGAAACAATGACAATCCTTTTTCCCAGGAGACAAAAGCTGAATGTAAAGATATCTGCTCTGCTTATTTTCCATTCCCAATATCACATTTTCTAATCTGTTTTTTTTTTTTTAAGTTTGTGGAAACTTAAAAAGTGCTAGAAGGAATCTAGCACTTTGGTTTATGAAGAGTGGGATGGGTGTTTTAGCCCCTTGAGAATTTGCCTACTGATAATCCTGGTAAAACTAGATGATGTTAACCTCTTTAATATGCAACAATTTTAGTTTGAGATAACTTTCAAGTTTACTAATATGACTTACCTTTTAGAAATGCTGAAGTGGGCTAAAATGTCCATGTTTTGGAGGAGAAAGCATCTGAAACTGAAACAGAAACTGAATGTTTGCCCAGTGGCCTTCAGAGTGTGAAGAGGGAGTGATCTTTGTCTGATGGGAGCAAAAGTGGAATGTAAGACTGAGTCACCTGGTTTACTTCACATCTTTGAGTTCCACATTGGTCCTGGATTTTTCTGGTGACTGAAAACCAAAGAGTTCAAGGAAGCAGGCAGAGCCAGGAAACCAAGAGTTGTGTTCCCTATGGCTACAATGTGGGATGAGTTCTAACAACACTGACAAGTAAATTAAACTGCAAAAGCAGTAGTTGTCTGAATAAACTTTACTTCGCAATACAGAAAAGGGAATCACTTTCTGAGAAAAACAAGTGAAACACTATGCACTTTGTGACTTAAAGTGATTTTATATCTGAATCAGAGGGAGGAACAAGTAGTTGGAAAGAAAACTGAAAGGACAATATACTGGCATAGATTACAGAGTAATTTTCCCTTCAGGTAAATGGCTTAGAAGAGTAGAGAAATGACCCAAAGTTTTAACAACAACCATGTACATAATTTGTTTCCAGGATATTAAAAAACAAATTTTAGTGACAGTGAGGTAGCTACAGGTTACCTGTGTACATTTCTGTTCCCAAACATTTGTTCTGGTCCAACTGGCTTGCATAACACTTAAATGCAGTTTCAAAAAGTAGATTCTTAGATTTGTCTGAAGTCTGGGTTTTATGGTTGAACTTTTACCTAAATCAGCAGGTTCCCAGTGATGCCTATGAAAGCTGATGGCTATTAAACATCACTAGAAAGAAAAAAAAAGAATATTAACCCTTCAATCTTATCGAGTCTGTTTCAGTCAATAACAACTTAAGAACATACAAAAATCATTTTACAGAAGCTTGCCTAATATTCCCAAGGTTAGCCTGCAATATGAGAAGTATCTGATGTTTATTATCATATAACTTCTTAAGTTTTACCCAAAATAAACTGCTCTTCACTTTGTCCCCAGAATGCATATTCAATATGGAACGAATTTCATTTGGAAGACTTCCCACATGCATTTTATTTATATGTTTTTTCCTCAATTATGAGTCCTCTGATGATTAGTAAGAGATGAGCTCTGACTAAAAGCTTTCCCACATTCTTTGCATTTATAAGGCTTTTCTCCTGTGTGAATTCTCATATGTGTCATAAGGGATGAACTTTGTCTGAAAGCTTTCCCACACACTTTACAGTTAAATGGTTTCTCTCCAGTATGAATTCTCTGGTGTTGAATTAGGGCTGAGCTTTGGTTGAAAGCTTTTTCACAGTCATTACATTTATAAGGTTTCTCGCCAGTATGGATTTTTCGATGAGTATTAACAGCTGAGTGGGAACTAAAAGCTTTTCCACATTCCTTACAATGATATGGTTTCTCTCCAGTATGAATTCTATGATGTATATTAAGCCGTGAGATCCAGGAGAAGGCCTTGCCACATTCATTACACTTGAAGGGTTTTTCTCCAGTGTGAATCCTCTGATGTTGTATAAGTGCTGAGCTTTGGCTGAAGGCTTTCCCGCATTCTTTACATGCATATGGTTTCTCACCAGTGTGAATTCTCTGATGTATGATAAGGGCTGAATGGTAACTGAACACTTTACCACACTCATTACAATGAAAGGGTTTCTCTCCAGTGTGAATTCGATGGTGTCTACTCAGCCGCGATATTGAAGTGAAGGCTTTTCCACACTGACTACATTCATATGGTTTCTCTCCAGTATGAATTCTGTGATGTTGAATGAGAGATGAACACTGACTAAAGGCTCTCCCACATTCAGTACACTTATAGGGCTTTTCTCCAGTATGAATTCGCTGGTGGTTATTAAGGGATGAACTGCCTTTAAATGTTTTGCCACATTCCTTACATTTATAAGGTCTCTCTCCAGTGTGCATTCTCTGGTGCCCAATAAGAGAGGTGGTAAAACTGAAGGCCTTTCCACATTCACTACATATATAAGGTTTCTCTCCTGTATGAACTCTCAGGTGCTGTGTTAGGGATGAGCTTTGGCTGAAAGCTTTCCTACATTCCTTACATTTATACAACTTCTCTCCAGTATGGATCCTCTGATGTTTGCTCAAGGAAGAACTGTGGAGGAAGATTTTCCCACAGATATTACATTTATAACATTTACGCACTGTGTTGACTCCCAGTTGTTTAAAGAGAATTGAATACTGCTGTGAATGGGGTTTCCTTCCTCTGGGAACAATTCCAGGTTTTCTACTAAGTGATGATTTTAAGCCAAGATTTTTCTCAAGTTCAAGGCCTTTAAAGCTTCTGTCTTTCAAATAGGTTTTTTTTATGGTAAACAACACTTTTGTGAAAACTTTGTTCTTTTTGCCTTGTTGCTTCTCTAACTTGTCTTCAATCATATAGGTTCTTCCCAGTCTGAATTCATCAACTATAAGTTTTTTCATGACTTCTAGATTTTCTTCTTTGGAAACTGTGGTTTCAAACAAGCTCTCCCATCCTACAGTAAGCAAATAAATCAAGCAAAACATGTTTAGTCTATCTTGCACTAAGAATAAAGGAAAGTGACATTAAAATACAAAGGGATGGCTAATAAATATAGCCATGAAATCTTAGGAAAGGATGGGAACAAAGAAGACAAGAGAAAGAAGCAGAATGATAGATATGTCTTGGTGAGAAGGTCTGAAGAAATCTATAGGAAAGTGGCTTGAGGAACTCACAGGGAAGTTCTTTCAATGGGAGGAAGAGCCAGGACTGATCTAGTAACAAAGCCCAAGTTATCAGGAAAAGGGTATTTCTGAGTACAGCCTGTATTACTCCTGTACTTCATATCCCAGGTCAACCACCAGGACATTCAGGTAAATTCCAAGGAAAAAAATGGCACAGAGGTTAGAAATAAGAAGTGAAGGAGCCACTTCCCCTAAGGCACTCTGTGAAACATGGAGTTTTAGTAGTGTCACTCTGGGAATTGTCAGAATATAATATTGCAACAGACATTAACTAACTCAATCAGTAATTACTGAAAGCCCACCTGCAGCATGTAAAGATCAAGGCCCTGGAAATTACAGGGAGCAGGTCAGATAGAGCCCACTCTCACAAGGTTCACACTCTACCTATGGAATATTGACAATGACAAAGTAACCAAAAATTAAAGAAGTACTAAGGACCAATGAAAACCGTAAACAAACAAAAATAATATCTGTGTGGTAAGAATAAATATAGTGATGCCTTAAACTGGGCAATAAATGAAATTAAGAAAAAATCTAAATGCAAAAGTAGGCCAGGCAAAAATGTAGGTATAAAGATGAATCTGGTCAGAAGGGACAATTAAACAAGGGGCTTAAGGCTGAAATAAGTTTTCTGTGGTCAAAACAGAAGGAAGTTCAGTGTATCTTAAGCAGAAGGAAAAGGAAAGTTCTAACGAGGAAATAGAAATAGAGAAAGCAATCATGGAATTCATTTGGAAGAATAAGAGACCCAGAATAGCTAAAGCAATCCTTAGCAGGAAGAGCAAAAGCAGGTGGTATCACCATATCAGACCTTCAACTATATTACAGAGCAATAGTAACAAAAATGGCATGGTATTGGCACCAAAATAGGTAGATCAATGGTACAGAATAGAGGACACAGAGACAAACCCACATAAATATCTCACACTAGACAAAGGTGCCAAAAACATACAATGGAGAAAAGATAGCCTCTTCAACAAATGGTGCTGGGAAAACTGGAAACCCATATGTAGCAAAATGAAACTAAACCCCCTATCTCTCACCCTACACAAAACTCAACTCAAAATGGACCAAGGACCTAGGAATTAGACCAGAGACCCTGCACCTAATAGAAGAAAAAGTAGGTCCAAATCTTCATCACATCAGCCTAGGACCAGACTTCCTTAACATGACTCCCAAAGCACAAGAAATAAAAGCAAGAATCAATAATTGGGATAGATTCACACTAAAAAGGTTTCTCTCAGCAAAGGAAACAATCAGCAATGTGAAGAGAGAGCCTACAGAGTGGGAGAAAATCTTTGCCACACACACTTCAGCTAGAGCACTAATCTCCAGAATCTATAAAGAACTCAAAAAACTTTACACCGAGAATACAAATAACCCAATCAATAAATGGGCTAAGGAAATGAGCAGACACTTCACAGAAGAAGAACTACAAGCAATCAACAGATACATATATATAAATGTTCAACATCCCTAGTAATAAGAGAAATGCAAATCAAAACTACCCTAAGATTTCATCTCACCCCAATTAGAATGTCTATTATCAAGAAGACAAGCAACAATGGGTGTTGGCAAGGATGTGGGGAAAAAGGTACACTCATACATTGCTGGTAGGGTTGCAAATTGGTGCAGCCACTCTGGAAAGCATATGGAGATTCCTTAGAGAACTTGGAATGGAACCACCATTTGACCCAGCTATTCCAGTCCTTGGCCTACACCCAAAGAACTTAAAATCAGCATACTACAGCGACACAGCTACATCAATGTTTATAGCAGCTCAATTCACAATATCTAGATTGTGGAATGAACCTAGATGCCCTTCAGTACATGAATGGATAAAGAAACTGTGGTATATATACACAGTGGAATATTATTCAGCTATAAAGAAGAATAAAAGTATGGCATTTGCAGGTAAATGGATGGAGATGGAGAATATCATGCTAAGTGAAATAAGCCAATTCCAAAAAAACCAAAGGCCAAATGATTTCTCTGATAAGTGGATGATGATACATAATGGGGTGGGAGGAGGCAAAAATGGAGGAAAGATGGATTGTACAGAGGAAAATGAGGGGTGGGGAAGGGGTATGGGGAAGGAAAAATAATTGAATGAAACAAACATCATTACCCTATGTACATGTATGATTATGCAAATGGTGTGACTCTACTTCATGTTCAACCAAAGAAATGAAAGTTGTACCCTGTTCTGTATAAGGAATCAAAATTAAAAAAAAAAATACATAAGAACACTCACAGAGGCAGGCAGAGACTATATCATGTCGGCCCTCTTAGGATATAGTAAAGAATTCGAAATTTCTTCTAAGCATTATTGGGGGATAGAAGGGACATGATATGTGTTCTTTGTTTTAAAAAGAACGATTCTGGTTGTATGGTAAATGGGCTGTAATTGGGGTTAGGGTAAATAGAACAAGGGCAGGTAGAGAAGAGGCACTCTGGAAGTTGCTATAGTCTTCCTGGATGGAAGGTGGCATTGGCAGGTAGTGGGAGAGATGGAAGGGACTGGGCACATTTGGGAATTTTGGAGGTAGGGGCTGGCTTTTTAATCGCAACACTCATACATTTATGCTATGGTTATTTACTCTTTGAGAAAAACTGGAAACTAAATTTCCATAAGGGAAATTGTTTAAGAAACCATGACTTGAAAATACAACAAGCTGGCAGGTATCTTTGCTTATGAAAAGAGTTTACAGAGGAAGTAAAAGAGGTGACTCAAGGATGAGTTCCAGCTTTTGGTTTAGCAGCTCCATTGAGACTGATGCCATTTTCTGATTTGGGGAAACATAGGAAGAGTATATTTTAATCCACCTTTTTGATTACTTAAGATACACTGCAAGCAATAAAACTATGGATGGAAAATAAAAGAATGGGGAGAACTGAAGATGGTGGAAATTAGTTAGAGGGCAATTCCTAATCTCTTCATAACAGAGAGAGTAGACAGTGAAGGAAAAGCAGAATTGAAAGTTGGGTGACAACATAAATGCTCTAAGACTCAACATTACAAAGTCTGAGACCTGGAGAGACTTGAAGATCAGTTACCAGAGTAGAAAACAAGTGCAGAGTTCCCTAATGCTAAACCCATACCAGGGTGGGGAGTATACCAGGAGGGGGAAGAGAGAGGAAGAAAGAGAAAGAGGGAGTAGAAAACTCTTAAGCTCACCCACTTAAAAACATTTGAAAAGGCCGACACAATTTACAGAATGTGACACAATTTACAGAATGTAACACAATTTACAGTTCCCTTGGTATGGGTCACCATTCACAACCTGGGCAGCAGAAACCACAACCCAGGTGAACCACCTGAGTCCCTTTGCTACCAGAGAATGGTGTTGACTGGGGGAACACTTCTGTACCACAGAATACCCATGGAAAATCCACAACCAGAGATCTTGCACTCACAAACAGCCAGCAGGCTCTCTACCACCACAAAAAGGATCCTGTACAGGAATAGGCACACAATCACAGGAACACTCCAGAGACTGCATCCTGAACTACTGCACACAACAGAAACAACCAAGTCACTAGACGGCATCCTTGAGCAGTCAGCTGCAGGCCCCTGAGCTGACAAGCCAGAAACACTAGGACGAAGATCCATAGCACCTAGGGGTGTGGCTCCCATGCCCTAGCAATTCTGGAAGGATTCACAGCCCAAAAATGATGGCTAAATATCCAAACCCCAATAAAATCCAAACCAAGATTCAACAAAAATTTTTTTCACCTTGGCATGGTTTACAATAAATAACTCTAATGTTGACTTTGATTATATAAATCACTCTTTAAGTGAATCAACAGTTGTACCTTCAAGCCATTTGAATGTACTTCATCTAATAGTTTAAAGCATTAACTAGAATCAGGCCTTCTCTTTTGGTGTTCCTAGCTCTGGTTTACACCTGCCCCTTTTACCCCCTATTTATTTGTCCCCTTACATTATCTGCTATTACCTCAAATATCCACCATTCATTTCTCCTTTCTACCTTGGTGGTATGTATTACTCTTTTCACTTTTTTCTTATTTCTCTCTCTTTTTTCCTCGCCTTTTTGCCCAATCTTTCTTCTTACCCCTTTAAGTCCTTATTTAAGGTTCCAGCAATTTTACTACATTTAATAACTAACTTTTGACCTATTCCAGAACTTTACAAGATTATACCTGGATCTGAGGAAATGTGGAGAACAATATCAGCAAGATTTTTGTTTCTCATAAAGTTGAACAGTATGAGGCTTGGCTCTGAAGTGATTATAGTAAATAGGGATCAGTGGCACCTCTCAAAGTAGTGCTGATATTGGGATCAGCACAGACCCCACTTTAAAGTAACAATATCTGGATATTCGCCCAACTCAAGGTTCTAAAGAGAGAGAAACTCACAAAGTAGTCCCTTACTTAAAAGATTCTAAGAGATAACTATTCCCAATAGATGGGTAGACATAACAATATAAAAAAGCAAGGGAACACACCATCCCAAACAGCCCCTAATGCTTCAACAACTAACTCCATTGACACAACAGTGGAAAAAATGTCAGAAAAAGAATTTAGAAATTTCATAGTTACGATGTTCTATGAGCTTAAAGATATACGGAGTGAAATCAGAGAGAAAATACAGAAAGTGAAAGATCACTTCAATAAAGAGAGATTCTGAAAAACAACCAAACAAAAATCCAGAAAAAGTTGGGCATGGTGGCGCACGCCTGTAATCCAAGCGACTTGGATTACAAGGAGGGAGGCTGAGTCAGGAGGATCGCGAGTTCAAAGCCAGCCTCAGCAACTTAGCGAGGCCCTTAGCAACTCAGTGAGACCCTGTCTCTAAATAAAAGACAAAATAGGGCTGGGGATGTGGCTCAGTGGCCGAGTGTCCCTTACATCCATCCCTCTTAACAAAAAAAAAAAAAAAAAAAAAATCCAGAAATAAAAGACTCAAAAAAAACAAATAAAAAATTCATGGAAACAACCCCCAAAATGGGAAGTTATACTTCATGTATATATGTCAAAATATATTCTACTGTTATGTATAACTAAAATGAAAAAATAACTTTTTAAAAAATTCAATAGAAAGCATCACCAATAGATTAGATCACTTTGAAGATAGATTTTCAGGCCTTGAAGACAAAGTATACAATCTTGCAAATAAAGTTGACCATAAAGAAAAGATGTTAAGAGACCAGGACCAGAATATTCAAGAAATTTGGAAAAACATCAAGAGGCCAAATTTAAGAAGCACTGGGGGGCTAGGGATATAGATCAGTTGGTAGAATGCTTGCCTTGCAAGCACAAGGTCCTGGGTTCAATCCCAGCACCACAAAAAAAAAAAAAAAAAAAAAGTACTGGGGTAGATGAAGGCTCCAAAATCAAGCTAAAGGGATACACAATCTTTTCAATGAGATAATATTAGAAACATTTCCAAACTTTAAGCTGGGGTGCGGTGGCGCACACCCGTAATCCCAACAGCTTGGGAGGCTGAGGCAGGAGGATTGCAAGTTCAAAGCCAGCCTCAGCTACTTGGCAAGGCCCTAAGCAACTCAGTGAGACACTGTCTCTAAACAAAATACAAAATAGGCCTGGAGGTGTGGCTCAGTGGTGGAGTGCCCCTGGGTTTAATCCCCAGTAGCAAAAAAAAAAAAGAGAAATATTTCCAAACTTTAAGAATAAGATAGAAATTGAGATACAAGAGGCGTACACGACTCCAAATATACAAAATCACAACAGATCCACTCATAGACATAGTATAATAAAATGCCTAACATAATCAATCACAATACAATAATACTGGGTGACTTTAACAAACTTCTCTCACCACTACACAGATCGGCCAGACATAAACCAAGTAAAGATTCTACAGAACTAAAAAAAATAATTAAAAGTATGGACCTAACATACATTTATAGAATATTATATCCATCAACAACTGAATTCACTTTCTCAGCAGTACACAGAACATTTTCTAAAACAGACCATATTTTAGATGATAAAACAAATCTTAGCAAATACAACAAAATAGGGAATACCTTGCATTCTATTAGATCGTAATGGAATGAAATTAAAAATCAATGATAAGATAAGAAACAGAAACCACTCTAATACCTGGAGATTAAATAATACATTTTTGAATGATGAATGAATAGCAGAAGAAATTAGGGGAGAAATAAAATAATTCCTAGAAGTAAATGAGAATAGTGATACAACATTTCAAAGTCTCTGGGACAGTATGAAAGTTCTAAGAGGAAAGTTTCTAGAACTGAGCTCATATATCAAAAGAATAGAAAGATATCAAATAAATAATCTAACAACATTACATCTTAAGGCCCTAGAAAGAGAGAAGCAACTAACACCAAAATCCATAGAAGACAGGAAATAATTAAAATTAGAGATGAAATCAATGAATTTGAGAATTAAAAAAACAATAAAAAAGATCAATGACCAAGGAGTTGGTTTTTTGAAAGGATAAGCAATGTTGATTAAACCCTTAGTCAAATGAATCAAAAAAGAGAAAACATTCAAATTAACAAAATTAGAGATGGAAAGGAAATATCACCACACCACCACTGAAATATAGAGGATCATCTAGAAACTATTTTAAACATTTATACTCCAATACCAATAAGCTAGAAAATCTTGAAGATATTGACAAATTCCTAGAGACATATGACCTACCCAAATTGAACCTTGAGGATATAAAAGAGTAACACTGGGGGGGATTCAAGATGGCGGACTAGAGAAAGGCTGCATTCCTACTTGCTTGGGATTCAAGCAGCAGGAATATTGCTGTCAACAAGATTTAATATTCAAATTACATCTAAGAGGTCCCCAGCTGCCACTCGGGAAACACCACCGCCAGGCCGGGCTTGGGCCTGACCCCAGGCAGCCGCCAGCCAGGAGTGCAGGACCCCAGCCACAGGTCCAGAACCACCATCGCCGACCAGCTCGGGCCTGACCCCGGGCAGCCCCAGCTGTGAGTGCATACCCGCCAAGTTATCGGGCTGCCATATCCAGCTCCAAGCACAGGCCTGCATTCCGTCCCTGGTCTAGTCTCAGGCCTGCACCAACGCTGTTCCTGACCATCTAACAACAACAGGTTACCTTTGCCCACAAACATTGATTATCCCTGACCTGGAGGCAGTGGGACAGCACCCTTCTTGGGACACAGCATTATCAAGTACCTGACAGGCATCAGACTACTGAACAATAGTAGGTTTGAATAGCACAATATAATTTTATTGCAGAACTTTCTTTTTCTTTTTTCTAAATAGTATTATTACAATTATTCCTAATATACTTAATACATTCCCACTTCTTTCTTATTAATATTCTTATCATTCTATCATCCTCTAATATAGCTGTGTCCTTGGAGACACATTCCCTTTTCTCATGCTAAAAATTTATTTCCTTTAATTCCACTCTCACTATTCCTATGAAATAGTACCTCTATAGACTCACTTCCTATCTCATTAACATCATATTCTAAACCCCTCAGCATCCTCTTTTTCCGCTATTTGAAACTGTGGTCCTTATTGCAAACCTACTGATTACACAGTAGATAAGTTGGACTCATTTCTGTATATTATAACACAGTTAATATCTAACCTATCTAACTAGGTTCTATATGGTTTAAGGACACATATTGTTTATATGGGGTACTGCTAATAATAATCTCTTCAAGGTGAGGTATTGGAAATCTGCAGGGACATTATAAGTCTTTATAGGGAAAATGCAATCCCTCTGATCTGCACTGCTAGAGGGCAAGATACACAAGCAACATGAGAAAACACGGGAAGAAAGGGTCCCAAACAAACCTAGATGATATATTAAGAGAACCCAATGACAGCATGGTAGAAGGAATGTCAGAAAGGGAGTTCAGAATGTACATAATTAAAATGATCCAAGAGGAGAATGATGTGACAAGAGAGCAAATGCAGGCTATGAATAATCAGCTAATAGAGCAATTGCAGGAAGCAAAAAATCATTTCAATAAAGAGATAGAAGTTCTGAAAAACACCAAACAAACAGAAATCCTTGAAATGAAGGAAACAACAAACAAAATTAAAAACTCAATAGAAAGCATAACTAACAGACTAGATCACTTGGAAGACAGCACTTCAGACAATGAAGACAAAATATTTAATCTGGAAAACACAGTCAAACAAACAGAGAAGATGGTAAGGAATCAAGAATGGAACCTTCAAGAACTATGGGACATCATGAAAAGACCAAATTTAAGAATTATTGGGATTGAGGAAGGCACAGAGATACAAACCAAAGGAATGAATAATCTGTTCAATGAAATAGTATCAGAAAATTTCCCAAATCTGATGAATGAGATGAAAAATCAAATACAAGAGGCTTACAGGACACCAAACGCACAAAATTACAACAGATCCAGACCGAGGCACATTACAATGAAAATACCTAACATACAAAATAAAGATAGAATTTTAAAGGCTGCCAGAGAAAAGCATCAGATTACATACAGGGGGAAACCAATATGGATATCAGCAGATTTCTCAGTCCAGACCCTAAAAGCAAGAAGGGCCTAGAACAACATATTTCAAGCTCTGAAAGAAAATGGATGCCAATCAAGAATCTTAAACCCAGCAAAACTTACCTTCAGATTTGATGATGAAATAAAATCCTTCCATGATAAACAAAAGCTAAAAGAATTCACAAATAGAAAGCCTGCACTACAGAACATGCTCAGTAAAATATTCCAAGAGGAAGAAATGAAAAACAACAATGTAAATCAACAAGGGGAGGAATTACCCTAAAGAAATAGTGAATCAAGGGAGAAACCAAGTTAAGTTAAAAGTCAAAGAAAGCGAAAATGATGGGAAATACAAGTCATATCTCAATAATAACCCTGAATGTTAATGGCCTAAACTCATCAATCAAAAGACATATACTGGCGGATTGGATTAAAAAGAAAAACCCAACAATATGCTGCCTTCATCAAGAGACTCATCTCATAGAAAAGGACATCGATCGACTAAAGATGAAAGAATGGGAAAAAATGTACCATGCACACGGACTCAGTAAAAAAGTGGGGGTCTCCATTCTCATCTCAGATAAAGCAGACTTTAAGCCAAAGTTGGTCAGAAGGGATAAAGAAGGTCATTTCATACTGCTCAAGGAAGCATAAATCAGCAAGATATAACGATCATAAACATTTATGCCCCAAACAATAGCGCATCCATGTATGTTAAACAAATCCTCAATTCCAGGAACCAAATAGACCAAAACACAATAACACTAGGTGACTTTAATATACCTCTCTCACTACTGGACAGATCCTCCAAACAAAAATTGAACAAAGAAACCACAGATCTCCATAACACAATCAATAATTTAGACTTAACAGACAGGCTGGGGATATAGCTCAGTTGGTAGAGTGATTGCCTCGCAAGCACAAGGCCCTGGATTCAATCCCCAACACTGCAAAAAAACAAACAAACAAAAGACATATATAGAATATCCCATCCATCAACAAGTGAATATACTTTCTTCTCAGCAGCACATGGATCCTTCTCTAAAATTGACCATATGTTATGCCACAAAGCTACTCTTAGCAAATACAAAAAGATAGAGATATTACCTTGCATTCTATCAGATCATAATGGAATGAAATTAGAAATCAATAATAAAACACAAAAAAGAAACTATTCCAACACTTGGAGATTAAACAATACACTACTGAACAATGCATGGATAACAGAAGACGTCAGGGGGAAATAAAAAAATTCATAGAAGTAAATGAGAACAACGATACAACATATCAAAATCTCTGGGACATGATGAAAGCAGTACTAAGAGGAAAATTCATTGCATGGAGTGCATTCAATAAAAGAATGAAAAGTCAACAAATAAACGACCTCACATTACATCTCAAAACCTCAGAGAAAGAACAGATTAACATCAAAAGTAGTAGAAGACAGGAAATAATTAAAATCAGAGCTGAAATCAATGAAATTGAAACAAAAGAAACTATTCAAAAATTGACAAAACAAAGAGTTGGTTCTTTGAAAAAGAAAACAAAATTGATAAACCCTTAGCCACACTAACAAAGAGAAAAAAATTCCAATTACTAAAATTCAAGATGAAAGAGGAACTATCACGACAGACACTACTGAAATACAAAATATAATTAGAAATTATTTTGAAAATCTATACTCCAACAAAATAGAAAAGCTTGAAGACATTGACAGGTTTCTAGAGACATATGATCCTAGATCCATATGAATCTAGAGGATATGCACAATTTAAATAGACCAATTTCAAGCAATGAAATAGAAGAAGTCATCAAGAGCTACCTATCAAGAAAAGTCAAGGGCCAGATGGATTCTCAGCTGAGTTTTCTACAAGACCTTTAAAAAAGAACTCATTCCAATACTCCTCAAAGTATTCCATGAAATAGAAGAGGAGGGAACCCTTCCAAAATCATTCTATGAAGCCAATATCACCCTGATACCAAAACCTGACAAAGACACATGAAGGATAGAAAATTTCAGACCAACATCTCTAATGAACATAGATGTAAAAATTCTTAACAAAATCTTAGCAAATCGCATACAAAAACATATCAAAAAGATAATGCACCATGATCAAGTGGGTTTCATCCCAGGGATGCAAGGTTGGTTGTTGGGATGCAACATCCGGAAATCTATAAATGTAATTCACCACATCATTAACAGGCTTAAAGTCAAGAACCATGTGATTATTTCAACTGATGCAGAAAAAGCATTTGATAAAATACAGCACCCCTTCATGCTCAAAACACTAGAAAAAATAGGGATAGAAGGAACATACCCGAACATTGTAAAGGCTATCTACACTAAGCCCATGGTCAACATCATTCTAAATGGAGAAAAACTGAAAGCATTCCCTCTAAAAACTGGAACTAGGCAGGGATGCCCTCTTTCACTGCATCTGCTCAACACTATCCTTGAAATTCTAGCCAGAGCAATTAGACAGACTAGAGAAATAAAAGGAATACAAATAGGAAAAGAAGAACTTAAACTATCACTATTTGCAGATGATATGATTCTATATTTAGAGGAACTGAAAAATTCAACCAGAAAACTTCTAGAACTCATAAATGAATTCAGTAATGTAGCAGGATAAAAAATCAACACTCATAAATCTAATGCATTCTTATTCATAAGTGATGAATCCTCTGAAAGAGAAATTAGGAAAACTACCCCATTCACAATAGCCTCAATAAAAATAAAATACCTGGGAGTCAATTTAACAAAAGAGGTGAAAGACCTCTACAATGAGAACTACAGAACACTAAAGAAAGAAATTAAAGAAAAACTTAGAAGATGCAAAGATCTCCCATGTCCTTGGATAGGCAGAATTAATATTATCAAAATGGCCATACTACCAAAAGCGCTATACAAATTCAATGCAATTTCAATTAAAATCCCAAAGATGGACCTCATAGAAATAGAAGCAATCATGAAATTCATTTGGAGGAATAAGAGACCCAGAATAGCTAAAGCAATCCTTAGCAGGAAGAGCAAAGCAGGTGGTATCACAATACCAGACCTTCAACTATACTACAAAGCAATAATAACAAAAACAGCATGGTATTGGCAACAACATAGGCAAGTAGACAAATGGTACAGAATACAGGACACACAGACAAACCCACAGAAATACAATTATCTCATACTTGACAAAGGAGCCAAAAACATACAATGGAGAAAAGATAGCCTCTTCAACAAATGGTGCTGGGAAAACTGGAAATCCATATGCAGCAAAATGAAACTAATCCCCTATCTCTCACCCGGCACAAAACTCAACTCAAAATGGATCAAGGACCAAGGAATTAGACCAGAAACCCTGCACCTAAAAGAAGAAAAAGTAGGTCCAAATCTTCATCATATTGGCCTAGGTCCAGACTTCCTCAACATGACCCCCAAAGCACAAGAAATAAAAAAAGGAATCAATAATTGGGATAGATTCAAACTAAAAAGGTTTTCCTCAGCAAAGGAAACAATCAGCAATGTGAAGAGAGAGCCTACAGAGTGGGAGAAAATCTTTGCCACACACACTTCAGCTAGAGCACTAATATCCAGAACTTAAAATGAACTCAAAAAACTTTACAGCAAGAACACAAATAACCCGATCAATAAATGGGCTAAGGAAATGAACAGACACTTCACAGAAGAGGATCTATAAGCAATCAACAGATATATGAAAAAATGTTCAACATCTCTAGTAATAAGAGAAATACAAATCAAAACCACCCTAAGATACCATCCCACCCCAATTAGAATGTCTATTATCAAGAAAACATGCAACAATAGGTGTTGGTGAGGATGTGAGGGAAAAGGTACTGCTGGTGGGGTTGCAAATTGGTGCAACCACTCTGGAAAGCAGTATGGAGGTTTCTTAGAAAACTCGGAATGGAACCACCATTTGACCCAGCTATCCCACTCCTTGGACTATACCAAAGTACTTAAAATCTGCATATTATAGTGATGCAGTCACATCAGTGTTTATAGCAGCCAATTCAATGTATATAGCCAATTCACTATAGCGAGATTGTGGAACCAACCTAGATGCCCTTCAATAGATGAATGGATAAAGAAACCGTGGTATATATACACAATGGAATATTATTCAGCCATAAAGAATAATAAAATTATGATATTTGCAGGTAAATGGATGGAGTTGGAGAGTATCATATTAAATGAGATAAGCCAATCCCAAAAAAACAAAGGCCAAATGATTTCTCTGATAAGTAGTTGATGACAAGTAACGGGGGTGGGGGGGGAAGGTAGGGGGAGAATGGAGGAAGGATGGATTGTATAGAGGAAAGTAAGGGGGGGATGGGGAAGGAAAGATAATAGAATGTGACAAACCTCATTATACTATGTATATGTACGAATATGCAAATGATGTGATTCTACTTTGGACACAACTACAAAAACAATAGTTGTACTCCATTTGTGTACATTGAACCAAAAATAAATAAATAAATTTTAAAAAATAAATAAATAAAAGAGTAACACTGATCAGCATCAAGAAATGAAACTGAAGCAGCTATCAAAAGACTAACAACAAAGAAAAACCCAGGACAAAATGGATTCTCAGCTGAGTTCTATCAAACCTTTAAAGAAGAACTAATACCAATCCTCCTCAAATCATTCCATGAAATAGAAAACTCATTCTACAAAGACAGTGTCACTCTGATACCAAAATCAGACAAAGACACATCAATGAAGAAAAACTTCAGATCAATATCCTTGATAAACAGATGCAAAAATTCTTAACAAAATATTGTCAAACCACATACAAAGACATATTAAAAAGATAGTGTACCATAATCAAGTGGGTTTCATTCCAGGGATGAATATGGAAATCAATAAATACAATTAACCACATAAATACACTTAAAGACAAGTACCACATAATTATCTCAACAGATGCAGAAAAAAGATTCAACATACTCCAACACCCACTTATGATTAAAACAATAGAAAAACTAAGAAAGAAAACTTAGCTCAACATTGTAGAGGCTAAATATAGGATAAACCCAAGGCCAATGTTATACTGAATGGAGAAAAACAGAAAAGCATTTCCTCTAAAAACAGAAGCAACACAAGGATGCCCACTTTCACCACTCCTATTCAACATAGTCCTTAAAACTGTAGCCGAAGCAATCAAGCAAAAGAAGGAAATTAAAAGGATACAAATAGGAAAAGAAGAGCTCGAATTATCTGTTCGTTGACAACAGATCTTATATTTAGAAGACCCAAAAAAGCTCTGAGACTTCTAGAACTCATAAATGAATTCAGCAAAGTAGCAAGATATAAGATCAACACTCACAAATCAATTGCATTCCTATACTCCAATGATCAATCTGCTAAAAAATAAATTAGGAAAACTGTCCCATTCACAATAGCCTCCAAAAAATAAAGTCCTTGGGAATCAATCTAACAAAAGAGACAAAGGACCTCTCCTTTCATTCTATATGAAAACTATAGAATACTAAAGAAAGAAATTGAAGACCACCTTAGAAGATGGAAAGAACTTCCATGTTCTTGGATAGGCAGAATTAATATCAAAATGGCCATACTACCAAATGCACTACACAGATTCAACACAATCCTTAACAAAATTCCAATGACATTTTTCACAGAATTAGAAAAAGCAGTTCTGAAATTCATTTAGAAAAATAAGAGACCCAAAATAGCCAAATCAATCTTTAGCAAGAAGAGCACGGCTAGAGGTAACACAATACTGGACCTCAAACTATCCACAGAGCTAAAAATAACAAAAATAGCATGAAGTTCAATGGAATAGAAGAGAAGACACAAAGGCAAACCGACATAAATACAGTTGTCTGATACTAAACAAATAAGCCAAAGACAAAGGAAAAAATCATCTTTTTAACAAATGGTATTGGGAAAATTGGAAATCCATATGTAAAAGAATGAAATTTGACCCCTTCTTCCCACTCTGCATGTAAGTCAACTCGAAATATATCAAAGACCTATGTATTAGACTAGAAACTCTGCAAATGCCAGAAGAAAATGTAGGGCCAACATTCCAGCATGTCAGTATAGGAACCAACTTCCTTAATAGGACTCCTCAAGTGCAAGAAATAAAATAAGAAATCAGTAAGTTGGATGGCATCAAATTACAAAGCTCCTGCAGAGCAAAGGAAACAAGCACGTGAAGAGAGAGACTACAGAATGGGGAATCTTTGCCTCCTACTCCTCAGAAAGGGAATTCACATCCAGAATATAAAAAAAAACTAAAAAAACTTAGCACCAGCCTGGTGCAATGGCGCATGCCTGTAACCCCAGCAGCTTGGGAGGCTGAAGCCGTAAGATCGCAAGTTCAAAGCCAGCCTCAGCAACTTAGTGAGGCCCTGAGCAACTTGGCAAGACTCTGTCTCAAAATAAAAAAGAGATTTTAAAAGTGGCTGGAGATGTGGCTCAGTAGTTAAGTGCCCCTGGGTTCAAACTCCAGTACCAAAACAACAACAACAACAACAACACACCCTTAACCCCCAAAAAACAATTAACCCAATCAATAAATGGGCAAAAGAACTAAACAGACACTTCTCAAAAGAAGAAATACAAATAGTCAACAGATAAATGAAAATATGTTCAACATCTCTAGCAATTAGGGAAATGCAAATCAAACCAACACTCAGATTTCATCTCACTCCTGTCAGAATGGCAATTATTAAGAATGCAAATAATAATAAATGTTTATGAGAATGTGGAGGAAAAGATACATTGTTGGTGGGACTGCAAATTAGTGCACTGCTCTGGAAAACAGTATGGAGATTCCTCAAAAAACTAGGACTGGAACCACCATATGACCCAGCTATTCCACTCCTTGGTATTTATCCAAAGGATTTTAAATCAGTATACTACAGTGATATAGTCATATCAATGTTTATAGCAGCATAATCCATAATAGCCAAGTCATGAACAAACCTAGGTGCCTTTCAACAGATAAATGGATAAAGAATATGGGATATATATATATATATATATAAATATGTGTATGTGTGTGTTTGTGTGTGTATACACACACACAAACACACACACACACAAAATGGAGTATTACTCAGCCATAAAGAAGAATGAAATTAAGGTATTTGCCAGTAAATGGGTGGGGACCAGAAACTATCAATGCTAAGTGAAATAAGCCAGTCCCCAAAGTCAAAGGTTGAATGTTTTCTCTGATATGCAGAAGCTAATCCAAAGTAGCAGAGGAGAGATTAAAAAAAAAAGAAGAAGAAGAAGGAGAAGAAGAAGAAGAAACGGAAAAAACGTACAGGGAATTTCATAAAACAGAGGAAAGATCAGTAGAGCAGATGAAGGGGATTGAGGAGGAAGAAGGAGGGACAGGAAAAGTAAAGAACACTGGAATGAATCTGACTGAGTTTGACTGAGTTTTCCTATGTACATACATGAATATAACACAGTGTATCCCACTATCAAGTATATCCAGACACTAATTTGAAAAAGAACTATAAATAAATTACAGAAAGATCAGTAGAGTAGAAGGAGAAGAGCAAGGGAAGGGGGAAAGTGCTGCCGACAAATTCCATGCTTCTGTGATTATGTCAAAATGTATCCTAAGGTTATATACAACTAAAAAGGATTAAATTTATAATGATCAAATTTCAGTAAAGTTGATATAGTCTGAAAAATAATAATGATTATAAATACAGTTCTGGCAAATATGAAGGTCGTTTGAGTAAATGTTTTCATGTGTACGAAAGGGAAAAATATGCACTTTCTTAATTGTTTGAAGAAATATGTGATTTAAGTATGTATTAATGCTATCAGTATTCCTTTAAAAAATTAAATGTAAAAAAATAGAATGCATTTTATAAGAAAGTTTTTGTTTTCTTGTCAAAAAGGAAATGTGTGATAATTTTAAGAAAATTAAGAAAATCCAGAAAATTATAAAAATGAGTTTATAGTTTACCCATAAGTGTATCGTGCAAATTAATCCCTGTTACATATGGAACTCAGCTCACCAGAATTTTCTGTATATAAAAATACTACTTCTGGGCTGGGGATAGAGAGTTGGTAGAGAGCTTGCTTCCCATGCACAAGGCCCTGGGTTCAATCCCCAGCCCCACAAAAAAAAAAAAAAAAAAAAATTACTTTTACTTAAAAAAATAAGAATGTACTGGGTGCAGAGGTTTACACCTATAAATCCTAACAACTTGAGAGGCTGCGGCAGTAGGTACACAAGTTCAAACCAACCTGGGCAACTTGGTAAGACCCAGTCTCAACATTCAAAAACTGAGGGGTTGAGGATATAGCTCAGTTTGTAGAGTGCTTGCCTCGTATGCACAAGGCCCTGAGTTCAATCTCCAGGTACAAAAAAAAAAACTACAAAAAAAAAAAAATAAATTTTTTTTTTTTGACTACAAAAAAAAAAAAAGAAAAAAAAAATTTCAAAAAATGAAAAGGGGTGGGGATGTAGCTTGGTGGTTGTATACCACCATCACTGGGTTTAATCCTTAGTACCACAAAAAAAAGAGATGGGGCTGAACCTAAGCTTTCCCCATTTCACTTAAAAATCCTGGACTTCTCTCCATGCTAGTAAGTGCAGGCTGACACTAACATTTTAATGACTACATAAAATGTCCAAAGTACAAACTTATCATCATTTAATAAATTCCTGAGTATTATTAAACAACTTCACACCAGTAATCCTTCATGTTATAACAATTCTTTTATAACATCTTTGTAATTTGATATAATTTCAGAATTACTTTCTTAAGATAAATTTAGATATGTTGAATTTTTTTTTTTTTTTTTTTTTGGTGGTACTGGGGATTGAACCCAGGGCCTTGTGCAAGCAAGGCAAGCACTCTACCAACTGAGCTATATTCCCAGTCCAAATAGATTTTAATGTAACTAAACCGTCCTCCAGAAAAACTGAACCAATCAAAATCCCATTAAAGACACTGTTTATCATTCAGAGCATTAGCAAATCACTGGAAATATATTTCTTAATGTTGGGTCATTTAATAATGGAAAAATGGTATCCTGTTGCTTTAGTTTGAATTTCACTGATTATGATGAATAGATTTCCAAAAAATCCTTTATGGATTTTGGATTTACTCCCTGAACATTTTTCTCTTTATGTTATACCTTCACATTCCCAAAGCTATCTCAGCAATACCAAAAGTAGGCAAAAACTGCAAACAACTTTCCAGAGGGAAGATTGCCTCATATGGCTTAACAATACAATAAGCCTTTCAAAGAAGTAGGTCTGTATTTACTGAGGACTGAATAACTGAAGGACATTCACAATTTAAAAGATTCTCAAGAATAATATGTACAATCACTCTGTTGCTGTTTCTCATGTACAAATACTCAAACATTCATAGTCTGAAAGGAAACAGTAAAATATTAACAGTGGTTGATCACAGCTGTAAAATTGCAGATAAGTCTCTCTCTTTTTTGCTCTTTCCCTTTCTCCTTCTCTCTCTCCTTTTACAATATCATGTATAACCTGTATGAATGAAATATAATGTATTTTTTTAAATGCTTGCAAAAATACACAATTTAATACTATAGATTTCTCTGCCAACCATAATGTTCACAGACAAATCTGAACCTCATCTATAACTACCATTCTGGTCCTTACAACAAATGTATTTACTTTCTAGGGTTCTGCTTGAATTTTTACTTTATTATATAATTATTCTTATAATCATTTCCTCTAAATTGTTGGTGGGATGTGGCAGAATACATCCAGTCAAAATAAAAAAGATCCCTGAAAAAAAAAAAAAATGAATCTTCAAAGTAAAGGGCCCAGTGAGTAACAACAACAAAACTAAAAAAAAATTTGATGATACCTAATAAATTTTCTAAATTCCAAACATAAAGAAGACTCCAGACAGAAGACAGAAAAAGAAAAAAATGGTAACATTGCCTATATGCCAAATAGGAGAAACAGAATCAGACTGAGAACTTTTTATCAACAATATTCAGTGACCAAAGATAGTGGACACTCCTGATGGGGAAAAAATCCTAGAATCCTAGATCCAAAAGACAATTCCCAAAGGAGAAAAAAAAGAACTGATTTTTAGACATACACAATTGCACACATGAACCTCTAAAAAAATTTATTCATGAAAATATTCTAGTCAAACCAAAGAGAAAAAAAATAAAACAACAGAGTTCATTATTGGAAACAGGAGACTGAATAGACATAGAAAGGCCATTTATTGCCCTCAAGAGAAATAAATTCTGGATAAGCTCAAGACAGCAATCCTCTGGTGCCAGAAACAAAGACAAAATTCAAAGCAGAACTGAATGTAAGAGCTTATGATCCAGCAATGCATGGGAATTTTAGAGAATCAGCAATATGTCCCAGGGCCAGGATGTGGAACATATTTTGAAAATTTTCACAGAACAAAGAATGGCATGATGAATATGTGTAAATCTCCTGCTTAAATTCCATTATTGCCACTGTTTTGAATTTTTCTCTCAACACATATATCTGCATTTTTTTCTCATTTCTTATTGCTGAACCATGTGTAATAAGTAGCAGAAAAAAAAAAAACAAAGCAAAAGCCCAAAATGAAACAATAAGAGGTATACTGCAGTGATAAAAGTAGAACACTAAAGTAAAATAATTTAATAATCAATCCAGTAAAAACAAGGGAAAGAATTATAAACAGCTGGGCATGGTAGTGCATGTCTATAATCCCAGTGACGCGGGAGGCTGAGGCAGAAGGATCATAAGTTTGAGGCCAGCCTCAGCAACTTAGTAAAGCCCTAAGCAACTCAATGAGACCCTGCCTCAAAAAAATAAATAAATAAATAAAAAGGGCTGAGGATGTGGCTCAGTGGTAAAGCGCCTCTGGATTCAATCCCCAGTACCAAAATAATAATAATAATAAAACATTTACATATTACACATTATATTACATATTCTGCAAATTATAAGATACACTTGACAAAAAAACCTACTCATACTGGCAAAATTAATCTCTCAGTTGGTAGAGTGCTCGCCTCACAGGCACAAGGCCCTGGGTTCAATCCCCAGCACTGCAAAAAAAAAAAAAAAAAAAAAAAAATGTAGTGAGGGAATATCCCGTTCCCACCATTTTCCACCTGGCCTGGCACATCAAGGAGGTCTGTGCCAATGTCTCCTGAGCAAAGCCTCCTGCTGTTAGAAAACACCATAACCATTTCCCAATTACCCCATCACTCACCTAGACATGCACCTTGAGGTACTCCATTTCTCACTGCCTGGGGATCTTCTGTTTGCTCTAACTGGGAGATGACCTTTGGTTTGGAAAATGCAATCCCTGTTCATGAACAAGAAGACATGAGTGGCCATCGTGGAATACAGTACCAGCCCTAGAGTCACTAGGGAAGAGAGACAGTGCAAGGAGAAGGTGATCTGTTCAGGGAGTGACTTAAAATTTGGCGCCCAGTGGATGGTCAGGATGAAAGGAGGCTATGCACTCTTCTAAACTGGAAAGTTTTATGGGACCCAGGGGGACAGAGCTGGGCAGGGGCGAGGGAGAGAAGGAAATAGGAAAAGCATAGAGAAGACATAACTCAATGAAGCCAGACCTCTCTGTATAGCCAAGAGGAATAGCAACTATTACTCTGATCCCATGGTGATGGAGGGGAGGGCCTGAACCTGGCCAAGTCCTTCAAATATCCTCCTTGAAGGGGGATTCTGCCTCCCATGGAAATCTCCTTACCCAATGAAACCAGGTTGCTATAGTTCTCCAGCATCACCTCCCGATACAAGGTTCTCTGGGCAGAGTCCAGGTGCAACCACTCATCCTGGCTGAAGAGCACGGCCACATCCCTGAATGTCACAGACTCCTGGAACAGCAAACCCATTTCTACTCACCCAAGATCAACCCCAGGATGGAATAACTGAGAAACAACCCTGTCGCAACTCAGGATTCTAAGGGTTTCAAGTAAAGCAAGCATTTCTGGGCAATGGCCTTGTTACTGAGCACTAATTTATCATGTGCTTGCTTACTGTAAGTGACATACACCCTCGGAAAGCTTAAACCCAGCAGCCAAACAGAAGCATGCTTGAAATCACAAAACAAAATCAGAATAACAGATACAGAACTTTATACTTGGAAATGTATAATTACCTAGGCCAAACTCTCATCTTATAGGTGACACACACAAGAGTAAGATTTTAGAAGGAGGTTATAGTACCCACACTTGGGGAAGAGGTAGAAGACCTCTTGGCTAGAACACAGGACAGCTGGTCCCAGTAATGGGTTTCGTCATCACCATGGGCCACCTCTGTGTCCCGGAGGAGGGGCTCTGAATGCCCCAGGCAAGGCTTTACTAGGAGAGTGCCAAGGATGGTAGGATGCATAATGTTCAACCAAAGCCAGGGAAGAGGGTTGTGATCAGGATTTCTCCTCTCCACCCCAGGAGTCTTTGCTCCTCTACCTCTCTGCCACCTACCTAGGCAAGTCATCACTCTGAACTAGTGGCCTCTTTCTTTTCTTATCCAGAATTTTTTTATATATCTATTTTTATTAACATATTTATTGTACATATTAATGGGATTCACTGATACTTCTATACATGCATAAAGCAGTTTAAAAAAGAAAATGAGAAAAGATGAATAAGCAAGAGAACAGAAGTGTTAATCTCTTTTTTGCCACCAGAAAAAGTTTAGCTTTTTGCTGTATGTCCTTTCAGACTTTTTACATGCAAATATGGTTCCACATGCAAACAAAAATACAAATCACATTATCCAGAAATAGCATTCTAGTCAATGTCTTAACTTGCTGCCTAGTATTTCACTGCATGGATAAGCTAGTTTAGGTTGTTTCCACTTTTGTAATACTCTACAAACAATAGGTTGATCATGCACGTTCATCATCAGAAAAGTATACAAAGTTTGTTTCCTTAGTGTACATTTCTAGAGCATAGTGCTAGACCACAACTCATTTTCTTCTCACCATCTCCAAGGTATATCCCCACGAACCCAAGCAGATCACAAGGCCAGATATCTTCCCTGACCCAGACAGGCAAAAGAAAATTAAAAAGAAGTGGATTGTTTCTCCCTATTGGAAACAAGGGAAGAGACATTTCCCCCATTCCTTTTCTTTCAGAATTTCTTTATTTTTTTTCAAACATATGTAAATCTTTTTAGTGGTTAACTAAGTGACTTGCCAGTCTCAGAACTCAGGAAACTTTCCTCAAGGAACTAACAGTAGCTCTTTTAGTATAATCATCAAGACATGCTAAAATAATAAAGAAGGTCATTAGGCTGAGGGTTCCAACACTCTGGGTTCCTAATGAAATAAAACTTAAGCTCAGTCAACCAGAAGCACCACCTGAGCATTAATTATATCATCAGGAACTTTGCGTAGAGACAGTACAACTTCATCAATCAAATAATTGCTTTGCTCTACTTCTGCATCCACTCTATAAAAGCTTTCTCCTCTTTCTCCTTTGGGTGAATCACAGAACCACTTCCAACCTGATGTCTGCTCAAATAAACTCTTTAAATTGTAGTGTGCCGACATTTATCTTTTAACAAAGATAAAGGCTAATCTCCCCGTTTCTGGATTTTAGAACCTACCTAATGCATTGGGTTGTATCCTTAGTCTATGTAAGGTGAGCTTCCTGCAACCTCTTATTAGAATAAATGTGATGTGCATAACAACTTGGTTTCTCATTCAATAAAAAAAAAAATTACCTTCTTTCTCTTCTACTCTCATGGAGAGGTTTTCTGGGTTGGGAGAATGTTTTTAATTATCTCCCCAAGTCCATTAATAATACAGAGTAAGTCTATCAAAGTGCAGAAAAGAGAAGACATTCCTATGGAGGAAGATACTTTCCACCTTAGGGAAATGTGCTCCCAAACTATTGCCCACGCTTCTATTTCTTCTGTAAGCCTTCCATTCGCCAACTATACAAGCCTGGTACTGCCCAATGCTAGGAAGTTGCCCAGGCTACACCTGCTGGCAAGGAGATTTCTTTCTTCAATCTTTCTAAGCATCATCTGGACCCTTACTGTATACAGTAGTTTTTTGATATTCAAGACTCCCTGCAGATACCAACATCTGAGACACTTAAGTCCTTTATATAAAGTGGTCCTTATATAAAATGGTATAGCATTTGCATATAACTATGAACACCCTCCTATATACTATATCATGTCTCAATTACTTATAATACCTAATACAATGTAAATGTGATGTTAACAGGTGTTATAATGTATTGTTTAGGGAATGACAAGAATAAAGTCTGTCCATGTTCAATACAGACACACTTTTTTTCCAAATATTTTTGATCTGTGGTTGGTTGAATCCCTTCATGTAGAACCCACAGATATGGAGGGTCCATTGTAGTCTCATATGTTGGTTGTCTTAGGTTCCTTAAGGGCAAAGACCATAACTCTCCTCTTTGAATCCCTAGTGTTATTAAGGAATTATTTGACATTCCGTTTTCTTTATCCTCCATCATTCCTGGATCCCTCGCAAAGCTCTGGCTGCAGCAGAGGCAAAGGGATGGGGTCCCATTCAATTTCTAGTCAATAAGTACTTGGCTGTTAACTAGAGACTGCACCATTGGACTGGCCTGGGACAAAGGAAACACTTTTCTTCTAGTACCAACTTACCAGGCCCTCTAGTCCTTCCAGAAACACCATCCACAAACACTCTACAATAAAGGAAACAAATTTGGTATATATAAACCCTGAAAGCAGTTCAAGAAAGAAGCCTCCTTCACTCACCTGAACATGTGCTGGCAGTAACCTCCTAGCCATTTCTCCCTCCCTGCTGCCACACCTGGAGAAGGTACCTGAAACAGAAAAATAAACTGTGTGGTCTATTCACCCTGCCTGCATTCTGCCCTTGTTAAACCAGATCAAAGTAGAAACCTCTACCAGAAGAGAACTTCCATACATTGAACATCTGCAGTCCCAAGCCAAAGGGGCCCTGAGCACGTGGTCACCAAAGCTAGAAGTGGGCAAAAAGCATACTTCTAGTCATTAAGCCTTTCAGCCAGTGATTGTGAATAAAGATGAAACAAGCTAAGGGATTAGAACTACATGATATACAACAACAAAGTAAAGGGCACAATGACACGTGGCTCACAGGTGTTAATGTGAAAAGACATAAATATTTCACACATTTGCACTTGGATATTACTTGAGGTGAAAAACAACATTGGAAGAATGGATGCCCCTTTCAGAAACAATTAAAAGTTAGTCCTCTCTTCTCTTCCTCTTGGAAGTTTTGCTTCTTTTATCAAAAAGAGTTACCAACTTGCCGAAATGCAAAAGGGAACATTCCCACTCACCCTCATCCCTCAACACACACAGGAACCCTCACCCCTCAACACACACTGGAACTCAACGGGTACATCACTGGCTACGAATGAATTTAAATTTTAGAAAAAAAGGTATGGGGGTATAACTCAGTGGTACAGGGCATTATATGTGACGCCCTGGGTTCCACCCACAGAATCCCAACCCTCAAAATAAAAATTTAGAGGAAAAGGAAGTAACTTAGCAAGTGGACAAAATTAACTGTACTTAAAAAAAAAAAAGTCAAATCACTCTAGGATTCATTGTAGGAAAACACTGCCAAATATGTAAGACTGTCAAAAACAAAGTGTTAACTCTGGAGGATGGGTGAGGGACTGTTAAATCAACAAACGAGAACTGTTGAAAACCGACCGGGGCTCACCAAGCCTGAAAGTAGGATATAGTTCCCTGAAGTCTCCTTTCTGGGGCCGCTGGTCAGGAGAATGGCCTGAGGCTAAAACCCACGAGTTAAGCGGTGGAATGTTGTCTTCCGGCCTCTGCGGAGGACCTTCCCCGGCAACGCCCCCTGCCCACACTGCGTTCACCTGCCGAGGCCTCAACGGCAGGGACGCGGGCAGTCCCCGCTCCGCTAGGACTCACTCGCGACCCGCCTGTCCTAGCCCTGCGCCCAGCACCCTCACTAGCAGCTTGTACCTTAGCCCGCCTGGGCGGGGACTCCAAGCTGCACACCGAACTGAAGGCGAGAAGAACACCTAACGCAGAGACATTTCTCCTCGCTACTGCCAAACCGCCGGTGCAACTGCGCGTGCGCACAGGAGAGCCAATAGGTTTCCCTTTCTGAACAGCGGCACTTTTCCTTTCGAACTGCATTTCCCAGACGTCTTCGCGACACACCCTCTCTACGGTGTCTGAGAAGGAAATAATGGAATCAGTGCAAGAGAAAGCGATTTGGCTAGTGTCGCAGAAGGCTGAAATCTTGTCTTTCTTTTCGAACACCTCCCGTCCTTTAATGCACGGAATGTATTGGTAATTATAATGATAATAATATTAAAGAAAGAAACAGTATCTATTAAAAAATGTGAAAGAAAAAAATGTGGAAGACTAGCCGCTTACTGCTGATTATCCTCAGGAACTAAGAGGGCTGTTAGAATCAACTTTCTGTCCCCTACCCCCCACACACACCCCTTACTGGAAATTGAACCAATGGTGGCTCTACTGCTGAGCTACATCCTCCATCCTTTTTCTTTTCTCTTTTCTTAGAGACAGGGTCACACTAAGGCTTGCTGAGGCTGACCTTGAACTTGAGATTCTCTTGCCTCAGCCTGCCAAGTAAGTGAGCTTATAGGCATGCACCACCAAACCCAGCTCCACCTTTTTTTTTTTTAAATAAAGAAGTCTAAATAATATATATAATATATTATATTCATTAAGTATGTGTATGTGTAAGAAAAATGCGGATCAGTTCAGGTCTCAAGGCAGCTCAGACCCTTGAGTCCAGGGGAACAGGCACTATGGGGTGCCTGGTCTGAGTCGCAGCCCGATGAATGCACCCAGAAAACCAATCCGGACACAGGAGCTCACGCTGGAGATTTATTAGGCAGAGTAATGGAGTAATGGAGTGTCCGCTCTCAGGATTGGGAGGAAAAAAGGCGGGAGGAAGATGGTGAGGGGCGGGGGGGGGGGGGGGGGGGGGGGGCTCTTTTAAATAGTGTAGTTTTCACAGGCTGACAACAGGCAAGACAATAGTTGCAGAGGATGCTTGCAGGTGGACAAGGAAATTAAGCCAATGGCTGCAGAGGGTGTTTGCGGGTGGACAAGCTAGATTGTAAAATGGGAGGGGGGGGTGGCTGAAGCAAGAGGGCAGTGTAGTAAATAATGCAGCTTCATAATACGTATGTGATATATGTGAATGTGTATTTATGTGATATACATAAATATATGTGATATAAACACAAATACATACACATACTTAATGAATAGACTGCTTTCACTCTCAGATCAGGGACAAGGAGGAACATCTACTTTTACCACTTCCATTCAGCATTTTTTGGAGAATGTAGCCATTGGGATAAAGCAATAAAAACAGTTGAATTGGTAAGAAAAATCTATTTTTACTTGCAACTTGCACAATCTTCTAGGTAGAAAGACCTGATGGAATTTCCAAAAAGTCTTCTAGAACACTGACCTTGAATGATACAAGGTCATTGTTGAAAAGTCAATTGAATTTTTTTACTAACAGTGTGGAGATTCCTTAGAAAACTTGGAATGGATCCACCATTTGACCCTGCTATCCCACTCCTTGGCCTATACCCAAAGGACTTAAAATCATATTACTACAGTGATGCAGCCACATCAATGTTCATAGCTGCTCAATTCACAATAGCTAGATTATGGAATCAACCTAGATACCCTTCAGTAGATGAATGGATAAAGAAACTGTGGTATATATACACAATGGAATATTACTCAGCCATAAAGAAGAATAAAATTATGGCATTTGTAGGTAAATGGATGATGTTGGAGACTGTTATGCTAAGTGAGATCAGCCAATCCCCAAAATCCAAAGGCCGAATGGTCTCTCTGATAAAAGAATGATGATGCGTAATGCGGGGGGGAAGGGTGGCAAGAATGGAGGAAGGATAGATAGCATAGAGGGAAGGGAGGGATGGGGGCGGGGCGGGGGGTGAAAATAATAACAGAATGTGTGACAGATACCATTGCCCTGTGTACATGCATGAACGCACAGATGGTGTGACTCTACTTTGTGTACAGCCAGTGAAACAATAGCTGTACTCCATTTGTGTTTAATGAATCAATAAGTAAATTAAAAAAAAGAATATTGAAAACATAAAAAACAAAAAAACAGTTATAAGTTAAAAATTTTTAAATAAGTCATTTATATTATCATCAAAAATTTAAAATACTTAAGGATAGATCTGACAATTATGCAAGTCCTATGTACCGAAAACTACAAAACATGACTGAGTGTAGAGAAATAAGGGAAGGGAGGAGAGGAAGGGAGGAAAGGGAAGGGAGATCTCCGACACAGGTCAGCATGCAATGATTCTTTATTTTCCATTCTTATTCATCCTTCTCCATCCTTCTATATCCTTCTATCCATTCTTATTATCCTTCTATCCATTCTTCTATATCATTTCCCCCTGTTACATATGATTTTAGCCTTTTATACCCCTACAGACAAAGAAGGCAAAAAGCCAACAGCAATGAATTCCCAGGCAAAAGCAGACAAATCACCAACAGCAATGGCTAGGGCCAATGCGCAACAGCCAGATAACCACTCCTTGAACTGTTTCTTAATCTAACCTAGACTCAAACATTTTGAGCTCTGTCCTTTCTCAGGGCCAGAGAAACATTCTTGTTTGCAAGCAATGTTCTCTCTATGTGTCTCTAACCTCTTGGCAGAAAATCCTGTTTGCAGGCAATTCCCACCAAGGACTACAAAGTCCCTAGTTTGTAACTGCACCTGTAGTTAAAACTCCTGATTTCTCTCTTGGTAGAAAATCCCGTTTGCAGGCAGATTCCACAAAGGACTACAAGGTGTCTTGTTTGCAAGCACACCTGTAGTTATTGATTCCCTACAACTGAGAGTTTAAAATCCCTAAATAGAGATATATATCTTGTTTATGGGTAAATACTGTTAAGAATCAATATCATTTAAATATTAATTCTCCCCAAGTTGATCTATAAGTTTGTCTTAGTCCATTTTGTATTACTATAGCAAATACCTGAGACTGAGTATAAGGAAAAAAGGTTTATTTTGATTCATGATTTAACAGGTGTCACGAGCAGCAAGGAGCCCAATTTTGGTTCCAATCGCTTGGCTTTTATTGATGCTAACACTTCAAATATCTTAACACACCTTATCAGTATTAGAACAACATATTCAATTAAGAACTATATGGAAGAACTTATTGAGCTACAATTTTAAGTTAACACACCACAATAATCAAGCACTGATTTAACACATCACAATCAGTCAAAACTAATCCCTAGTAAGGAGAAGTTCACTATAGTGAAGCTCAAGACTCACTGCCTTGCTGTCAAGGACAAACTCTGAAGTCCCGCTATTGGGCGACGTGTCTTGTTGAGAGGCCACCATCGCTGGCTCAGTGAATCTCTTCCTGTCCAGTGACTGGTGCAGGAATTCCCTCTAAGCTGTGTGGCAATTGGTGATGGACGTGTGGCTGGGCTGTGGTGCAGAGATAATATCCGAGGTCTGCAAAGCTGGAGGTGCTTTGGATGTGTCAGAAGTTGTCTCAGAAAATGAACGAGTGGCAACAGCAACTGCTTCTCACGCCTGGCATATGTCTTTGTGTCAGAGTAGGGGCTGCTGTAAAGCCCCCCAAAGCCTTCCAGTTTATATAGCAGTTCTGGGCCTATCAGTCCATTCCACATGCTGGTACTGCTGCGTGGGGCACTGCATCATTCTGCTTATCAGTCCAACACAGTCCTGCACAAGCTGTGCATAGCATTGGGTCCCCCTGCATTATCAGTCTAACACACACACTACTTATACTTAACTTAAAGTCAACTTCTATTTTACTAACAAGTTTCACACCAAAAATTTAACTAAACTTTATATTTTTTATCTATATTACCATATTGCTATATTATTAGATTATATGTTTTCACACAAATAGTTCACACAAATAATTCATGGTAATGCACTTAACATCACACAGCATACATATTCTGTAAAAGATGATATTTGTTTTGCATCATTTTATATTGCTCCCTACAACAGTCTGAAAAGTCAAAGATCTAGTGACCACATCTGGTGAGGGCCTCATACGCCATCATTACATGGTTTAAGGCATCATATAGCAGAAGCATATGTAGGAGCAATGAGCAGTGCATGTAGAAGGGATTAAAACTATGTCATGGCTTCACTTTATAAGTAATATAGTAATTAACCTGGTAACTAATCCAGTCCCCAAATACCTGACCCACTTCCATGAAAAGGGCATTCATCTCCTCTGAGGGTGGAACCCCCTTGATCTAATTACCTCTCACTAGGCCCATCTCTTAAGGTCTTACAACCTTTCAATAGTTTTATACTGGGGACCACCCTTCCAGTACATAAATCTTTGGGGAACAAACCATGTCTATATCAATATAATGGGCAAGCTTGTTTTCAAATAATTTGATGAGATGATTATAAAATCATATGTAAATTTAAAAGACAGAATAGCCAAAATTACTTAAAACAAGTCAAAGAACTGACATTAGATGATTTCAGAACTTATTATATAAATCCACAGTAATTAAGACAGTGTGGGTTTAGGATCAAGAAAGAGAAATAGATCAGTGTAATAGAATACAGAGTCAACAAATAGAGACACACATATGTGGACAAGTTATTTCAAATGAAGATGCAAAGACAATTCAATGATTATCTGTTTAATATATGGAACAAATGGCAACCCACCCACAAAGAAATGAAGTTTGATGCATACCTCACACCATAAAAAACTGTCAAAATTAATCAGAAAGCTAGATGTAAAACTTAAAACATTAAAACTTTTTGGACTGGGTGCTGTGGAACACACCTGTAATCCCTGTGACTCAGGAGGCTGAGGCAGGAGGATTGCAAGTTTAAAGCCAGCCTCCACATTTTAGTGAGGCCCTAAGCAACCTGACAAGACCCAGTCTCTTAATAAAATATTTAAAAAGACCTGGGATGTTGCTCAGTGGTTAGGCACCCCTGGGTTCAATCCCTGGTTACAAAAGAAAAAAAACTTTGGGGGGAACAAAAACCAAGGAAAATCTTTGTGACTTTGAATTAAGTGAAGATCAGCAGAAGCCTGAACTATAAAATTAAAAAATGATAACTGAGAATCCTTAAAATTAGCACCTGCTCATTCAATGATACTTTTAGGAAGGTGAAACTAGCCCCAGCCTTAAAGAAATAAAATCACATAAAGAAATAAAATCACTGATAAAGGATTCATATCCAGAATGTATAAAGAACTCTTGAAAACCTATACCAAAAAACCCTAATCGATGTAATTTAATTTTTATTTGTTCTTTTTATATATACATGACAGTAGAGTGTATTTTGACATATTATACATACATGGAGGAAACTTTTTCTAATTAGGATCCCATTCTGTGATCGTATATGATGTGTAGTTTCTCTGGTGATATATTCATACATGAACATAGGAAAGCTAGGTCCAATTCATTCTACTGTCTTTCCTATTCCCATCCCCTTCCCTTCACTTTGTCTAATCCACTAAACTTCTATTCTTCCCTCCATCCCCCTAATTATTTGTTAGCATCTGCATATCAGAGAGAACATTTGACCTTTGTTTTGGGGGCATTGACTTATTTCACTTAGCATGATAATCTCCAGTTCCATTCATTTACTGGCAAAAATCATAAAGTCATTTGTTTTCATAGTTGTTCAATAGTTCTTTGTGTATGTATGCCACTTTTTTATTCATTCATCTGTTGACGGGCACCTAGGTAGGTTCCATAGCTTAGCTATTTGTGAATTGAGCTGCTATAAACATTGTTGGGGCTGGGTCACTGTAGTATGCTGATTTTAAGTCCTTTGGGTATATCCCAAGGAATGGGATAACTGGGTCAAATGGTGGTTCTATTCCAAGTTTTCTTAGGAATCTCCATACTGCTTTCCAGTGTGCAGTCCCACTAGCACTGTATGAGTATACCTTTTTCTCCACATCCTTGCAAACATTTATCTTCTATTCTTGATAATTGTCCTTCTGACTAGAGTGAGATGGAATCTCCGTGTAGTTTTAATTTGCATTTCTCTAATAGCTAGAGATGTTAAACATTTTTTCATGTATTTATTGACCATTCATACTTCTTCTGTGAAGTGTCTGTTTCAGTTCCTTGAATCATTTATTGACTGGGTTATTTGGTTTTTGGTGTTAAGTTTTTTGAGTTCTTTGTGTATCCTGGAGATTAATGCTCTGAGATGCAGGTGGCAAATATTTTCTCCCATTCTGTAGGCTCTCTCTTCATGTTCTGGATTATTTTCTTTGCTGTGAAGAAGCTTTTTAGTTTGACACATCCCATTTATTGATTCTTGATTTTAACTTCTTGTGCTTTAGGAGTCTTGTTGAGGAAGTCAGTCCCTAAGCTAACATGATGGAAAAAGTTGGGCCTACATTTTCTTCTAGTAGGTGCAGAAGAAATGTCTCTGGTCTAAATGCCTAGGTCCTTAATCCACTTTGAATTGAGTTTTGTGCGGGGTGAGAGATAGGGGTTCAATTTCATTAATACAGATGGATTTCCAGATTTCCCAGCACCACTTATTGAAGAGACTATCTTTTCTTCAATTTATGTTTATGGTACTTTTATCTAAAATGAGATAACAGTATTTATGTGGATTTGTCTATGTATCTTCTGTTCTGTTCCATTGGTCTTCATGTCTGTTTTAGTGTCAATACCATGCTGTTTTTGTTACTATAGCTCTGTAGTATACCTAGCAATATAATTTTAAAATAAGCAAAGATTTTATCAGATACTTCATCAAAGAAGACATAAGGATGGCAAACTCATAATAAGTGGGATAGCATCTTTAGTCATCAGAACAACATAAATGTAAATCCAAGCTGTAATAAGAAACCATTATGCACCTACTGCAAGCTAAATAATAACTGCCCCAAATATGTCCACACCTTAATTCTCAAAACCTGTGAATATTACTTTAGATGACAAGAAGTATTTTGCAGATATGATAAAAATTATGATCTTGAAATGGGGGGTGGATGCAGTGGTGGATTAGAGTTGGAGACATTCTCATGAACTTGTTTCATTTGACCCAGGTACAAATAACTACATAGGATATTTATAGGTGTGTGTGCAGTTGTGTGTGTTAATGTACATATATTTCTTTGCTTTATCGAATGAGAGGGTCTAAAGTAAAGACACCCCAAAAGCAATGAGCAAACCTTGGATACAGATAATTGTGAATACCACTGTCCAATAAAAAGAGCCACAGTTCCTTGTAATAATAGATTCTAAAACTGGGACAGGAAATATAGAAGATTAACCTGGAGCAATTGGGAATGCCGGAAAGTTGCAAAGTTCTCAAAATAACAACAAAAATAAGTGATGGAGTTATATCAAAAGCACACACGGGTGAACTGAGTTTTTAATGAACAAAGGTGGAGCAACTTAATAAAAAAATAGCTTTGGTTTATAACCCCAAAGCACAAAATAAATATCTATGAGTCCATACTGACATCAATAAATACTAATTTATTAATTGTTTTAATAATTAACAATTTATTAATAAATGGGAAAGAATAGACAAATCTCTCATGAAATATAATTTAAAATAATTGATGTAGATACTGTACTTTCAAGACGTTAGAACAGAACTCCTCACTCCTTAGGTAAACTGTGCTTAATGACTTTGTTTCAACAAGTACAATGCCAAAATGATTAAGGTTCACATCAACAGTTTCAAGTCCCATTGAGAACATATACCCTTTGATAATATGTGATGAATGTGAAAACTTACCTCTATGGGCTTTCTTCTAAAAATCTGTACCTTCTGGGCTGGGGATATAGCTCAGTTGGTAGAATGCTTGCCTTGCAAGCATAAGCCCTGGGTTGAATCCTCAGCACTGCAAATAAATAAATAAATAAATAAATAAATAAATAAAAATCTGTACCTTTAGCCCAATAATGAGAAAAATGTCAGACAATCACAACAGAGTGAGTGAGTGATATTTGAAAAAAAACTTGACCAGTACTTCTCATAATGGTCAAGTTCATAAAAAGCAAGGGAAGTCCAAGGAAGTACCACAGCTGACAGGATCCTAAAGAGCACAAGATAACTGAATGTGACATGGTATCCTGGATGGTGTCCTCAAACATAAAAAGGATATCAGGCAACAATGAAAGAAATACAAATACAGTATGGACTTTAGTTAATAATACTTAATATTGGTTCATTAATTATGTTGTAGGGGACCAGAATAAGTCTGTGTTAATCGGTTTTTTGTTGCTATGACAAATATCTAAGAGAATCAATTTATAAAGAGAAAAGGATTATTTTATCTCCATTTTAGAGGTTTCAGTACATGATCCGTGGGCCCTGGTGCTCACGGTGCCTCACCCTGTGGTGAGGCAGTGCATCATGGTGGGAGCACATAGCAGAGCAAAACTACTCAATTCATGGCCAGGAAATGGAAGAGAAGAAGAGGAAGAGACTGGGATCTACTCTTCCCTTCGAGCACACTCCTAGTGACCCAAAGACTCCTCTAGGCCCCACCTCTTAATGGTTCCATCACCTCCCAATAGCATCAACCTGGAGATCAAGCCTTTAGGGAGCAGTCAAGATCCAAACCATAGAAGTCACCCCCTCTACCACTTTAGCATAAGGATTACATTAAGCTGAGGCGAATGAGAATCAAGAAATGCAGGAACTTGAGAGATGAGACCTGTCATAAATCCCTTCTCCCCAGAAAGTTTTATAGCCACAAAGAAGCAAGTGGTGCTGAGATGAACCTGCACAAACAAACCTTACTGCAGTAATTTTGCCCAAATTATCTTCTCAGTTTTCTGCCCTTGGGAGCCTAAAATCCTTTATTTTGTCTTCTCATGTCTACAAATGTATTGTTCTATTGTTAAGAAGCTACATAACACAGCATTCTAACCACACCTCTGAGGGCCCATCACTGAGTTCCCTCATATATATATGCAATGTACATATTAATAAACTCCTGTTGTTTTTCTCTTGTTGATTGATCTTTTGTCAGGCTAATTTTCAGGGTCTCATCTTGGAGAACTTAGGGAGAGCAGAAGAAAAGATGTTTCTCCTCTGCAGTGTGAAATGCACTATGTACAAATGTAAGATGCTTATGAGTGTGGATTGGGTGGTAACTATACTATTTTTACAGCTTTTCCATCTAATACTATTATAAAATGAAAATTTTGTATTAAAAATTAGGTTGGCACAACATGCAGTTATTCTAATTTTAAGCAAATCATCTTTGTATGTTTTAAAATATTTTCATAGATTAATTAGCATGTCTTTAATTTGTACATTTTCTCATATGCTTATTTTCATTAAAAATATTAGTCCTTTCTTTTCCCACTTTTCTCATGAGACTATAGGAAAATGATGAAAAAGTCTTCAAAATAGATCAAAACTTTACTGGGTGTCCTTTCATTGTCTTCAAGCTATTTCGTGATCCTACAATTTGAAGAAAACTGTTAATAACACAAATTCTTTTTGTTTACAGAAACACAAATTGTGCTTGGTGAAATGTGATGGATTATTGTCCTGTGAAGAAAATCTTTGTTCATTTTATCATCAAGAGTCCAGACCAAAAAAAAAAAAAAAAAAAAAAAAAAAAAAAAAAAGAGTTCATTCCAGAGAAGGACCTGACTTCAGGGAGTCATGCTCACTGTTCCTGACTCATGACTTCAGGTCCAGCCACTTGCCCCAAAACTCAAATGGAAAAAGTGATAGTGAAGTAGAAAGGAATTAATTCAGCATAGCTATACCAGGAAGCAATGGGGCACCTATCATCCTCAGACTAGTCTTTCAGTGGTACCAACAAAATCTTCAGATGTAAATAGGAAATCCTAATGCTTTAATTGTTTCCATCCTGCTTGACATATTATGCAAAATAAGAACAGATTTAAAATTAACAGTATAGTAATAACTAGTAACACAGCTATATGTGTAGAAAAGTTCAGGAAAGAAATTCCTTCAGGTAAACTGACTCAAACTTCTTCATTATTAAAAGTAGTTGTTTTGCATGGGCCATGGCCAGAACCTGAGATTGTAATTTTAACACATCCAAAGAGGCATTATGAAAAGAATTAATTCCCTACCCAATAGGTACTTGAGTTTACCAGGTCTCAGTAAAATTTTTGAAATTAAGTTGCTGGTGCCTGCTGGTACTTTGCCACCATTGCAGAATTTTCCATATTCCAGGTGGTCCTAGAGATGTTTAACCTTGTCTCTCATTACTTCTGATTGGTTTACATAGAAACAGCATTCTTCCCTGATTGGGTGCAGCACAACAGATGTCATGGAGTCCAACTGAGTTTTTAAAGTCAGTACCAAGTCAGTGACCCATTGAATATCTGCAGTAACCTGTGCTAACTATTTTTATAGTGAATAGAGCTTTTCTTAACCCTGCTGCTCCTGTGTTAATCCTGGTAGATGTTTTTAGCCATATGAGTAAGGGAATAACTTTGGGGAGGGGGCTCCTACATCTGGTGTGTGCTGTTACTGGAATGGGTAGGCTTTGGTTGTGGGGTAAAGTGTCAGTTTGAGGAGTAATTTTGGTAGGTAGGGATAAATATGAGTCTCCCAAAGGAAAAAAGTCTCAGAATTTGGGGACATCAGGGCTGTGGGATTGACACAGTGTAGGTCTTAAGTTCCAATCAAGGAACTATTGTCTTTCTATTTAAACCGAGTTATGGCTGTATTTTGGTTATAACTGTTTTTGCTAGGTGTTCAAGACCAAATTGGTCAAATTGACCTTGTTCCTTTCTGCTGTTAAGAGTCAGCTGAGGACAAGAGGATCCAAGATGGCAAACTAGAGGGAGGTTCCGTTCCTTGTCACTCCATAACTCAGGATTCAGAGGAAAATCTGTTTCTCTGTAAAGCAGTCTTTACTCCTCAGTGATCCCCTGCTGTTTACCACATCTGTATACCTCGATCACCTGCAGTCTACCAGCGTAGCAACTACATTTGAGTACAGATTGCTCACTGACCACCGTCTATCATCCGTCACTTGCCTGTTTGCCTGCCTCTGGCCTGCCCATCGCCTGCCTTTTACCTACCCATCGCCCACCAACTGAGGTTCATCTGCTGATTGTCCTCCAGTAGCCTGCAGAATCTGCAGACTGTCAGTGGATTGCCAGCTGCCTGTTGTTGCCTGGATATTCACCTTTACAGTACCGGCAGGTTTGCTTACACGTGGCTGCCACCACATTTGGGAAAAAAACAAAAACAAAAACAACAACAACAAAAAAAACAGGAGCTGCAGGACTGCCAGCCTGCAGGACTGCAGGACTGACAGCACTCCGCCTCCAGGATTCCCAGCTTGTCTGACAGCACACCACCTCCAGGAGCCCAGCCTGACCAACTGCACCCCACACAGACTTGGTGCCCATGCCCTGCGCTGCTTCTCCCCATTTACCAACACGTTTGGAAGCCAGTGCAGCCATCTTGGATTATTCACGAAGGGAAAACTGTCATTAGGTGGGGCAAATCCCATCCTGAGATGCCAGCTGGAGTCTGGAAGCTCATTGCCAGGTACCTCTCATGCTTCAGGCTACTAAAGACTGGGAGGTTTGAATAGTATATGACTGTTACAGTGTAGATTTTTTTCTCCTTTGTGAAAGCTTTTAAATTTTTATTTCTTTACTTTTCTTGCTCTCTACATTCCTTTTGCTTACCTGTTTCATCAAGGGTTTTTGTGTGTGTGTGTGTGTGTGTGTGTGTGTGTGTGTGGTGCTGGGGATTGAACCCAGGGAACTGAACTATATCCCCAGCCCAAGGGCTTTTTCTCATGCTAACAACCAACTTCTTTTGGCTATACTTTCAGTCTTCCTATGGTCTAGAACTTCTTCATACTCTTTTCTTACACTATTAACAGTTACATCCTACACCCCTCCCCATCCTCTTTGTCCTCCATTAGAAACTGCAGTCCTCATTGCAAATCTGTTTCTTATACCGTAGATAATAACCGAACTCATCCTCTCTGCTTATTATGACAATATTGTAGCAATATTGTAACAAAAAGACTACTGTAACAATAGTCTTCATAGGGGCTATTTGGTTTACAGCTGCATATTGTCTGTACTGGGTGTTGCTAATATTGATTCCCCCCTTAAGGAAGAGGTTTCAGAAAACTATACGGTCACTATAAGCCTATAGGGCAGAAACGATAATATCCTAGATCTGCATTGCTAGAGAGGAAGATACATGAACAACATGAAAAAACAAGTGAGGAAAGTATTCCAAACAAACCAAGATTCTACACTAATAAATCCAATGACAGCATGGTAGAAGAAATGCCAGAGAGGAGTTCAGAATATACATGATTAAAATGTTCAGAGAAACAAATGACGAGTTAAGAGAGCAAGTGCAGGCAATGATTGACCATTCCAATAAACAGCTGAAAGAGCAACTGCAGGAAACAAAAGATCACCTCAGAAAAGAGATAGAGATTCTGAAAAAGAATAAAACAGAAATCCTTGAAATGAAGGAAACAATAAACCAAATTAAACACTCAATGGAAAGCATCACCAACAGACTAGATCACTTAGAAGACAGAACCTCAGACAATGAAGACAAAATATTGAATCTTGAAAATAAAGTTACCCAAACAGAGAAGATGGTAAGAAATCACGAACAGAACCTACAAGAACTATGGGATATCATGAAAAGACCAAATTTAAGAATTATTGGGTTGAGGAAGGCACAGAGATACAAACCAAAGGAATGAACAACCTATTCAATGAAATAATATCACAAAATTTCCCAAACCTGAAGAATGAAATGGAAATTCAACTACAGGAGGCTTACAGAACACCAAATGCACAAAATTACAGCAGATCCACACCAAGACACATTTTAATGAAAATGCCTAATGTGGGCTGGGATATAGCTCAGTTGGTAGGGTGCCTGCCTTGCAAGCACAAGGCCCTGGGTTCAATCCCCAGCACCACAAAAAAAAAAAAAAAAAAAAAGAAAGAAAATGCCTAATGTACAAAATAAAGATAGGATTTTAAAGGCTGTGGGAGAAAAGAAACAGATTACATATAGGGGAAAACCAATACAGATATCAGCAGACTTCTCAGCCCAGACTCTAAAAGCTAGAAGGGCCTGGAACAATATATTTCAAGCTCTGAAAGAACATGGATGCCAACCAAGAATCCTATATCCAGCAAAGCTAACCTTCAGATTTGAAGATGAAATAAAATCCTTCCATGACAAACAAAAGTTAAAGGAATTTACACATAGAAAACCTGCACTTCAGAACATTCTCAGCAAGATATTCCATGAGGAAGAAATGAACAACAATGTAAGTCATCAAAGGGAGGAACTATCCTAAAAGAAAAGCCAATAAAAGGAGAAACCAAGTCAAGTTAAATACCAAATCTAAGCCAAAATACAAATCATATCTCAATAATAACCCTGAATGTTAACAGTCTAAACTCATCAATCTAAAGTGATAGAACTGGAAGACTGGATTAAAAAGAAAGACCTGGGCTGGGGATGTAGCTCAGTTGGTAGAGTGCCTGCCCTGGGTTCAATCCCCAGCACCACAAAAAAAAAAAAAAAAAAAAGAAAAAGAAAGACCCAACAATATGTTGCCTTCAAGAGACTCATCTCATAGAAAATGACATCCACAGACTAAAGGTGAAAGGATGGGAAAAAACCTACCATGCACAAGGACTCAGTAAAAAAGTGGGGGTTTCCATCCTTATATCAGATAAAGTGGACTTGAAGCTGAAGTTAATCAGAAAGGATAAAGAAGGACATTTCACACTGCTTAAGGGAAACATAAATCAAGAAGATATAATGATCATAAATATTTATGCCCTAAACAATGGCCCATCTATGTACATCAAACAAGTTCTTCTCAATTACAGGAGTCAAATAGACCACAATACAATAATTGTGGGTGACTTTAACACACCACTGCCACCACTGGACAGAACTACCAAACAAAAACTAAACAAAGAAAACATAGAACTCAATAACACAATGAATAACTTAGACTTAACAGACATATATAGAATATTCCATCCATCGATGAGCGAATACACTTTCTTCTCAGCAGCACATGGCTCCTTCTCTAAAATAGATCATATGTTATGCCACAAAGCAGCCCTTAGTAAATGCAAAAAGTAGAGACACTACCTTGTATTCTATCAGATCATAATGGAATGAATTAGAAATCAACGACAAAATAAAAAACAGAAACTACTCCAAGACCTGGAGACTAAATAATATGCTATTGAATGATGCATGAGTAACAGGAGACATCAGGGAGGAGATAAAAAAATTCTTGGAGGTGAATGAGAATGATGATTCAACTTATCAAAATCTCTGGGACACTATGAAAGCAGTACTAAGAGGAAAATTTGTTGCATTGAGTACATTCAAGAAAAGAATAAAAAGTCAACAACTCAATGACCTAACCTTACATCTCAAAGCCCTAGAAAAGAAGAACAGAATGACACCAAAAGTAGTAGAAGACAGGAAATAATTAAAATCATAGCTGACATCAATGAAATTGAAACAAAAGAAACAATTCAAAAAATTGACAAAACAAAAAGTTGGATCTTTGAAAAAGTAAACAAAATAGATAGACCCTCAGTCACACTAACAAAGACAAGGAGAGAGAAAACTCAAATTACTAAAATTCATGATGAAAAAGGAAATGCCACAACAGACACCATTGAAATACAAAACATAACTAGAAGCTACTTTGAAAACCTATATAATCCAATAAAATAGAAAATCTTGAAGACACTGACAAATTTCTAGAGACATATGATTCTCCCAAACTGAACCAGGAGGACATACACAATATAAACACATCAATTTCAAGTAATGAAATAGAAGAAGCCATCAAAAGCCTACCAACCAAGAAAAGCCCGGGACCAGATGGATTCTCAGTGGAGTTCTACACGACCTTAAAAGAAGAACTTATACCAATACTCCTGAAAGTATTTCATGAAATAGAAAAGGAGGGAACCCTTCCAAATTCATTCTATGAAGCTAGTATCACTCTGATTCCAAAACCAGAAAAAGACACATCTAGAAAAGAAAACTTTAGGCCAATATTCCTGATGAATATAGATGCTAAAAATCCTCAACAAAATTCTGGCAAATCACTTACAAAAACATATTAAGAAGATAGTGCACCCTGATCAAGTGGGGTTTATCCCAGGGCTGCAAGGTTGGTTCAACATCTGGAAATCAATGTAATTCATCACATCAATAGACTTAAGGTTAAGAATCATATGATTATTTTGATAGTTGCTGAGAAAGCATTTGACAAAATACAACACCCCTTCATGCTCAAAACACTAGAAAAAATAGGGATGGTAGGAACATTCCTGAACATTGTAAAGGCTATTTATGCTAAGCCCACTGCCAACATCATTCTTAATGGAGAAAAACTGAAAGCATTCCCTTTAAAAACTGGAACAAGACAGGGATGCCCACTGTCACCACTTCTATTCAATATTGTGCTGGAATTGCTAGCCAGAGCAATTAGACCACAGAAATTAAAGGAATACAAATAGGAAAAGAAGAACTCAAGCTGTCACTATTTGCTGATGACATGATCCTATATTTAGAGGATCCAAAAAACTCCACCAGGAAACTTTTAGACCTAATTAATGAATTTAGCAAAATAGCAGGATATAAAATAAACACACATAAATCAAATGCATTTATCTACATAAGCGATGAATCATCTGAAAGTGAATTGAGGAAAACAACTCCATTCAAAATAGCCTCAAATAAAATAAAATACTTGGGAATAAATGTAACAAAAGAGGTGAAAAAACCTCTACAACAAAAACTACAGAACATTAAAGAAAGAAGTTGAGGAAGACCTTAGAAGATGGAAAGATCTTCCATGTTCTTGGATAGGCAGAATCAATATAATCAAAATGGCCATACTTCCAAAGATGCTGTACAAATTTAACACAATTCCAATAAAAATTCCTATGACATTCCTCACAGAAAAAGAAAAAACAATCATGAAATTCATATGGAAGAACAAAAGACCCAGACTAGCCAAAACAATCCTGGGCAGGAAGAATGACGCAGGAGGTATCTCAATACCAGACCTTAAACTCTACTATAGAGCAATAGTTATAAAAACAGCATGGTATTTTGGCACCAAAATAGATAGACCAATGGTACAGAATATAAGACCCAGAGACAAACCCACATAAGTACAGTTATCTCATGCTAGACAAAGATGCCAAAAACATACAGTGGAGAAAAGATAGCCTCTTCAACAAATGGTGCTGGCAAAACTGGAAATTCATATGCAATAAAATGAAGTTAAACCCCTATACCTCACCCTGTACAAAACTCAACTCAAAATGGATCAAGGATCTAGGAATTAGACCTGAGACTCTTTGCCAAATAGAAGAAATAGTAGGCCCAAATCTTCTTCATATTGGCTTAGGACCAGACTTTCTTAATATGACTACCAGAGCACAAGGAATAAAAGGAAGAATCAATAAATGGGACAGAATCAAACTAAAAAGCTTTTTCTCAGCAAAAGTAACAATCAATAATGTGAAAAGAAAACCTACAGAGTGGGAAAAAATCTTTTCCACACACACTTCAGACAGATCACTGATCTCCAAAATTTATAAAGAACTTACAAAACTTTACACCAAAAATGCAAAGAATCCAATCAGTAAATGGGCTAAGGAACTGAGCAGACACTTCACAGAAGATGATACACAGGTGATCAACAAATATGTGAAAAAGTGCTCATCATCTCTAGTAATTAGAGAAATGCAAATTAAAACCATCCTAAGATTTCATCTAACTCCAATTAGAATGGCTATTATCAGGAATACAAGCAATAACAAGTGTTGGTGTGGATGTGGGGAAAAAGGCACACTTGTACATTGCTGGTGGAGTTGCAAATTGGTGCAGCCACTCTGGAAAGCAGTATGGAGATTCCTCAAAAAACTTGGAATGGACCCACCATTTGACCCAGCTATCCCTACCTTGACCTATACCCAAAGGTCTTAAAATCAGCAAAGTATAGGGATGCAGCCACATCTGTGTTCATAGCTGCTCAATTCACAATAGCTAGATTGTGGAATCAACCTTGATGCCCTTCAATTGAAGAATGGATAAAGAAACTGTGGTATATATACACAATGGAATATTACTCAGCATAAAGAAGAATAAAACTATGGCATTCGCTGGTAAATGAGTGGAGTTGGAGAATATCATGCTAAGTGAAATAAGCCAAGCCCAAAAAACAAAAGGCTGAATGTTTTCCCTGATCAGTGGATGCTGATACATAATGGGGGGGGGGGGGTTTTGTGGGCAATAAGAAAAAAATGGATGGTGAAGAGGAAAATGGGACAGGAGGGGGTGGGGGAAGGAGAAATAGTAGATTGAGATAGTATTTCCCTATGTGTATGTAAGATTTGTGTGAATCTACATTGTGAAAGAAAATATATATTCCCTGCTGTATAATTATATCAAAATGAATTCTACTGTCATGTATAATTAAAAAGAACCAATAAAAAAAAGAAAACAGTCAGCTGAGTTTCCATAGGGGTCATTCTTGAGGAACCTGAGAGTAGCTTCTTAGCTCTTTTAGTGTTATCTGCCAGGTAGGGTCTCCCTGATGAGGTGACATCCCTTGGAAGCATTAGGGATGTTTCTCTTTTCCAACAACCCTCTTTGCAGCAGGTGCATTGATAGACTTTGTTCTCCAGTGGTTTCATTAATCTCCCTGATCAGGAGGTCATGTGGACTAGAGTTGCAAAGATCCTTAGAGAAGTTCTCCCATTCTCTGTGTTCAGGCTGACTCAGGGGGCAAGAGTCAAATACTGGTTTTCTTGGCCCTTTTGTGTTAATCTTGATCTTAAACTCAATCTTAAACATCCAGCAAGACAGAATCACCAGTCTTAAAGTAAGAGTACTGGGCTTTAACTCTAATGTCTATAACTTTACAGTTATTTTCCTTTATTTAACTGGGATCTGTATTAGTATTGGAAGTTGCCATTATATACTATCTGTCCTATAGGTAATGTCTTATTATCTCAAGGTAACCTAGGTTGTGTGTTCTTAAAGCAGTGCCTCTGCAAAACATTAACAGGTAACAGTTTTACAAAAATGAAATTAGCAAATGTATATTCAGCTTGCATAATAGCTATTTTGAATTTTGACTGAGTTATACATTATATCCCCTATTTGAGATTACAATAAAATAAATCTTTTGAATACAACTTGGAGGTTAGCTTACTTTGGAGTCATTCTAACATGCAGTGAGGTGGGAGGCAGGACCTTATCTCTGGTAAGGCAGGGATCTTCACAAATCTTAGGTAAAGCATTCTATTTCTGAAGCTGATGTTTGCCTCTTTCTTAAACGTCATTTTACAAAGTTTACATATATTGTTTCCTGAGTCTATATGAACATAAGTTAACACAAGAGAACATTATATCTAAAACAGGAATCAGAGAAAGGATGAGAGAGCTTTCAACTTTCCTTTTGTATGGAAAAGTGGTAAAATGTTTTCATCTTTCATGATATTAACCTTTAAACAGATCAGGCTCTCATTATCTTTTAGAAATACATTCACATTTTTATCCCAATTGTAGAAGGTAACTTAAGGTTCAGGTCTAGTTATGTAAGAGTCGCTCAAGCTAAAGGACATGAAAGAGTTAAATGGTAGGAGAGGGTTAACTAAAAGAAGCCAGAAAATGACCCAGAAAAGATAATGAGACCCCCACCAGCATCTTGTTGTAATTCTGTGACTAAGACAGATAAGGGGAACTGAGCTTGGGAGCTAACCTTGTGTAAACATCACCAAATTGCTAGTAAATCCGTAAGTTGTTCACCCAAGGAAACTGCCCGTTTGCTTATTGTTATAAAAAGCTTGCTGTCCTTTGGCTTGGGGCTCTCTGCCTCCGTCCTGCTGTTAGGACATGTAGGGAGCCCCAAGCATGCTTGGACAATAAACCCTGTGCGTGTTGCATGAGAAGGTCTCTTGGAGTCTTCCTTCGTGGGCGGTAGGTGTCTCGACCCTAACAGTTACAGAACATTAAATAATATAAATAAATCCCCAATAAAATTCACTATTTTTAAAAGTTTAAAATTATAATTACAGACAAATTTAGTTTGGAGAACAACAGCTTGATAAAAATATTCTTTTAAACTTTTCTGCTTCAAAGACTGTATACCAGGAAAATATGAACACATTTAGTATGCCATACTGATGTTTTTATATTAACCAAGTTTAGTTTTTAGAGGAAAATTTAGACTTTGTAATGTAATTATTTTCTGTAAAGTAGTAGGAGAGAGAGAGGGAGAGGGAGAAAGAGGGACACTGTATTGCAGCCCAGGAGAAGTTTAAAATGGACACTTTTTTTTCCTTCAGTCTTAGGTTGGTTGCTGGCTGGGCCTACTGACTATTGCAATTTACATTTCAATGCAGGCTTTAGTAAGGTTAGGCAAGGGAAATTGCTGCCTAGGGCTTTTTAACCCCTTTTTCCCTGGTTGGTAATCAGGTCAGATTTGGATGCAGAAAATTATGAAATTATCTTCCACTACTTTTGAGGAATGGGGCTGCTATATTATGCTCCTTACTGAGACATGCCACTGGCTGTTGGGCTGATTAGGGTTATTTTTCTCAGTGATAAGCAGGTTAAATTTTTGCTCCATAGCTAAGTTGAGGGTAGTGGCTTGAAATAAGGCTTTTTACAGGACTTTGGGCTGGGACCTCACTCCACTTGCCACTTTGCAGTAAATGATTTTTAAAAATTTCTTTGGAGAATTTTTTGATAAAATGTTCCATATTTGGGCCATTGTTGCAGATTATCTAATTTGTATTGTGGCCAAATTTGAGTCCTGAGCTTAATGAGGCGTTTGATTTTGAGGTGAATGAATGACTGATTCCCATGTTGTGGGGGAGTGAATGGGGTGTCAGATTGAAACCAAAGCATCCCCTGGATTCTTTCCGACACCAAACTGGACAGTGCCACCAGAAATGGGGGAATGTCTTCATCCCAATTTCAATGGTGGAGGTGAAGCCAGAATTGGGGACAGACAGTGTAGAAATAGGGAATCTGGTCAATGGAATGGAGGCCATCAGAGTTTGGGAAGTTGGAGACGCCCCTGGGAGATTGGAATGTCAGTGTCTCCAGAGCCCTTTTGATCAATAAGGTTGCCTGCTTTACTGCCCCTCCCAAAAAGGTACAAAGAGTTGCTAATTAATGTCCCCTGGGCCCCTATGGGATCTCCATGTGGCTCATCTTTACATCTCACCATTTTGTTGTAGCATCAGGGCCTAGTCACATAGGCAGGAAGGGGAGATAAGGGATGGAGGAAGGGACAAAACAAAGAAGACCCTAACCAATAAAAGATGTAGGGTGTGCTCACTTCTGGGGATTCTAGAACATCAGCCATAGCCCCCCTTCTCTCTCTGGGGAGAAGTTAGTGTTACTACTTTTAAATAAAACCTGCTTAATATGCTTGCCTTGGCGTGCTTCTCTGGCATTATACTTCAACACCTGAGGAAGCAGAACTCCTCACCGGTAAATGGTGGTATCAGAGGGACTCCTGGGGTCCCATGAGCCAAGAGGCGGAATCTCAGGGCAGGGTACCTATCTGCTAGAGACCAGATGGATGGAAGTTTCACCCCAATTTTAATGGTGGAGGGACACCTGGGGTCCCATGGGCCAAAAGGCAGGTTAAAACTTTAACTTAGGAGGGTGGTTGTAAAAAAGGTTGAAACTCATTGCTCTTATTCTGGAATCCATAGTTTCAGTATTTGCTGTGCCTCCATTTTGGGCTAATTTGTGATGGGGGAAGGTCTAAGTTTAGGGCCCATTGTTATTAGGGAGAGATTTAATGTTTGGCCAATTTCCCCTCCCATCTCCTGAGTCACACTGTCCCTGTTTATCTTGAGGAGCTGTCTTTTAGGAATATTATTTTCCATAACCCTCCATGAGACCATTACTTCTACTTAAGGGGCAGCATCAGTTCTGTCATGGAGTAATTGCTCCTGTTTAGGGAGGTAATCCCTTTATGAGGTGATCTGCCTGCAAGACTCACTGTTCCCATAATCTCAAAAATATCTTACTCTTATCTTAATGTCCTAGCCTTGGGGAAGGATTATCAGCTTTGGGCAAACACTTCTTACATGATTAAACATGTCTATGTGCACAGGTGAGGAGGAAACATACAAAACGAAGGTAGAGATGCCACGTGGTCCTTAAGGAAAAGGAAGATGGTAAAACACCATATTCCTAAGTGCCCCAAAATGTTCCCAAAAGCCTGGCCAAGTCAAGAGAACAATGAGACAGAGTCTTGACTGGAATGTCCAGGATACATATTGTCTTGAAGAACACTGGCTTTCTCTCCTGAATACTGGGAACTAGGGCAGGTTGTTACTATCTGTAGAAAGTTGCATTTCGTGAGTCTGCTAGGACAGGTGTTGTGCCCAAAGAAAATAAAATCATCCAAGCCAATCACGTAAAGCCAAAAGAAGCCTTTATTTTAGCTGGCCAGCGATGACCGCCCTTATACCTAAAAGCAGTGTGCCGGAAAGTCGAGAGTTAATTCTGTTGTTGCCAACTTTTTTTTTTTGTGGTGGTGGGGATTGAACCCAGGGCCTTGTGCTTGTGAGGTAAGCACTCTACCAACTGAGCTATATCCCCAGCCCTGTTGTTGCCAACTTTTATAGGGCATGGGAAGGGATTAGGGTGGGGCTATAGGGAGGGAAAGGAATTGGGGTGGGCTACAGGGAGGGGATTTGGGATTGGGGTGGGCTAAAGGGAGGGGTTTGGGGTTTGGGGTGGGGCTGACTTGCTGGAGAATCTCCCTGGGGAGCACCAACTTTTTAATCTGTTTTTTGTTGCTGTAACACAGGTGCTCCTTGGGATGCTGGTCAAACAAAGTAAACTAAACAAGTTCATAATGTATAGTGATGTCACTGCTTCTGTAGCCTAATGTATAAAACCCCTCTCTCAGTGGTGACTAGTGCAGAACTGAGAGCACGGTGGAAAGGACACATGTCACTGTCAAGCAAACCCAGCTGCCACTGGACACAATGCTAGGAGGATGGAGGTACTGTCTGTTCTGCCTATCACTGCTGAAATTTCCGTGTAAACACTTCTTAGCAAAGCCTTTGCCTCTAATGTCATCTCCAGATATCTTTTCTGGGTCTCTTGGCAACCTATTCAACTGCCCTAGCACAACTGGTCTGTGGACCTGGCAGATGCAAAGCTTTTATCCTGACTTTAGTTACCCACCCGACAATTGCAGGTCTAAGAAAAAAGTGAGTGCTTTTTAGTAAAAGCAGTTCCTAAGCACCTAGTATAATTTCAATTTATATGTGTATGGTTCTTTGAACTTTCCTTTAAATTGATATTAAAATCTTGCTGTTTCTCTTATTCATTAAATATTTAAATAAAATTCTTGACCTGTGTTCATTTTATATTTGCATTAGAGTTACTGTCAGGTCGAATTTGGGCGGCTGCAGGGGGAGGGAGCAAGGTCACCTAGCAACACACTGCACCAGAAGTGACCAATCAGAGGCAAACCTACTGACCCTGATATCCACCCTGGTCCACCTTTTCCTGGGCTGGACCCCTAGCCCTTTCCCCTGTATAAAAATCCTGAGCAGCCCAAGCCACGTGCAATTTCTTCTGGCTCTAGCACCCTGACTTTCACCCTGGGGGGGCTGGAGATTTCGCCGGGGACACAGACTCTAATAAATCTCAATCCACTACTTTTGTCCGACTCTAATGAACCTGTCTGGTGAGCTTACTTCTTTGGCCACCTGCCGCCTTGCAAGCTTTCAGTTACAATTTTACTTTTTTCTTCATTTAAAATAAAGTTTTAGTGCTTTTCTTCAATTTTGAGTCATTTTTATTGCAAATATTTAACTTTTTTCTTAATTTTTCTTACAATCTTTCATGACATCCTATGTAGAAAATAGTGTATAACAGCAATTCTAAAATCATTTGGTTTTCTATATACCTGGCATAAAAAGCTAGAATATATAAGTTTAATGGTTTCTATCTATAATAGCTACAAAAATGCATATGATAACTAGGAATTATCTAACTAAAAGTGGACAAATTCTTTAAGGAGATGATTAAGAAAACTTTGTTGACAGACAAAAAGAAGAACAAAATGATTTTGTTGAAAGACAAAGAAGAACGAAATAAGTGGGTGATATATAATACTCATGCATAAAAGACTCAATTATGTAATGATTCTAGTGCTCAATTTGCAAATTGATATACAGAGTCAATGTAATCCTGAACTATGTCCTAAAGGGATTTATATGGAATTTAATATGTTGATTCTAAAATTTATGTAGAAAATGAAAGGACTATGGATAATCAGATATCTCTTGGAGAATAAAACTAGATGATGTATCAAGACTTATCACAAAGCCACATAAATCTTTACACTTCAATGGTACAGATATAGATGTAGAGATGAGCTGAAAAGAATAATCTTTAAAATAAGCTACACCAATGTGAAAAGTCCATATGTGGAATTCCTGTATACAGCCATGCACTGCATAATGGCACTTCAGTCAATGAAGGACAACATATACAGTAGTGACTGTATCTACAGTGACCTGTGTAGTAGGTGATTCCAGCTAGGTGTATGTAGCTATACTCTGTAATGTTCACACAAATGTGTTTCTCAGAATATGTCCCTGTCATTAAACAATACATGACATTATATGGAAAATGACATTGCAAATCATAGAGGAAAAGACAAACTATCAATAAATTATTTTTGATAAATTGGATAACCATAATGCCAAAGAATGGTATGCTCAGACATTTTGTTGAACATTTTGCTGGATGTGTTTGTGAAGATATTTCTGGATGAGATAAACACTTAAATCAATAAACTGAATAGAGCAGACTGCTTTAATCTAATTTGAATGGGTCTCATCCAATCAATTGAGGGTATGAACAGAACAAAAAGACTGACCCTCCTCCTCCCTTGACTGTCTAGAAGTGGAACATCCATTTTTTCCTGCTTTTGAACTCAAACTGAAACATCAACTTTTCCTGGGTCTTGAATCTACCAACTGGATTGGAAATTATACCATGGGCTCTCCTGGTTCTTAAGTCTTTGAACTGAGACGAGAACTACATTATTGGCTCACCTGGGTCTCCAACTTGCATTGCAAACCTTAAAATCATTCATTCTCTATAACTGCATAAGCCAATTCCTTATAATAAACTTCAAGTGTATTTATAAGACATATATCTCAATATAGATAGTACTTATGAGATTTATGTTTTTCTGGACAATTCTGACTAATGTAGAAGGAAAACACATCTTCTGAAAATGGTGGAAACTGTATTTTTCAATTAAGTCATTATGTTTTTATTTTCTTACAATGACTAGTGGTCCCTAGAGGGAGTTATAATTGCAATTATTGTTCGAATTTTAAAAGAAATAAATATTTTAATACTCTTCACTGAGAAAAATATTTTCTGTAGGCTTTTAGGAGATAACTTTATCAGGTTAAAGAAGATCCCTATATTGCTAAACTTTTAACAACATGAATGAACATTAGAAGTTATCAAATATTTTTTCTGCATCCATTTAGATAATCATGTTTTTTCCTTTAATCTGTTAATGCAGTGAATTACATTAGATTTCCTAAATCGTTAATCTGCTAAAGTGCATTTCTGGGACAAACAAGATATTTTTATGTATGTCAGTTTGCAAATGTTGAGCTAGGATTTTTGTATCTATGCTCCTCCATTTGACCTGCACATTTTATTTTCTTGTATTAAATGTTAGTCTCATAAAATGCCTAGTCAACAATTTTTTCTATTCTGTGATGTTTTATGAAGAAATACATTTCAGTGTACTCATGTTTATGTACTGTGGATTATCTTGCTGTTATGTAAGCCTTCATAATTTCTATGGGATTTTTCTGCCAGCACAGTAATATTTTGCACTCAAAATAAGAGGATGTGAATACAGGTGAATTAATACATCTGAGAATAGCACAATAGAACTGTGTTTCATATTCCTTCAACTCTCACAGACTCTCAGCTCAGGGTGGCTATCTGCTCTCTCTCTCAGAAACACTTGTGTTTGGGGGCATTATTTGGTTTGTTGTTGTTGTTGTTGTTTGCAGTGCTGGGGATCAAACCCAAGGCATGTGCTCTGCAAATGAGTGACAATCTCAGCCCTACCTGTGTGCTTCATAATTCATTGGCATCAACTCTTCCCCACATGCTTTCTCTTTTTTACTTTCTTAAAAGATGAGATTCTCAATTTATCAGTTTATGTATGCACTTTTTAAACAACTTACTGTGCCTTTTAAAATTTTTTTTAATTTTTAATTTTATTTTTTTTAACTGCTTGTGATTAAATCCAGGGCCTCATGAATTTTAGGAAAATACCACTGAACCCCAGTCCGGCTATTCTTTCTTTTTTTAAAAAAATATATTTTTAGTTGCAGATAAACATAATCTTTATTTTATGTATTTGTTTATTTTTATGTGGTGTCTCTCACATGTGCTAGGCAAGCACTCTACCACTGAGCCACAACCCCAGAGACCCTAGAGCCCCTGCTATTATTTCTCATTAGGATTGCAGTTTTCATTAGTGTTCTGATTCCAGATCTGCTTTGGTTTGGGTGGTCTGTTACAGTTTTATTTTTCCCATACTCCTGATTATTTTTAATTCGCAGTTTTGCACAATGCAAGAATTTTAGGAACACATATTCTGTGCTTCTGTATAAGCAACTATATTCATCCCTTTGTAAGAGTCACTCAGGCTAAAGGACATGAAAGAGTTAAATGGTAGGAGAGGGTTAACTAAAAGAAGCCAGAAAATGGCCCAGAAAAGATAATGAGACCCCCACCTGAATCTTGTTGTAATTCTGTGACTAAGACAGATAAGGGGAACTGAGCTTGGGAGCTTATCTTGTGTAAACATCACCAAGTTGCTAGTAAAACCACAAATTGTTCACCCAAGGAAACTGCCCGTTTGCTTACTGTTATAAAAAGCTTGCTGTACTTTGGCTTGGGGCTCTCTGCCCCTGTCCTGCTGTTAGGACATGTAGTGAGCCCCAGCATGCTTGGACAATAAACCCTGTGCGTGTTGCATGAGGTCTCTTGGAGTCTTCCTTCGTGGGCGGTAGGTGTCTCGACCCTAACACCTTGATGATTCTGGGCCTTTTGTCTGCACCTGGGGACTCCGGTGGCTGTCTCTTCTGCCTAATACATACCAACGCTGCTTTATCAGACTCCTCATTCAGGTCTTTGCCTATATATTACCTACCCTAGAGGCCTTCTGTATATCCACCATGTGAAAAGGTGAAGTTGGACTTCACCTCATCTTATATGCAAAAAATTAGCTCAACGTGGATCAGAGATCTAAATGTGAAAACTAAAATTATAAATATCTAAGAATAAAACAGGTATCAATCTTCATGATCTTGAATTAGCATCAGGTTCTTAGTAATGACACCAAAGGTACAAGCATAAAACAAAATTATAATCTGAACCACATCAAAATTAAAAACTTCAGTGCATCAAAAGACATTCTCAAGAAAAAAAAGACAATCTGTTGCTGAAAGCTCAGTCCTGTTGTATCCAACGAAAATAAGATCATCCAAGCTGGTCACGTAAAGCCAAAAGAAGCCTTTATTTTTTTAGCTGGCCAGTGATGATCGCCCTTACGCCTAAAAGCAGTGTGCCAGGGGATCATGCATTAGTTCTTTGTCGCCAGCATTTATGGGGAGGGGAAGAGATTAGGGTGGGTCTATAGGGAGGGAAGGGATTCTACAGGAAGGGAAAGGAATTTGGGTGGGTCTGTAGGGAGGGAAGGGATTAGGGTGGGGCTGACTCTCCGGATGGCCCTGGAGAATCCCCCGGGGAGCACAACATTTTAATCTGTTTTCTGTTGCTATAACAGTCCTTGTCCTCAATGCCAATGAAATAATGACACAGTGTTGTTGTTTTTTATTTATTTATTTATTTTTTATTTACTTATTGATTCATTGAACATAAATGGAGTACAGCTCTTGTTTCACTGGTTGTACACAAAGTAGAGTCACACCATCTGTGCGTTGATGCATGTATACAGGGCAATGGTATCTGTCACAATTTCTGTTATTATTTTTACCCCTCCACCCTGACCCCACCCCTCCCTTCCCTCCATGCTATCTATCCTCCCTCCCTTCCCCCCCCCCCCCCCCCCCGCATAATGCATCATCATTCATTTATCAGTGAGACCATTCGGCCTTCGGATTTTGGGGATTGGCTGATCTCACTTAGCATAATAGTCTCCAACATCATCCATTTACCTACAAATACCATAATTTTATTCTTCTTTATGGCTGAGTAATATTCCATTGTGTATATATACCACAGTTTCTTTATCCATTCATCTACTGAAGGGCATCTAGGTTGATTCCATAATCTAGCTATTGTGAATTGAGCAGCTATGAACATTGATGTGGCTGCATCACTGTAGCAATCTGATTTTAAGTCCTTTGGGTATAGACCAAGGAGGGGGATAGCAGGGTCAAATGGTGGATCCATTCCAAGTTTTCTAAGGAATCTCCACACTGCTTTCCAGAGTGGCTGCACCAACTTGCACTTCCACCAGCAATGAATGAGTGTACCCTTTTCCCCACATCCTCGCCAACACCTGTTGTTGCCTGTGTTCTTAATAAAAGACATTCTAATTGGGTGTTGTTTTTTTTTTTTAAGACACAGTTTTGAGAAAAAGGAAAAAGAAGTTATATTGCTTTGCTAGGAAAGGAGAAGCACAGGGGACTCCAGTCCCAAGGGCTGTGATTCTCCCCCATCAGGAGGAACAGGGAGATTTTAAAGGAGGTCTTCAAAGGCTACATTCCAGGTGTGCCCTGACAGGGTTTTCCAGGGCGCTCCAAAGGTGTTTTAACATTCATTTGTTATTTTGGGAGATACTCATCTCCCAGGATCCTTCCTGTAGGCATCTCCTTCCTGTAGAGCACAGATAGCTCAGGGTAATCTTGTTCTTTGACCCCAGGTTAGGGAGGGGGAGAAGGAGAAGAGAAAAAGGGAAATTTGTCCCTTTTAAAAAATAAGCCTCAGATTCAAAAGGGCAAGTGGACTGCTGTTACAAATCCACTGAATGGGACAAAATATTTGCAAATCACATAGCTAATAAGAAATAGTGGGGCTGGGGATATAGCTTAGTTGGTAGAGTGCTTGCTTTGCAAGCACAAGGCCCTGGGTTCAATCCCCAGCACCATAAAAAGCAAAAACAAAAAAGAAGTAGCCTTCAGAATATGTAAATGAATCTGTGTGTGTGTGTTCCTAGGGATTAAACCCAGAAGCATTCTGCCTCAGAGCTCCATTCTTGGCCCTTTAAAAAAAAAAGTACATTTATTTTGAGAGAGTATCTTGCTAAATTGCTGAGTCTGACCTTGAACTTTCAATCCTCCTGCTTCAGCTTCTGGAGTTGCTGGGATTATATATGTGCACCACCACGACTGGCTATTAATAACACTTACAACTCAACAACAAGAAAAAAAATCCATTTAAAAAGGGTCAAAGAACTTGAATTGCCTTTCCTACAAAGGAGATACAAAAACAACCAAAAGCACATGGAAAGATGCTCAACATCATTTGTCATTAGGAAAAGACAAATGAAAAGCACAGTGAAATAAAACTTTACATACACCAGAAGAATAGAATTAAAAAAGTGAGAAAAAACAAGTGTTGGTTACAGGACAGTTTTCAACTGACAGTCCTATTGTCTCACTTGTAGTTCCCAAGAATACCTGCTGGGAATACATCTCAAGATGAGAAGGAACTGGCTGGAACAGCCTGGGCTTTGTTTTGGTCTCCCTCTAGAAAAAGGATGACTTTGAATGCTTTAGCTCAGTGAATTATATTCTACCCTAGGAAGTAAAACCCAAGTTGGGCTATATTCTAAGCTCTCTCACCTGTACTGTAAATAGATTACATAAAGATAAAACTCAATCTAACCTGAGCAGCATTCCTAGTCATGAAATCTAGGCCTTTGTTAGCCTACCTGTAAATAATGCATCTACTTCATATAACTTGTTATGTGCATGGGTATTCTACCTCTTCAGACTCATAATTCAGTAACTAGCACAGTGAATTTGCTTCACATTCGTGAGGCTGTAGAGAAATTATAACCTTCAGATATTGCTGGTGGGAATGCAAAATGGTTCAGCTGCTGGAAAACTTCGATCCTTAAAAAAATTAAATACAGGAGCTGAAGGTGTAGCTCAGTGGTAGAGCACATGTTTAGCATGCACAAAGCCCTGGGTTCCACCCTCAGCAACACAAACACACATACACATACAAACAAAAAAGAAAGAAAGAAAAATTTAAATATTCGACCAGCATATGATCCAGCAAATTTATTCCTAGGTATATACTCAAGAAAATTGAAAATAGATACTCAAACAAATGCTTATGCACAAATAGATGAAAGGTGGGAACCCAGATGTCCATTAATGGACATTGGATAAACAAATTATGATACATACACACAATGGAATATTATTCAATCATAAAAAGAATGAAGTACTTGATACATGTGCTTATACTTCAAAATTATGCTAAATGAAAGAAACCAGACACAAGAGGTAACATATTAAATGATTTCTTTTAGACAAAATATACAAAATTTGTAAATCCAGAGACAGAAAGCAGATTTATGTTTGGCCTCATTCACTTGACCCAGTGAAGCCATCTGGCCCTGGATCTTTCTTTGTTGGGAAATATTTGATTATTGATGACAAAATAGATCTGTTCAGATTTTCTATTTCTTCTTGGGTCAGGTCTTATTTTTGTATGTTCCTAGGAATTTATTCATTTCACCTAGATTAATTTGTTAGCATGCAATTGTTTATAATAATCCTTTTAAATTCTGTGAGGTAGGTAGTAATGTCACCACTTTATTTCCGACTTTAGAACAGTGAGAACCAGGTAAAATAATGCTAAACCTTTTGGAGCTGGGTATAACTCAGTGGTAGAGTACTTGCCTTGCATGTACAAGGCCCTGGTTCAATCCCCAGTACTGGCAATAAAAAAAAAGAATAACCTTTTTAAGTGGGGCCTGCCGAGGAAACACCAGATAGTCAAATAGTGACAATTTTGTACATTTTAGGTATTTATAATTAACATAAAAGTGGATTTTGCTTACTATAACTTAAAATTTTTATCTTTTAACTGAAGAATTTACTCCATAAACATAGAGAAGATGGCAGATAAGAGGAAGTATGCACTTCTCGGTGGTTCCTCACACTAAACCTAAGAAGCTGGAAGACTGCTCTTTAGTGAGGTGGGCAACTAAGGGAACCTACTGAAATTTAATACTAGACAGTAAAATAACCCATAGAGACACAGTAAGTCAGAAACTGCAAACATAAGAAATAATATTAGAGACACACCCACTTGGCTGCCAGAAGCAGTAGTCACACTGCTGAGGGGAGAGAGCAGCATAGTCAGAGGAGAGAGAAAACCAATGCTGATTAAAAAAAGATCGGGAATAGGGGAAGCTGTGGAATTAAGAGGGAGGATGATTTTAATGGACTCAAGAGTCTGTAGGGGAAGAGGTTGAGTGAAAACAATCAAAATTCTTTGAACAATGGATGGATGGTTTGATGGGAACCAGTCACTGGCACTGGAACCATTTGTAAGTGCCATGTGGCATCAAGCAGAGACTGGAAATTGGAAACTTGTAAAGGAAGTTGCTAGCTAACACAGCAGCAGCCTCCTATGACCCCCAGAATGTGCCTGAAATACAATGACCAAAATAGGCACAGAGAAACTTTTGCTTGGATTATGCAGCCTCTGGATATCAAGGAGGGATTCCATCCATCCCTTTGTTTCTAGAGCCCCATAAGAGCTATTGGAAAGATACCAATAATAGCCACAAAGAAGCATCTACACTCCTGGGCTGGTACCCAGCAATTCATATTCATAGTAGTGAATGTGAAACCTGTAGAGGGTTAGTTCCTACTTTCTAAAGTGAATTTTATCAGAGGCCCCCGAGATCTAGATGTCCAGCAGAGACAAGCATCTCCCCAGAAACAGCAAGCATGAATCAAATCTCAAATACTCACTAACAGAGTTCTAAAGGTTAGTCAAGACTAAAGCCCATAGTGGAGTTTCCAGTTTAGAACTCTGAACCACTCCTGCTACAGGAGTACACAATTTGTCAACACTGTCCAGTTCATCCCATCCTGTACTGGAAGATGGAAAGCTGAGAGAGTTACTACAACCAGCTTTGGCTCCTACCAACAATGACTGAAGCTTTCTTCCACAAAGAACTTGAAATTAATGACCACAACCCTTGAACCAAGGGTTGCAGAGGCCAAAAAATATATAAAGAATAAAAATCCATCCCTGCCGATAGTTTTGACCACCTCAGCAGATAAAAAGCCCTTTATTTCTAACTAAGATTTTTCTCTTTTTCTCATATTTTCTCTGGACTTCCCCCAATTTACTTTACTCTTTTTAAAAATTTAGGATCAGTCGCTTGACCTTCCCCGCAGGCCCAAAACCAGGCCTACTCTGGGGGTGGGGGCGGGCAGCCCCAGCCAGGAGGAGCGCAAAGGACCAGCCACTGGACCTTGCCCGCAGGCCCAAGCACTGCATTATCAAGCACTTCTTAGGTAACAGACTGACAAATAGGAGGTTTGAACAGTACGGTATAATTTTATTGCAGAACTTTTAAAAATAGTATTACGGTTATTCCTATTATACCTACTATATTTCCACTTTTTTTCTTTTATTAATATTCTTATCACTCTATCATCCTCTTATTTATCTGTTTCCTTGGAGACTCTCTCTTTTCCCATGCTGACAGCCTATTTCTTTTAATCCCGCTTTCACTATTCCTATGACATAGTACCTCTATAGACTCACTTCCTACCTCATTAATGTTATATTCTACACCCCTTCTCATCCTCTTTTTCCACCATTTGAAATTGTGTTCCATATTGCAAACCTATTGGTTTTGCTGTAGATAATAAGGTGAACCCATCTCTATATATTACAACAGTAAATATCTAAATAGGGTATATATAGATTAAGGATGCATATCGTTTATATGGTGTGTTGCTAATATTAATCTCTTCAAGGTGAGGTATTGAAAATCTGCAGGGACATGATAAGTCTTTAAAGGGAAACTGCTATACCTCTGATTTGCCCTGCTAGAGGGGAAGATACATGAGCAACATGAGAAAACAAGGGAAGAAAGTGTCTTAAACAAACCTAGATTCTATATCAATAGAACCCAATGGCAACTTGGTAGAAGGCATGTCAGAAAGGGAGTTCAGAATGTACATAATTAAAATGATCTGAGAAGTGAACAATGTGACCAGAGAGCAAATGCAGGCTATGCATAATCAGCTAATAGAGCAACTACAGGAGGCAAAAAACCATTTCAATAAAGAGATAGAAGTTCTGAAAAGAAAACCAAACAGAAATACTTGAAATGAAGGAAACAATGAACCAAATTAAAAACTCAATAGAAAGCGTAACTAACAGGCTAGATCACTTGGAAGATAGAACCTCAGACAATGAAGACAAAGTATTTAATCTTGAAAACAAAGTTGACCAAACAGAGAAGATGGTAAGGAATCATGAACAGAATCTCCAAGAACTATAGGACATCATGGAAAGACCAAATTTAAGAATTATTGGGATTGAGGAAGGCACAGAGATACAAACCAAAGGAATGAATAATCTGTTCAATGAAATAATATCAGAAAATTTCCCAAATTTGATGAATGAGATAGAAAATCAAATACAAGAGGCTTACAGGACACTAAACGCACAGAATTACAACAGATCCACACCAAGGCACATTATAATGAAAATACTTAACATACAAAATAAAGATAGAATTTTAAAGACTGTGAGAGAAAAGCATCAGATTACATATAGGAGGAAACCAATACGGATATCAGCAGATTTCTCAGCCCAGACCCTAAAAGCAAGAGGGCCTGGAACAACATATTTCAAGCTCTGAAAGAAAATGGATGCCAACCAAGAATCTTATGCCCAGCAAAACTTACCTTTAGATTTGTTGACAAAATTAAGTCCTTCTATGATAAATAAAAGCTAAAAGAATTCACAAATACAGAACCTGTACTACAGAACATTCTCAGAAAAATATTCCAAGAGGAAGAAATGAAAAACAACAATGTAACTCAGCAAAGGGAGGAATTACTGTAAAGGAATAGCCAATTAAAGGAGAAACCAAGTCAAGTTAAAAGCCAAAAATAAGTCCAAATGACTGGGAATGCAAGTCACATCTCAATAATAACCCTGACTGTTAACAGCCTAAACTCAGCAATCAAAAGACATAGACTGGCAGATTGGATTAAAAAGAAAGACCCAACAATATGTTGCCTTCAAGAGACTCATCTCATAGAAAGGGATACCCACAGACTGAAGGTGAAAGGATGGGAAAAAACATACCATGCACATGGACTCAGTAAAAAAGCAGGGGTTTCCATTCTCATTTCAGATAAAGCAGACTTCAAACCAAAGTTAGTCAGAGGGGATAAAGAAGGTCATTTCATACTGCTTAAGGGAAGCATAAATCAGCAAGACATAACGATCATAAATATTTATGCCCCAAACAATAGCGCATCCATGTATGTTAAACAAATCCTCAATTCCCAGAACCAAATAGACCACAACACAATAATACTAGAAGACTTTAATACACCTCTCTCACTATTGGACAGATTGTCCAAACAAAAATTGAACAAAGAAACCATAGATCTCCATAACATAATCAATAATTTAGACTTAACAGACATATACAGAGTATTCTATCCAGCAACAAGTGAATACACTTTCTTCTCAGCAGCACATGGATTCTTCTCTAAAATAGACCATATGCTATGCCATAAAGCTACTCTTAGCAAATACAAAAAGATAGAGATAATGCCTTGCATTTTGTCAGATCATAATGGAATGAAATTAGAAATCAATAATAAAATAAAAAACAAAAACTATTCTAACACCTGGAGATTAAATAATACACTATTGAATGATGTGTGGATAACAGAAGACATCGGGGGGGGAATAAAAAAATTCATAGAGGTAAATGAGAACAACGATACAACATATCAAAATCCCTGGGACATGATGAAGGCATTACTAAGAGGAAAATTCATTGCTTGGAGTGCATTCAACAGAAGAATGAAAGTGAACAAATAAACAACCTCACATTACAACTCAAAGCCCTAGAAAAAGAAGAACAGTTTAGCACCAAAAGTAGTAGAAGACAGGAAATAATTAAAATCAGAGCTGAAATCAATGAAATTGAAACAAAAGAAACTATTCAAAAAATTGACAAAACAAAAAGTTGGTTCTTTGAGAAAATAAACAAAATTGATAAACCCTTAGCCACACTAACAAAGAGAAGGAGGGAGAAAACTCAAATTACTAAAATTCGAGATGAAAAAGGAACTATCACAATGGACACTATCGAAATACAAAACATAATTAGAAACTTTTGAAAATCTATACTCCAACAATATAGATAATCTCGAAGACACTGATAGATTTCTAGAGACCTATGACCCAACCAAACTGAATCTGGACGACATACACAATTTAAATAGACCAATTTCAAGCAATGAAATAGAGGAAGTCCTCAAGAACCTACCTACGAAGAAAAAGTCCAGGAGCAGATGGATTCTCAGCCGAGTTCTACAAGACCTTCAAAGAAGAACTCATTCCAATACTTCTCAAAGTATTCCATGAGATAGAAGAGTAGGGAACACTTCCAGACTCATTCTAGGAAGCTAATATCACCCTGATACCAAAACCAGACAAAGACACATCAAGGAAAGAAAATTTCAGACCAATATCCCTAATGAACATAGACACAAAAATCCTTAACAAAATTTTAGCAAATTGCATACAAAAACATATTAAAAAGATAGTGCACCATGATCAAGTGGGTTTCATCCCAGGGATGCAAGGTTGGTTCAACATCCAGAGATCTATGAATGTAATTCACCACATCAACAGACTTAAAGTTAAAAACTACATGATTATTTCAATAGATGCAGAAAAAGCATTTGATAAAATACAGCACCCCTTCATGTTCAAAACACTAGAAAAAATAGGAATAGTAGGAACATACCTCAACATTGTAAAGGCTATCTATGCTAAGCCCATGGCCAACATCATTCTAAATAGAGAAAAACTGAAAGCATTCCCTCTAAAAACTGGAACAAGGTAGAGATGCCCTCTTTCGCTGCTTCTATTCAACATCGTCCTTGAAATTCTAGCCAGAGCAATTAGACAGACTAAAGAGATAAAAGGGATTCGAATAGGAAAAGAAGAACTTAAATTATCACTATCTGCAGATGATATGATTCTATATTTAGAGGAGCCGAAAAATTCCACCAGAAAACTTCTAGAACTCATAAATGAATTCAGTAATGTAGCAGGATAAAAAATCAACACTCATAAATCTAATGCATTCTTATTCATAAGTGATGAATCCTCTGAAAGAGAAATTAGGAAAACTACCCCATTCACAATAGCCTCAATAAAAATAAAATACCTGGGAGTCAATTTAACAAAAGAGGTGAAAGACCCCTACAATGAGAACAATAGAACACAAAAGAAAGAAATTAAAGAAAACCTTAGAAGATGGAAAGATCTCCCATGTTCTTGGATAGGCAGAATTAATATTATCAAAATGGCCATACTACCAAAAGCGCTATACAAATTCAATGCAATTCCAATTAAAATCCCAAAGATGGGCCTCATAGAAATAGAAGCAATCATGAAATTCATTTGGAGGAATAAGAGACCCAGAATAGCTAAATCAATCCTTAGCAGGAAGAGCAAAGCAGGTGGTATCACAATACTAGACCTTCAACTATACTACAAAGCAATAGTAACAAAAACAGCATGGTATTGGCACTAAAATAGGCAGGTAGACCAAAGGTACAGAATAGAGGACACTCAGACAAACCCACAGAAATACAATTATCTCATACTTGACAAAGGAGCCAAAAGCATACAATGGAGAAAAGATAGCCTCTTCAACAAATGGTGCTGGGAAAACTGGAAATCCATATGCAGCAAAATGAAACTAAACCCCTATCTCTCACCCTGCACAAGACTCAACTCAAAATGAATCAAGGACCTAGGAATTAGACCAGAAACCCTGCACCTAATAGAAGAAAAAGTAGGTCCAAATCTTCATCATATTGGCGTAGGTCCAGACTTCCTCAACATGACCCCCAAAGCACAAGAAATAAAAGAAGGAATCAATAATTGAGATAGATTCAAACTAAAAAGCTTTTTCTCAGCAAAGGAAACAATCAGCAATGTGAAGAGAGAGCCTATGGAGTAGGAGAAAATCTTTGCCACACACTTCAGGTAGAGCACTAATATCCAGAATTTATAATGAGCTCAAAAAACTTTATAGCAAGAACACAAATAACCCAATCAATAAATGGGCTAAGGAAATGAACAGACACTTCACAAAAGAGGATCTACAAGCAATCAACAGATACATGAAAAATGTTCAACATCTCTAGTAATAAGAGAAATGCAAATCAAAACTACCTTAAGATATCATCTCACCCCAATTAGAATGCCTATTATCAAGAATACAAGCAACAATAGGTGTTGGTGAGGATTTGGGGAAAAAGGTACACTCATACATTGCTGGTGGGGTTTCAAATTAGTGCAGCCACTCTGGAAAGCCGTGTGGAGATTCCTTAGAAAACTTGGAATGGGTCCACCATTTGACCCAGCTATCCCACTCCTTGTCCTACACCCAAAGGACTTAAAATCAGCATACTACAGTGATGCAGCCACATCAATGTTTATAGCAGCCCAATTCACTATAGCGAGATTGTGGAACCAACCTAGATGCCCTTCAATAGATGAATGGATAAAGAAACTGTGGTATATATACACAATGGAATATATTCAGCCATAAAGAATAATTAAATTATGACATTTGCAGGTAAATGGATGGAAATGGAGAAGATCATGTTAAGGGAAATAAGTCAATCCCCAAAGACCAAAGGCTAAATTATTTCTCAATTGAATGGTTGATGACATATAGAGGGGGTGGGGGAGGTATGGGAAGAACGGAGATGGGATGGACTGTATAGAGGAAACTGAGGAGTGGGGAGGGGGTGGGGAAGGAATGATAATAGAATGAGACAAACATCTTTACCCTATGTATATGTATGAATAGGCAAATTGTATGATTCTACTTTGTGTATAACCAGAAAATGATAGTTGTGCTCCATTTGTGTACAATGAACTAAAATAATAATAATAAAAAAATTAGCATTTAAAAATTTTTCCAGATATCATTCTATTATATTTTATTAGTTTTACTTATTTTCCATTCTGTGAAATTGTGTGTGTGTGTGTGCGGGTTTGAGTTGTTTTGATCTTACACCTTCTTGTTTGTTTTTATCCTGGTTTTCTCCCTTTTATTGCCTCTTCTTCACAATCTTCATGCACTAATAGCAAAAGTTTTCCTGTTCCTACTACCCTCTGGTTTTTCTTTTATTACTTTTAGTTAATTTTTTATTTCTCCCTCTCTACAGTTGACATCTGCTACCTATCCCCTGCCTCGCCTCTGTTCAAGTTTTTAATATTTCAAAATTTCTCTTGTCTTCCTATTTATTTTCTCTTCACTTTGGGAACTGTAATACCATTATCTAATTGAATTCTATAGTTTATGCAATTCCTACTCCATTCATGTTGTTGTGATTATTAATACAGTGGACAGTGTAGTTGACATCTGCTGTTTAACTCCTGATTTGGTTCAGTTTTCTATTGCTGGTACTGATGGTAAATGCTGATCTCACCATTCCTATATGGCTGGTAATTGGTGTTACAGATGTCAAAGTAGACACTGAACATTTATCTGAAGGCTAACATTAGTCTTATTCTGTTGCTAACGTTAGTCCTATTCTTGACTCCCCCTACTTTTAAGAGGGGCTGAAAACTGATTGGGACACTTCAAATTCACAGAGCAGAGATTCTGCTGCTGACCAATACTCAAAACTCAGCCAAGTAACAGCAAATCTCATCCCACATGTGATCTAGCTGCACCTGAGACTCAATAATACTTTAACACGTAGAATTGGGGAGAAAAAACATCCCTATCCAACACCCAGACCCCAAGAACAAACCAGAGGGAATTCACAGGTACCGTTTCTGGACATTTACTCATACATCAAAAAAACAGAGAAGTCCCAGGACAAAAAAGATAACTATACAAGGAAGGACACAAGTATGAAAGAAGAAGAGGAATTCATCTCAATTGATGTGCAAGTCCAAGAATTTTGAAATCATTAGGAAAGAAGAAAATAAATCTCTTACCCCAATCCACAATCCCTCAACAAAGGATCCCACAGATATGAAATTGGATGAAATTCCAGAGAAGTATATTAAAAACTGATTATTAAAATGTTCAATGAACTAAAAGAATATCTAGGGAATAAGAGAATGAATACACGGACTGGGGCTGTAGCTCAGTGGTAGAGTGCTTGCTTTGCACATGTGAGGCACTGGGTTTAATCCTCAGCACCATATAAAATAAATAAATAAATTAATTAAACAACGGTATTGTGTCCATCTACAACAAAAAATCCCAATTATTAAAAAAAAGAGAAAAAAAACCCCACACTATGGTACAATAGCCCACACCTGTAATGTTAGTGACTTGGGAGGCTGAGGAATCAAATTGCAAGTTCAAGGCCAATCTCAGCAACTTAGGGTTAGGGTTAGGGTCTAAGTGACTTAGTGAGATCCTACCTCAAAATTAAAAACCTAAATAAATAAATAAATAAATAAATAAATAAATAGGGCTGGGGATGTAGCTCAGTGGTAGAGCGTCCTGTGGTTAAATCCGCAGTACGAAAGAAACAAAAAAATGGGAGAGAGAAAGTAAGAATGCAAATATGCAAATACAGGAGATGAAAGACCATTGCAATAAAGAAATAATGAAAAAAAAATCAGAAATCTTGGAAATGAAAGACAAAATGAATTACTCACTTGAAATCATCACCAAGAGATTAGTTTGCACATAAAATAGAACTTCAGCCCTTAAAAACAGATATTCAGGCCTTAAAGACGGTGTATGAACTTAAATACTCAATATGAAATAAAGGTAAAAAATAAAAGACCATGATCAGAAAATGCAAGAACTCTGAGATAGCATCAAGAAAAAAAAAAAAACCCAAGAATTATTGGAATAAAAGAGAACATGGAGATTAGGCTAAAGTTATGAAGAAAATTTTCAATGAGATAGTAACAGAAAACTTTCCTCATATCAGAAATAAGATACACATTAGCATATAGGAGGTATTTAAGGATCCTACAAGGAAAAGATCAGAACAGAACCTCTCTAAGACACATCATACTCAATTGCCTAACAGAAAATAAGAATGCTAAAAGCTGTAAAAGAAAGATTATCAGGTCACATTTAGAGGCAAGCCAATAAGGTTCACTTCTGATTTATCAACTTAGACCTAAATCAAGGAGGGCCTGGAATGAAACATCCAAACTCTAAAAGAAAGTAATTGCCAGGCAAGATTGCTATATTCAGCAAAACTCTCCTTCAAAATCTTGGTAGAAATAAAAACTTTCCATGACAAAAATAAAGAATTTATGACCACCCTACCAGCACTACAGAGAATACTCAGATACTCACACATAGGCACCCCAAAACAAACCCCCAAACTCCCAAATACATGAAGATCACTTGAAGAGCATTCAACTAAATGAAAATTAAGGCAGAGTTAAATAGAGCAAACAAACCACAATGTCAGGGAACTACAAACACATATCCATAATAGCATGACTGTAAATGGTCTCAACTCCCTAATTAAAAGACTCAGGTTAGCAGAATCAGTCACAAAGCAAGATCCAACTATATGCTATTTGCAAGAGGTTCGTATCATAGGCAAAGACACCTATAGGCTGAAGTTAAAGGATGAAAAATATTCCACACAGATTAAGTTTGAAAACAGGCAGGAGTAGTTATTGTCATATCTGACAAAGCAGATTTCAATCAAAAATTAATCAGAAAAAAAAGTAGGCCACTACATATTGGTAAAGGGAGCAATCCAGCAAGAATAGAATATATGCCCCAAATGTTAGTGCACCTGATTACATATAAAAACAAAACAAAACTTCTTAACACTAAATCCCAGAGAGATCCCAATACAATAAGACTGGGTGATTTTAACCCTTATTACCCATAGATCATCAAACCATAAAATAAATCAAGATATTTCAAACCTAAATAATACTATAAATCAAATGGATATCTACTATAAATCAAATAGATATCTACAGAATATTTCACCCCCCCCAAAAGATGAATTGTTTTCAACAGCTCATGGAACCTTTTCCAAAATAGGCCATATTCTAGGTCACAATGTAAATCTTAGCAAATACAAAAAAAATCAATATAATCCCATGTCTCCTATCAGATCATAATGAAATGAAACTAAAAATCAACAGCAAGAAAAATAATAGAAATTACATAAACACATGGAGATTGAACAGTGCTCTTTAAATGAAGAATGGATCATAGAAGAAATGAGTGAAGAAATCAAGAAACTCTTAGAAACAAAGGATAACAGATAAAATATATTAAAATGTCTGGAACAGTATTAAAGTGGTTCTGAGAAGAAAATTTAGAGCATTAAATGCTTACATTAAAAATAAAAAAATACCAAGTAAATAAGCTTATGCTCCACCTTAAGGCTTTAGGAAAGGAAAGAGCAAACTAATTCCAAAATCAGTAGAAGACAGGAAATAATAAGAATCAAAGCTGAAATTAATGTAATGACATTTAGAATAAAAAAAATACATAGGATCAGTGCCACACAGAGTTGGTTTTTCAAAAAGTTAAATAATTTTGATAAACCCTTCACCAAATAGCCAAAGAAAGAGAGGAAAGACCCAAATAAACAAAATTAGAGATGGGAAAGGAGATAACACCACAAACACTTCTGAAATCCAGAGGATCATTCAACCATTTTGAAAATTTATACTCCAATAAACTGGAAAATCTAGAAGACATTGACAAATTTCTAGGCACATATGACTTGCCAAATTGAACCAGAAGATATAGAAAACCTAAACATACCAATACCAAGTAATGGAATTGAAAGAGCAATCAAAAGCCTTTCAACAAAGAAAATCCCAGCACCAGATGGATTCTTGGCAGAATTCTTCCAAACCTTTAAAGAAGAACTAACACCAACATTTCTCATATTATTGCATGAAATCAAAAGGAAGGGAACACTCCCAAATGCATTCAATGAAACCAGTATACCTCTGATACCAAAACCAAATAAAGATACATCAAAGAAAGAAAACTTGGCTCCAGAGGCTGAGGCAGAAGGATCGAGAGTTCAAAGCCAGCCTCAGCAACTTATGGATGCCCTAAGCAACTCAGTAAGACCCTATCTCTAATAAAATATAAAAACAGGCTGGGGATGTGGCTCAGTGGTTAAGTGCCCCTGGGTTCAAGTCCTGATACCAAAAAAATAAAAAAAATTTAAAAAAGGAAGAAAATTACAGACCAATATCCCAAATGAACATAAATACAAAGATCTTTAATAAAATATTAGCAAACCACATTCAAAAATACATCAAGAAGATTATACACCATGAATCAAGTGTCTTTCATCCCAGGAATGCAAGGTTGGTTCAACTACACAAACAAATAGTCACATAAGTAGAATTAAGAACAAAAATTATATGATCATTGCAATAGATGCAAAAAAGGTCTTTGATAAAATACAGCACTCATCCATGTTAAAAATGTTGGAGAAACTAAGGATAGAAGGAGCTTATCTCAACATTTTAGAGGCTATATATGATAAAGCCAAAGCTAACATCATACTGAGTGGAGAAAAACTAAAACATTTCCTCTAAAATCAGGAAAAAGAAAAGGAAGTCCACTCTCACCACTCCTATTCAATACAATTCATGAAACTCTAGCCAGAGTAACCAGGCAAGAGAAAGAAATTAAAGGGATACAAAAAGGAAAAGAAGAGTTAAACTATACCTGTTTGATGATGACATGATCCTGTATCTAGAAGACTTCAAAAAAAAAAAGGTTCCACCAGAAGACTTTTAGAGCTGAGAAATGAATTCAGGAAAATAATAGGACAGAAGATCAACACCATAAACCAATACCTTTCATATACTCTAACAGTGATTTTGCTGAGAAAGAAATCAGGAAAATCATTCCATTAAAAATAACCTGATCCAGAGTCCTGATATAGAATATGTCAGTTAACTTAGGATTTTTGCCAATGGAATGGAGAGAGAGAAAATGGTCTTCCATCTGCAGTTTTAATTAACATTTCTCTTTTTTAATGAGTGAAGTTAACTATCTTGTTTTTTAATAATAGCAAATTTTATTTCCTTTTTCTATGTTTCAAAAGAGTTATGATTTTTAAAGTCAATTTACATGTTAGGAAGGATAGCTCTTTGTGACATGAGCTATAAATATGCCCCTTAGTTGTCTTTTTTAAAAGTTTGTTTATGATGCTTCTTTCCATAAAAAATTGATTTTTATGTAACAAAAAGTACCAGTGAAATAATTTATGACTTGGGGATTCTGAGTCATGAAAGGTTAGATAGTTCTTGCTAACTCCAGATTTGTAAAGAAAAAAAATTTCAAGTTTTCTTCTTCTTATTTAATGGTTGTGTTTTTTTAAAAAAATATCTTGGGTACATACGGAATTTATCATGGTATATGAGGTAAGGCAGGGATATTACTTTACTTATCTCTATAATATTTATTGACTACTAATTTTTCCCAGTGATTTGAGATGATGTCCTCTTTATACATTCAATTTCCATATGTATCTGAGTGTACTTACTTCTGGGCATTCTGTTTTGCTAATAGACCAGTATGATACTCAAATCATTTAGGCTTTTAAAAATGCCTTAATGTGTTTCAGTGGTGGTCCCGCTTCTATGTTTATTTTTTTCACTAAATTTAGCAACAGGTGATCAGCTTAAAACTGTTAGGTTTTCATTGAGATTTAAATTTACAAATTAATGTATACAATAATATGGTACTTCTATTTGAAGAAAGGCCTTCAATGGTATTTTCATTTTAATTTTTAATTGGTCTCACATTTTTATTGACAAACATATTAATACATTTTTGTTTCTGGTATATATGAAATTGTTTCTTCCATTATTAACTCTTCCAAAATATTGCTTGAATATATATAAACTATTGATTTTTGTATGTTGATTTTGTACTTGGTAATCTAATTGAGCTATCTTACTGTTTATAGTAGCTGTTAATAAAATATCTTGAATCTTCAAAAGAAAAAAAAAAGAAGTAATTATAGTTGCACATGAGTCAACTGCCAGAATATTTAGTGCAGCATATTTATATAATAACAAATTTAAAACCCAGGTGACTGGCCAAATATTATTATAATACCACTACATAGTGGTTTACTATGGAATCATTAAATTCATATAGTGTAAGAATACTTAATATAAAAAAATGAAACATTGTTGAAAGGGAAAAGCAAGTCACAAAATACTGTAATAGTGTGATCCCATGTATGTAAAAGAGAAAAATTGTATGTGTGAGTTAGAATGCATTTCTGTGTGTAACTTGTAAACGGAATAAAAATGATACATTTGAAAAAGAAAAAAAACCTGAAAAAATATAAAAATAATTGGGAATTAATCTAACCAAGGAAGTGAAAGATCTCTGCGATGAAAATTATAGAACACTGAAGAATGAAATTGAAGATATTAGAAGATGGAAAGACTTCCCATACTCTTGGATAGGCAGAATTAATATTATTAAAATGGTCATACTACTAAAAGTAATATACAGATTTGATGCAAGGAACACCAAAATGTGATGACTTTCTTCACAGAATTAGAAAAAAATTCAAAAATTCATTTGGAAGAATAAAAGACCTAGATTGCTTTGGAGCAATCCTGAGCAAGAAGAATAATGTTAGAGGCATCATAATACTTGATCTGAAATTCTACTACAGAGTTATAGTAACAAAAACAGCATGGGTCAGGCATGGTGGCACACGCCTGTAATTCCAGCGGCTGTGGAGGCTGAGGCAGGAGGATTGAGAGTTCAAAGCCAGCCTCAGCAAAATGGGGTGGGGATGTGGCTCAGTGGTCAAGTGCCCCTTAGTTCAATCCCCAGTACCAAAAACAAAAACAAAAAAATACAACAACCAAAAAACCAGCATGGTATTGGCATCAGAATAAACATGAAGACCAGGTAAAATAAAATGGAAAGTACAGAAACAAGCCCACATACTTAGTCATTTGATACTTGACAAAGATGCCCAAACTACATGTTGGAGAAAAGTATATTCTTTTTAACAGATGATGCTGAGAAAACTGGATATCTGTATGTAAAAGAATGAAACTAGATCCCAATCTTTCATCCTTCATAAAAGTCAAATCAAAATGGACCAAAGACTTGGGAATTAGACTAGAAATTTTCCAACTGCTGGAAGAAAACATTGAGTCAACACTCCATCATGTTGTTGCTCGCACTGATTTCCTCAATAAGACCCCTAAAGGTCAGGAAATAAAATCAAGAATGAATAAGTGGGATGCATCAAATCAAAAAGCTTCTGCACAGCAAAAGAAATGATTAAGAGCATGAAAAGATAGCCTACAAAATGGGAGAAAATCTTTGCTAGATGTTTCTCTGATGGGGGATTAATACCCAGAATATATAAAGAAGTCAATAAACATTAACACCAACCCCCCCCCAAATAACCCAATAAATAAATGGGCAAAAGAACTAAACAGAGATTTCTCAAAAGAAGAAACACAAATGGCCAACAGATACATGAAAAAAAGTTCAACATCTCTAGCCATCAGAGAAATGCAAGTCAAAGCTACATTCAGATTTCATCCCACCCCATCAGAATGGCAATTATCAAGAATACAAATAATAATACATGCTGGTGAGGATGTGGAGGAAAAGGTACAGTCATACATTATCGATGGGACTGCAAACTAGTACAACTACTCTGGAAAGCAGTATGGAGATCTTTAAAGACCTAGGAATGGAACCACGATATGACACAGCTATCCCACTCCTTGGTATATATCCAAAGGATTTTAAATCAGCATACTTCAGTAATGAAGCTACATCAATGTTTACAGCAGCCCAATTCATAATAGTCAAGTTATAAAACAAACCTAGGTGCCCTTCAACAGATGAATGGATAGAGAAAAAGTATAAATACACAATATAGTTTTACTCAGCCATAAAGAAGAATGAAATTAGGGCTGCAAGTAAATTAATGGCAACATGCTAATAAAATAACCCAGACTCAGAAGATCAAGAATGTAATGTTTTCTCTCATTTGTGGAAGCTAGAGTAAAACAAAGAAAAGAAGCAAGAATCAGATATCATAAAATACAAGGAAGATTAGTGGAATAGAAGAAGGAAATTAATAGGGAGGGAGGAGGGACAGGAAAGAGAGGAAAGGAGGAATAAATTTAACAAAACAACATTATATGCAAATATAAATACACCACAGAAAATTTCACCTGTAGGTGTGTGGGAAGTACCAATCAAGGAAGGATAAGTGGATGAGCAAAGGAGGATCAGTAGAGTGGAGGGGGAATGGGAAGAGAAGGGAGAATGGGGAGGAACTGGGACTGAAATGGAGTGGGTCAGATTCCATGCATATATGATTTTGCTGGAAGGATCCCAGTACTATGTGTAACTACAATGCTCTAATAAAAAAAGAATTTAGCCTGATTACATTTATTTTAATTACTAATGTATTTCAATTTAGCTCTTACATCTTACTTTTTGCTAATTGTCCTACCTTTTCCACATTTTAATATCTGTTAATTATGAAAAAACAAGACAAATTTTAAAAATGTGAATGCATAAATATGCAAAATGAAAGATTAGCATAAATCAAATAGTTGTATAATTCCTAACAACCCATAGCACCTCACAAATTGCTTCCCATTGATGATCCTTCTTTGTATTTCATTGTGGTTTTATTGCTGAAATGTGCACCTCTAAACACTATGATTTACTTTGCTTGTTCATGGATCTTATATAGAATAGAATCACAGTGTGTGTATTCAACAATAGGTAAGATGAATTGTTGTTAGAGGTAGTTTTGTCTCATTCATTTTTCTATGTAGCCTTCCATTCCACTTTATGAGTCTACCACAAGTTATTTATTCATTCTACTGTTAATGTATACTTGATTCGTTCAGTTTTTTTTTTTCTAATGAATAACAGGACTTTGAATACTCTTGTCCATATATCTGTGCATTCATTTCTCCAGGAATAAGTCTGCCAGTGAAATTGTTGACACTCAGGGCATGTATATCGTCAAAGATAGTAAATAACTTAAAACTCAATTTCTGAGAATTAGACCAAGTTCCTTCCCCTACTACTAGCCATGTATGAAAAAGTTCCTGCTATTCCTTATCTGCATTAATGCCTGAAATTTCCAGTCTCTTTAGTTTTAGTTTTTCTCCTAGGTAGCTCACTGTGGTTTTAATTTAAATTTCCTTAATTTTTAAGGAAGTCGAATGTCTTTTTATATTATTCTGATGTCCTCTTTTTGTGAAATGATTACTCAAATCCCCCCCCCCCTTTTTTTTTCCAACTGAGTTAGTCTCTTTTTATTCTTTTGGTAATCTCTTCCAGGGTTAACTACTTCCGCTGTAGGTGATGCAGTGTGTAAGGTTCCACACTTCAAATGTTGGTACTGCTATGAGCATGGTCTTTCCCTTTATTACAAGTCAGAATTAGAACTTTGATTCTTGTTTTTTATACTCCAGTTGCAGAAGTAGTTTTCACTGCAGGAGTTATCTGAAGACAGTCAGCTTTCTAATGGTGACTTACAACAGGCTCTAGCTTCTCCAGGAACACCACATGTTGGATTTAGTTTGAACATGTATTAAACTAAGAGAACTTCTCTCAAGTGAGTTTAAATGCACTTTATTTTTAGACAACCTACATGACATGTTTTTTAAAAAAACAATGCCTCCACTCCAAATAAATCACGGTCAAAATAAATGTGCTCAAGATGACATCAGTTCCATTTGTCTTAAGTCCTGGTGTTGTGTGGATGACAAGCAGCAGCCAGTTATGACGACAGATGATAGATCCAAACTGCCAAATTTGTTAATATTTTTCCATTTCTAAACCATCCTTAAAGAAAATCATATATGGGGGTCACACCATCCTCACGGTAGTCCAGGAGAGCGACCATGCCATCTGGATTCATGTTTTCACCAATAAAGAACCGGTAGTTTTTGAAATTAGCAAGGATGTGCTTGATTTGTTCTGTAGCCCCTGTCATAAAAGGTTTTACTCTCTCTGGTCTCTGTTCTTCAAGTTTGCCTTTGATTGATTTCATGTAATCTTTGATGTACTTCTTGTATGCTTCTTTTGTGAAGCTGGTTTCCTGCAAGTGATGGTTCATGACAATATCAACACCAGTGATTACTGTGCTTTCGGTACCTTCGCCCTCCAGTCCTTCCGCGGAGGCATTTCCACCAATGAGCGAGTCATCAATGTTACTCTCTGTCCTACTGACCATCTTGCCCTCCAACTCCAGGCAGAGCCGGTTCGCCGCGATCTCCCGGATCTTGTAAATGTCGGAGAACATCTCATCATGGCTGATGAGGTCCCGATAGATAATCATGATGGCGACTCGAGGAGATGGCGGCAGCGCTAGCTTAGCAGGAGCCTGGAGCTCGGAGCGAGCGCTGTGCAGGGAGCGGCGCTTGGGGGGAGGGGGGAGCGGGCGGAAAAGCTCTTCCCCTTTTTCATAATGTGTTTTTTATTATTGATTCATAGAAGTTCAGTCTACATTCTAAATACTAGTTCTTTGTTGGTTACAAAGATTGTAGATATCTTTTCCTATTCTGTAGCTTGCCTTTTAAACTCTCTTTATGGTGTCCTTTCCTCTTGTTTTGTTTTCTAGAGAAAAAGAGTTTAATGATCTCATAAACCTGTTGTTTAGCCTTAAAAATTAGTGTTGGGGCAGAGAGAACTTCCCTTCTACTCTCTAAAGGTTCAGTAAATGAATCTGCTGTAATGAATTGACAGTAGGAAGATTAGAAGGAGAAAAAGTATACAGGTTTACTATGTACATAGGGGCAGCACAAGAATGAAAAGTCAGTATCCAATAGCCTGATGAGATTTGGAAGCTCATGTACCCTGCTTCACAGGGAGAAGAGAGTGAGGGCTATATGTATATTTAGACAGTGAATAAATAATTTTAAGGGAAATAAAGGGGCCAAAGAACAGAAAATAGCCTTGGACAAAATTTGCCTGAGCTCTGCTACGGTGTCAATTCTAGTCTTAACTTCCTACAGGTTAACCTTCTAGAGAGTCTACTCCTTAGGCAGAGAGGGGAACTTCAGAGAAAGCCTCTCCCTGCACTTCAGGAGAGAAAGAGAATTGAGAATTTGGGGAGGGAGTAAGCAGAGACCTTGAAGCTACTTCCTTAGTTCATGTAATTTCATGTAATGTCCAAAATTATAGACATTTTATATTTTATCCTTATGCTGTCTATGAGACAGTTCTTCATTTTAAGTTCTCAGATTCATAGTTCTGTTCTTTCATAGTTAGTGCTTTTATTTGTTCAGTTTAAGACATCTTTCCCTAAGGTAATTTTATATTTTCATAGATAATCTTTTGCCTTTTTTTTTTGGTTTGCATTTCCCATTTAGGTCCATAATGCATCTGAAATTGATTTTGGTGTCTCACTTGAGGTAGGGGCCCAGTTCCATTTGAGGGAGGGGTTGCTGGGCCTTGAACACAGGGCCTCATGTATGACAGGCAGGTGCTCTACCACTGATTCCCAGCACCCCCAGTTACATTTACTTTCATATGGACATCTAATTTTTCCACATAATTTATTTAAAAAACTCTCACTTACCTACAACTCTGCAGTATTATCATTTTCTCTCTCTCTCTCTCTGTGTTTGTGTGTGTGTATATGCTTTGCAATGACCTACGCGTGACCCTTCAGACCCCCAAATAATACCTACCAGTTGTGGTGCCTGACCTGAGTTGATATTGAGAATAGGAGTGCTAGTCACATAACAAACAAGTTTTTTTTTTCCATTCCTGCTGACAAACATGAGGCTGTCTCTGAATATTGTCTCTCACATGTTCATGACACACAGCAGAACTTAATAGTTACAACAGAGACTGCATGGTTTGCAAAGTCTAAAATATTTACTACTTGACCTGTTTAGTTTTCTATTGCTGTTTGTATTAATCCATTCTCTGTTGGTATAACAAAATACCCAAGAGTGTATAATGTATAAATAGAAGAGGGTTATTTAGCACACAGTTTTGGAACCTGAAAGTTCAAGACTGGCAGCTTCAACTTCTTAGCCTCTGGTAAGTCCCCCTCTCCTGCTGGCTTTATTACAACTTAGCAGAGAAATAAAAAAGGAAACCAGCTATATGCAGAAAAGGCTAAATACATGGGTGGTCTTCCTTTTTAAAAATCTGTTCTTGTGAGAACTAGTTCACTCTTCAAGACTAGCATTAATCCTTTCCAGGAGCAGTGCCCCCATGATGTAATTACCTTGCACTAGATCCCACCTCTTCAAGGACCCCCACAACACTGCCACACTGGGGACCAAGCTTCCAGTACATAAAATCTTGGGTGCACACTCAAACCACATCCAAATCATAACATCACTGTAACAAATTATCATAAAATTAGTAATTAAAACAAAAAAATTTCTTCTCTAGCTGAGTGTGGTGAGGCATGCCTGTAATCCCAGCAGTTTGGGAAGCTGAGGTAGGAGGATTGAGAGTTCAAGGCCAGTCTCAGTATCTTAGTGAGGCTCTAAGCAACTTGGTGAGACCTGTCTCAAAATAGAAAAATATAAAGGACTGGAGAAGTGACTCAGTGGTTAAGTGCCCTTGGGTTCAACTCCCTGGTACAAACAAACCAACAAACAAACAAAAACATATTCTTCTCTAAAAGTTCTAGAGGACCAAAGTCTGAAATCAGTTTGTCTGGATCAAAATTAAGGTGTCAGTAGAACCACACTCCTTCAAGGGAAAATCCACTTCCTTGTCTTTTTCCAGGTTTTAGAGCTACATTTCTTGGCTTGTGGCTTCTTTGTACATGTTAAAGACCACATTTAGTATCTTCAAATCTTTTCCTGATTTCATCTTCACATCCCATTCTTTAATTGATAGGGACCTTTGTGTTTACACAGGGCCCATCTGGATAATCCAGGATCATCTCCCCATTTCAAAATCCTGAACTTTTTCACATCTGCCACAATAGAAAGGTCATGGGTCCTTGGGACTAGGACTTGAATAGATGTGGGGGCCATTATTCAGCCTACTTAAGGCCCTTTAAGAAAAAGTTTTCTGACAACTGTTCTACATAGATTTTTCTTTGCGTGACTGGGATAACTTCTCTGAGATTCATTCTATGGCCTTTTCTACTTTAATTTCTCTAATTCTAAAGAAAATTTTTATTCTACTTAAAGACTTTCCTAATAATAAACAAAAACAAACAAGTAATATCTCCCAACTAAATTGTCTGATATTCATTCATGAGGTTTATTTTAGTCAGCTTTTTTGCTGCTATGACTAAAGAATCTAACCAGAACAATAGGGAAGAAAAGTTTATTTGAGGGCTCATGGTTTCAGAGGTCTTAGTCCACAGAAGGCTGGCTCCATTCCTGGGGGCTTGAGGTGAGGCAGAACATCATGGCAGAAGAATGTGGCAGAAGGAACCAGCTCCCATGGTGTTCAGGAAGCAGAGATAGAGAAGCTACTCACCAGATACAAATACATACCCCAAAGCCACACCCCAATTCCCATCTCCTCCAGCCACCCCCTACCATTTCATTTTTTAAAAAAATTTTTAAATTTTTTTTATTTTTTATTTTTTGGAACCATGGATTGAACTCAGGGACACTTGGCCACTGAGCCACATCCCCAGCCCTATTTTGTATTTTATTTAGAGACAGGGTCTCACTGAGTTGCTAAGGGCCTCACGAAGTTGCTGAGGTTGGCTTTGAACTCGCGATCCCCGTGCGCTACCACACCCAATTTACACACCATTTCAGTTACCACTCAGTTAATCCCAATCAGGGGATTAATCACTGATTGGGTTAATACTCACAACCCAATCATTTCTCCTCTGACCCTTCTTGTATTGTCTCACATGTGAATTTTTGGGGTCACCTCACATCCAAACCATAACAAGGTTTCTTAATGAAGACTGTCTCAAATATGTCTCACACTTAAAATCCCCTATTACTTCATGGAAAGGCAGATCAAAATACAACCTTTGAAAATGAATCTGTGGTCCATTTAAACATTTCTGGGTCAAAACCAGGGCAATTCCTCTATCTTCAAAACACAAGTCCAAATTTTTGTGTTCATGTTGATCAATGCCAATTTCAAACAATGAAAATCACAGAGTGATATAAATGAAAACAATCTTTAAATTACATTTGGTTTATTTGATAAGCCCTTTGGACCTATTAAGATAAGACTCAGTTTAATCAAATCATTTTAAGTGTTTTTTTTTCTTTTGCAAATACTCCCTCTCCATTTACATAATGTCAGGAAAAGGCAAAACTGCACTATGTATTCTTTAAGAATAGGCATACATTTTAATACATATTCCCAGTTAACCTACATCCAATAGATTTCTATGTGTTACACTCCTCTAAGCTTACCTTGGCCCAGTGTGAGCCATCAGGATGTTGCAATTATTGATGCCAAATGAACTTTGCACTTCAATAGCTACAGTGTTTTGTGATTGACTGTCCATGCAATTGGCTGTCTATGGCTCTGCTTCTTTCGGCTGCTCTAAGTGGTTGGAGAGTCTACCATGTCAGCCCTTAGCTAAAGATGGACTGGGCCAGAATTCACACTCGATGTCTGACATGACCTCCATTAACCTCAAAACTCTTATTATCAGTAATTACTGTCTCTAAGTCAAGTCATAGCAGCCTTGGGAGAGAGCTTATTTGCAAAGACTTTATGTAGTGCTATAGGTAAAATTGTGCCTCCATTCATCTGTATTGTGCCTTTCTTCATCTGAGAAAAAATAATCAAAAGTTGAAGTCTTAGTCCTTCAGAACCTCAGAATGTGATCCTATGTTACAGTTTGTATCCCCCAAAGTCCCACGTTAAAGACTTTGTCACCAGCCTGTAGTGCTATTGGAAGAAGGTGAAACCTTTAGGAGGTGGGTCCTGGTGGGAGGAAGTTAGGTCATTGGAAACGTGACCTTGAATGGCATAATGGGATCCTGGCCCCCTTCCTATCTTTCTCTTTTTCTTCCTAGCTGCCATAAAGTGAGTAGTTTCTTCCACGACATGCTCCCATATAATATACTGTGCTGCTTCAGGCCCAAGTACTATGGGGACAAGCAATCAGGGACCGAAATCTCTGAAACCATGAGCCAAAATAAACCTTTCCTTCTTATAAGTTAACTCAGGCATTTTGTCACAGTGACAAAAAGCTAACACACCCTATATGGAGACAAGATCTTTAGAGAAATAATCAAGTTCAACTCTGTTCATTAGGGTGGGCCCTAATTCACTATGACTGGTATCTTCCTAAGAATAGGAAATTTGGACATAATGAGAAGATGACCATCTAGAAACCAAAGTAAGGGTCCTAGAACAGATTCATCCCTGAAAGCCCTAAGCTGACAGCTTGATCTAGAACAACTATAAGACAATAAATTTCTGTTATTTAAGACTTCTGGTCTGTGAGACTTTGCTATGGCAGTCCTAGACCACTAATTCATATGCTGAGAGATACCTGCTTCCAATGGTATTTTAGAGTTGGAATTCTCCAGGAACAACAAACCCCATTTATGGTTCAAAATAAACAACTTTTGGTAACTCTGTCTTCTTTCTTTCAAGATTATATCTACAGCAAGTGGGGAGGAGGGAAGTAGATACAGGAAGATCTTTATCCACTGATGTCATCTTCAGAGCCTAATGAATAACAGCCTAGCTCAGGGACCAGCATGGCTCAGCACCACTACACCAACTGTTATTAATGTTTGGATAATCCTGTGAAAGGTATTTCTTTACCTCTCTGTGCTTCTTTGTACCTCAGGGATGTTGTGAGAATTAAGGTCATATATATATATATATATATATATATATATATATATATATATATGCATATATATGGTTAAATATAATAAATATAGGTTATACATATAAACTACATATGTACATCTCATATGTGAAAGTTTCATGCATTTTATATTATATAATATATATTTTTGTTATATATTATATAATATAAAATCCATCATGAGTTTTCTTCTTGTCACCTACAATAATAATTTATTACAATTCCTACAAGCCTCATGCCTTAGTCCATTTTGTGCTACTATAACAATACCTGAGAATGGGTGATTTATAATAGTCAGAAATGTACTGGTTCAATGGGAAGTTCAATTTCAAGGTGCCAGAACCTGGTAAGGGCCTTTTTGTTACATTTTTCACACTAAAGAAACCAAGAGGGTTCAAACTTGTCCTTTTATAATGGCACCAATTCCACCCATGTGTGTGGAGCCCTCAAAGTCTAATCACCTCTTAAAGGTACAATCTGTTAATACTATTACAAGGGCAATTAAATTTCAAAGTGGGGTTTGGAGGGGACATATATTCAAACCATAGCACCGCAGAAGAGAAATATGCAGGTGTCTAGACACCAGACATGGAACTGAAATTTAAAATCTATCGAAACTGCCATATTAAAATTTCTCAGACTGGGGATATAACTTAGTTGGTAGAGTGCTTGAATTGCAAGCACAAAGCCCTGGGTTCAATCCCTAGTGCCACAAAAAAAAAAAAAAATTCTCCTTCACAAATTTGGGTGCTGTGGCAAACTAGAGGTGCAGAGATTTGCTCAATGCCACCTATCTAAAAAGTGACAGGGCTAGGTTTTAAACCTGGTTTTTGTAATCTCAGAGTCTGTACACTAAACCTCTATATTTCTAATTCATCTCTAGTTTTGCTTCTTACTCCTAAATGCCACAGATTCAATCTGAGTACTATGGACCAAACTATGACCCATCTCAATTCTTATGCTGAAGCCCTAACCAGGACTGTGACTGTGGATACAGAACTTTAGAAGGTAATAAGTTAAACAAGGGCATGAAGGTGGGGCCCTAATCTGATAGTACTGGTGGCCTTATAAGAAGAAGAAACAAAGACATAACTCCAAGTGTACACACCAAGGAAAGGTCATGTCAGACCCAATGAGAAGGCAATCATCTACAAGCTTAGAAGAGAGTCCTTACCAGGCTGGCATCCTGATCTCAAACTTCTTGGCTCCAGTGACAAAATAAATTTTGTTTATTTAATGACCCAATCTACTGAATTTTGTTATGGCTGCCCAACTAAGACATGGAATCACCAGGTCAGACAGTAATCAGAATTTTGGGTAGACCTTTGAAATTTCATCTTAAACATTTTGTAAAAATGTTTTGGTCCTTCACTGAGACCAAACAACTGTATAAGAATACTGTAAGGTCAGGTGTGTTGGTGCATGCCTATAATCCCAGCTGCTCAGGAGGCTGAGGCAGGAGGATCTCAAGTTTAAAGCCAGCCTAAGCAACAGCGAGGCAATGAGCAATTCAGTGAGACCCTGTCTCTAAATAAACTACAAAAT